>OZ019981.1:3710836-3841572 GCA_963970395.1 Ephialtes manifestator
TTTTTACAAACATTCTTGATTATAATTGCTTTCTGTAGAAGAATCAGAGGCACATTAGATATGACACAGAATTTTTTAAAAATGATGTAAGAATTATAGATCGGAAACATATTCTTGTTTTTGACTTCTATGTACAATAGGACGTCGATTATCCAACTAATTAGGATCGACTACTTTTCGGATAATCGAAAATTCGAATTAACGAACAGCAATTCTTTATGAGGTCAGGGGGAGACACTGAAAAGCTCAAAATATTAGAGTACATGGATTTCGACGATTAATATTTTCAATGTATTATTATTCGCATATATTATATATTTTGTTAACGGATTCTATGTAATCTTCTATGAACTTGGAAAAAACATCGAGGATTTTCATCGGCTTTGCGACAGAAACTCTTTTTTGTGCTGCTAAATTGCAACTAAGTCGTTGGGAAAACCGAAAATTCAGGTAAATGCCTATTCGGATGATTCGGATAAACGAAATCATCGTTCGGATGATTGACTTGCGGATAATCGACGTTCTACTGTTATCATTTTTTGGTTTTTCATAATGAAATTTCAACTCCTTCTGCAGATAGCTATAAATAAATCACTGAAAAAACGCATATAATTTTTTTACCTCTGGTAGGATTTGAGCCTGGGACCCTGTGGTGGTATGGCACTACGCGTTAGCCCTCTCGGCTATTCACATTTTAGAAAATGGATACTTTCTAAAGTTCACAATACAAATGACACTTTTTACTTAGATTTATCACGGAAAGAAGCAACATCAAGAGACGAGCTAACGTCTTGACGCCAAGTTTGTTATTATTTAGCAATCAATAATGGGCCAGCAATTTGTTCATAACTGTTACGGGGTTAATTTTTGTTAATAGGGCTAGTACAGTGAGTCGAGTTCGGCAAGACATATTATAATTAGATCTGCCCCAGCTGTCGCTAATATCGACCGCACCTGATCCGGCATACCTCCCTGATATCTGATTCCGCTCTGATCTGGCTGGTACGCTGTCCCTGATATGGCGAGTACTTAGTGTGCCCGATCCGCCAAAACGGATTAAAATCATATCTGGCCCATATATGTCGAATATCAGGAAATCCTAATCAGGCATGCCCTACTAATATCAGTTACGGTCCGGATCAGGTAGATATCAGGTGAACCTGTTCAAGCATACCTTAGTGATTCATGATTTGCCTCGATGAAACATCAAGCTTGCCAAATTATATTTCTGTTCGGGGTGTGAAGAAAATTGTATACAATACTCGTTGGAAACAGTTTTTCTGACGCGTGTAAATTAGCAGCACGAGCCGAAGGCGAGTGTTGCCATCATACGTGTTAACACTTGTATCAAGAGACATTTGTATTTACCTCTATAGCTTTAACTCTCTGCCTTTAGGGGAGAACGGGAGAATCGCAGTCATCGGGCAATGCCGGTCACCTTATTTTTGCATCAACTAGTGAATATATCAAACTTCTTTTTGCTCAATCAGCTTACGTATATACTAATTAACTAATTTAATACGCCGTGCCAATTATACTACGAAAAAATGAACAAATGAATCTTTTTTTATAAGAAAAGCAGTATTTTAAATAAGGGTTTTGCATAACTTATTGACGTTAAAATCACATCTAACCGTTTTTCATGTATTTTTCGAACTTGTAGCTTTAATTTTCCCATGTTAAAATGTTGATTCTGTAAATAAATATATTGAAATTTGATATAAAAAGTCTTCGCGTTTGTTGGGGTAACGACGATCACGTGCGCGGGGCAATGGTAGTCGAGGGACGCCAGTGAGTTACCGGCACAATTCGCCGGCGCACGTCAAATGAATTTTTCGCCATAAACATCACGGTATGTATGCATTAATAATAGAAATTCAGTTCAACTAATGACTTGGTAATAATTTAGAAACGAATAAGAATTGACGAATTGAAAAATATACGTAGAAATGTGTTCAATTTGATGGCGATTTCAGTGTTGACATGAGGCTAAAATTTTTGAGGTTAGATTTTTTATTAAAAGAAACTGATAGTATAGTAAAGTTGCGCTGAGAAAATTAATCTCAGGCTTTGTTATAGTTTAAAAGAGACTGTTATATTATTAAATTTTTACGTAAGACAGTATAAAATGATTTATATTAATACACTATAAGAGAGGATAGATAACTGTACCGAAAGACTGTGATTTATAATAGCTATATTGATAAGCGTTATATCTTCACGAGGAAATAAAAAAAAATTAAAAACAATTATATTTTTTTAATTAAAAAGAATGAAAAAACCATTTACACGATTGCTTTCATGATTTTCATGCTGTTTATTTTCAATAATAGTTGATTAAGTATCCAACAACCATTACTTTTTGGCAGAAACGACGTTTTATTTACAGAAAAAAGCAAATATTCCTTAGTGACTGCGATTCCCACGTTCTCCCCTACCTGAATGAGACGTTGCCGCAGATTCTCTTTCTCGAAGCAACTCATATTAACCACTTTTTTCGGGAGGCACCCACTTGCCCACAAATAGGATTGGACACATGAGGATTGGACACATCATATTGGACACACAAGTTATTGGACACATCAAGATTGGACACAGAAGTTATTGGACACATCGAGATTGGACACACAAAAGTATTGAACACATCGCGATTGGACAGAAGACTTATTGGACACATGATTATTGGACACACGAAGATTGGACACAAATTATTGGACACACGAAGATTGGACACAAATTATTGGACACACGAAGATTGGACCGAAATTATTGGACACACGAAGATTGGCCACGAATTATTGGAATTATTCTAACCCTGTACGATTAGGAGCTGTCGTTTCAAAGCCGAATTTTTCGGCTCCAGGCCGTTTCGGCACTGAGCCATTTGGGCTCGAGACGTTTCAGCGTGGACGTTTCAGCGCGAGCTTCTATAACTCAAATCCGACTTTGCACCCACGCCGACCAGATGCTAACATACGAAGACCGACTTTGTACATCCCAATTTTGGATACAATCCGACTTTGCACCCACACCAACCAGATGTTAAAACAAGAAGACCGACTTTATATATCGCATTTTCGGATAAAATCTGACTTTGCACCCACACCGACCAGGTGCTAAAATAAGAAGACCGACTTTATACATCCCAATTTCGGATAAAATCTAACTTTGCACCCACACGAAAAAGCATTCACGTTCCGTTTCGGAAAATTAAAAAAGCTATATGACGTTTCTTCTTTTTAATTTTTTTTATAAAATATAATTGTACACAAAAAAAATGCGCACAACATAAATGTGCACATAAAATATTCTGCATATGTGAAATTCTAATATTTAGTTTATTATGTACACTGAGTCACATACAATAGTCAATATTCATATATCAAAAATCATTTACTGTGCCATCAAATAATATTTCTTCAAATACAATATATATTATCACACTCATAAAGGTCATTCCATAATTTAGATACAAAAATCATTTACCGTGGCATCAAATAATATTCCTTCAGATACAATATATATTATCACACTCATAAAGTTCATTCCATAATTCTGATACAAAGGTCGTCAATTAATATAGGTGGCCATACATGCGATTACACGTCAGATCTACAATAAAGTTTTATAATCAATAGTTAATTTGAGGTACTCATCTGGCCACGCATGTCGAAAATTAGAGTTGGCTCCTTTCTCTACGGGTCGGAAATCTTCTCTGCAGAATTTCCAAAAGAATGAATAGATATGCCAAATGGTCCAAATAGATTCTCAGGCTGGCGTAGTTCGGACGATCCACCATCGATAGATAGAAGAGTTCAGTTGAGAAGTAGGTGGTCGTCCCACGATGTTCCGGAGAGAAAAAGAGCGAGACCGGCGTGTCTTGGCCTAATATCGTGTTCCCTCATAATTCGCGTTTGCGCCCTTACAATTGATGGATTTACGCAAGCGCGTGAATCCTTCGCTCGATATATTCAGGACCGTAACTTGTCCTACTAAGCTAGGGCGTCGTCCGATATTGTTTTCTTCATATTTAATATTTAGCATCTTACAATATCCCCCCTTTTTCTGTACAGTTCAACCCTTGATTGGAATGGACAGAAAAGGTTAATAATGATTTATACTGTCTTCAACTGTCTTGAGATTGACCTTCGATATAAACATATTCTGCTCTTGCATTTCTCATTCATTCATTTCCGCACTCATTCTCACTCCTCCTACTTGACGTATAATAATGATTTTATTGTGAACTTAATTTACTTCGCGTCACTTTCATTCATTCTGCACTCTAAGAATCCTATTATATACATGTATCTTTCTTCTTTCCGTCCTTGCATCTTATTTTCTTGTCCTAGCCGCTTATCGCTTTCGCATTGTCAATTTTTAGTTCTGAGCAATCTGTATTTTACTACTGATTCATCTACAATTCTTTTCATCATATTATCCTTCAACCTCTAATCATTTACAAAAGAATTTCGAGTGAGCTTGTCGTTAGAACTCCTTTGTTGTTTTATGTAACATTTGTTTCATCCGCTGGAGAATAGTATCTGCGCAAATTCGTCCGCATCCATTAAAAGAAACGCATTCTCCCCAATTTGTTTTGAAAGCCTATATGGCCCTTCGAAAAGATCGAAAAACTTTTTTATTACATGATCAAATGCCTTGGATAGATGTCTCACTCGTAGTAGGACCAGGTCTCCTATCTTTAATTCCACTTTTGATCCATTCTTCTGTGATTTTCTTTGATCTCTCGCATATGTTATAAGATATTCATGCTTTCGAACATGCGTTTCGGGAAATTCTATGAGCTTGTGTATTTCTGCTTGGACCGGAGTCCCAAAATGCAGCTCGTGAGGCGTCAACTTCGTACTTTGATGAACGGTTAAATTCAAGATTTTCTCGATTTTTGGCACATACTCAGCCCACTTTGTGTGTTTCGCGGAACCCATTGCCCTAAAGAGACGCCCTAACTCTTGCATCACCCTCTCCGTGAAATTTGATATTATTAGATTCCAGTTCTGTTTTCCAAAGCTGTGACGTGAATTGTGTCGCATGATCCGAAAGAATACGATTTGGTCTGCCAAATTTCGGAATGAAGTGATCAAATATCTTTTTTAGAGTCGTTTTAACTGTTGCATTTTTCTTCGGATAGAGGGTTACATATTTCGAAAATATATCTAGCATAACGAAAATGTATTGAACCCCGCCACGCCCGCTCGGAAGAGGTCCGTAAAAATCCACCGTTACCAAATCGTTCAGTTCGTTTGACTCAACAAAATTGAATTCCCCCTCCATTGAAATTGACAAATACTTAACCCTTTGACACAAATCACATCTTTTAATAAACTGTTTCACTTGATCAGCCATCCCTCTCCAATAATAGAACTTTCTTAGATGTTCGAACGATTTGAAAACTCCTGGGTGACCGAGTTTCACGTGAATTGATTCTATTAGAGATTTTTGTAAACTTGCGGAGATAACGATTTTCCATTCATCCTCCTTTTGTTCCCGCTGGAAAAGAATACTCTTATACCGAACGTATCGCGATTCTTTAGATTCAAAATCATAATTTTCTATCGCTCTTCTAATGGTTGGATCTTCATTTTGAAGTTTATGTAATTCCTTAAACCCGTCCTGAACAACTTTATCGCAACTTAGAAATGCTATCGTTAACAGTGCCACATTGTCTGCGCATGATTCTACCGGAAGAAAATAGTGATGTAACGATGAAATTATGATTTTGTTCGTTCGTGCTTCTCCAAATTTACTCTCGGGATTCCTACTGAAAAAATCCGCAATTACATTGTCAACTGCTCGGCTATATTCTACCACGAATGAGTATTGTAACAAGAATAAGCTCCATCTAGTTATCCGTGAATTCTGAAATACCGCCATATTTAAGAACGTCAAGCACTGATGGTCAGTTATGATTCGAAATTTAACTCTTACACACAATGTATTTGTGCACAAAAAGAATTATGCACAATGCAGTTGTGCACAAAAAGAATTGTGCACAATGTAGTCGTGCACAAAAAATAAAATAAAATGTGTATAATGTCGTTGTGCACAATTTAGTAGTGCACTATCGAAACGTGCACAATTGGTATGTGGCCAAACGGAACCCTCTCTTTGTGTCCAATCTTCGTGTGTCTAATAATTTGTGTCCAATCTTCGTGTGTCTAATAATTTGTGTCCAATCTCGATGTGTCCAATAACTTGTGTGTCCAATCCCGATGTGTCCAATCTTGATGTCTCCAATAATTTGTGTCCAATCTTCATGTGTTCAATAATCATGTGTCCAATAAGTCTTGTGTCCAATCTCGATGTGTCCAATAATTTTTGTGTCCAATAACTTATGTGTCCAATATGATGTGTCCAATCATATTTGTGGGCAAGTGGGCATCACTCCTTTTTTCAAGGTTAATGCATTGTATTGATAAAATGATAGCGTCTTGACGTTTTTTTAGATATAATTAGATACTGCAGCTAAAAATATTCCGTGCATGACCAAAACGACCTTAGCATCTTCCGTCCTTTGCACTGGTATCGTGATTTTTGCGTCCAAACTTGTCTGAAATATTTTATCTAAAAATTCAGTGGTCGTTATTTATTCGTTTGCGATTCCCAAGATTCCAATGTCATCCGGTAGAACACTGCGTCTCTTGGTTAAATGAATTATCAGAACTGAGAGAGAAATAATAAAGTGTTCATCAATTTACATACGTAACAAGTGTAATTTATCAATAAATTCTGTAGTTATTCAGTGATTAACTGGACATTGCATGCTCCAGTTTTTTTTATGGAACCTGCAGCCTCTCAGCATGATTCAGGCAAAGCGTCAGTTTATATACTGTAAATTCAGTAGCTTTTCACCTTTTTGTTCATGATTCACTTCCAACCTTCCAATCGTTTTTAATTCTTCAATCATGATTCGTTCATACGCAATTTTCTAAAGACATTCGGTACGGTGCTGCGTCCCTTGATGAGATGAATTCTGATGATTGATGATTCTGATGAATGCGATGATTATCACAACTGATACAGAATTAATACAGTGTTATTCAATTTATACGCGTCATAAGTTTCATTTTTTTATAAATTCAATCAGAAAAATGTATAACAATTGCGTTAAATCAGGTAACTATCTAAAGGAATGGAAGCTTGGACACATATCGGTCATACTAAAAGCAAACACCGAACACAACAACCGCGCAAGCTACCGATCCATCAACGCTAGGCAAAAAATAGGAAAAAATACTGGTCATATCAATAAAAACCATTGTGGATAACCTAATACTCAACTACCAATTCGACTCCAGAGAAAAAAAATCAATTACACTTTCAGGACTAAAACCCACCACTTTATTCCTCGACATCAATAAAGTGTTTGACAGCGCTCGGCACAAAGGGATTCTATTCAAAATGAACTAACATCAGTGCCCGGATTACCTCATGCACATAATAAAGCAATTTTTAACAAACCGGAAACTTCTAATAAAAATTCGAAACAATCACCACTGTTATACAATATTTGCTGCCACAACATTTACAATGACTCCTACAACGATCCACAATACTTCAATAACAAAAGCTTGTAAGAATTTGCTTATTTCGCCAGGTGGAATTCTCCAGAAAAGTCGAAGAGCAAGTTCCCATGTGATAATTTCTTTTAATATTTGATTTGTGATGAAAAGATGTAAATGATAAACCAGATAATAATATGAATTGAATTTAATTTTGACAAGCCGGAAAGAAATGGAACGTGCCGTAAGCTTTGAAATGTGGGATAAATAAGAATAATGTGGTAAAGAGAAGGAAATAAATTACTGATATTCACGGTATCTTTCAATTAACAAACGAGCTTTAATTCGTATCTCTTAGAATCTGAGGGCTCAAAGGCGGAAATCTCATGATATTTATCGTATAATGTATGAGTCTAGGCTCTCAAAGTTTATATAACCTGAAGATTCTCGTTACGACGATAGATGACTAATTTTCTTAACCTAACATATAATTCACATGAATTTCGAACAATACATAGCAGTATGATTTCAATTTCAAAGCATCACAAGTTTTCAATAGTGGTGAGACATTGTTGTCTATACTGCAAACATATAATTCACATGAATTTCTCAGAATACATAGCAGTATAAGTTTAATTTCAAAGTATCACAAGTTTTCAATAGTGGTGAGACATTGTTGTCTTCACTGCGGATATCATAACCCATACAAACATTTCATAAACAAGGTATCAAATCTTCGAACACACATAAATAACCGGAGCGAGCATTCATTCGCTAAACGCTATAAGCGCCCAAAATTTTAACCCTCGGTTAGCCCTCAGGGAATGCCAAATCCTTTGACGAGGCGAAAGCAGATGCCGGTTTCACCCTCCGTACAGCCGATAGTGACCCTGCTTGGAGGTTCAACCGTTATTTGCCACCCTCCATAGAGTCTTCCTTACTCCGTGTAGAGCTTCTGAAGGTCTAGTCGCCCTAAATGAGGTATAGAACCCCCGATGAGCCTATGTAACCTATTGAAATCCAGATAACCTACTTAAGCTACAAACATAGAAAAAAAAATACGTGCCGTGATGAAAACTTGAAAAAATGAAAAATGAAATGAAAATGAAAAATGAAATGAAAAAAAAGTTTCTTACTCATTATCGTACTTTCTTCACATGTAATTGTACTGTGATTATATTGACAAAGCTATATCTTTCTTGACGCTTCGAGCGAATAATCTTTTTTTATTTATATTTTTTCTTCATTTTTTTTCGTACTTTCTTAAACGATTCATATTTTGGAAAAAAATCGATCAGATGCACATGCAAGAAGATATAGATGTATCTGAATCTAATTTGATTTTGTCTTTAATTTTAAAGAGGTAATATTAATAATTTGTAACAAAATAGGAAACAATTTTTGTACTTCATTGGTATCTCACATCATTTTCAAATGTTATATGTTTTACATAGAGATTGTTCCTTTTAGCGAAAAATAAATTTATATAAAAATTTGTTGATATTAAATAAGAATATATTATATCTATGGCATTATAAAAAGTTTAATATACGCTTTTGTCTTTCTGAATTCGTTTCTTATATTCATAATATAAATAATTATACTTTCATTGATGTTTGGGTTAACGGAGGGTGTAATAGTATATGTGGAAGGAACTTTTGCAGGGTCAACAAAGGGTATGGGGATTTCTGTGGTAGGCTCAGAGGATGGTCTGGGAGATTCAGTGATAGGCTCAACGGAGGGCCTAGGAGATTCGGCGGTAGGCTCAACGGGGAGTCTGGGAGGTTCTATGAAGGTTTTTTAGGGTCTGCTTCACCCTCCGTGACTCTCCATTAAGTCGAGATGTCTACTTTGTGCCATTTGCGGAGTCTGGTAGGGTGAAATTCAAATGTTAATCTATGCATGATACCCTCCTTTCACCCCGCAGTGTGTCTTCTTTCACCCTCCAGACTACGGCAGTAGATCTCAGTTATTTTAGGTTAAAAGGAGGGTAAAAACTTCGACTCGGGTACCGAAGCCAAATATTACTCTATTTTTCCTACTATCTTAAAACGCCCAAAAACGATTACAAGGTACCTAGGCCAACGCACAGGCGCACAGCATCATACAACTAAAATTACAAAAATAAACTAATAAATTAATAGCTTGCATCAGTGCTACCGAAAACCTATCCGGCAGTGAAACTCGAATAAAGTAATTGGGGAGAAAAATGAGAGATCGACGCATAGAAACCAAATTGGATGGCCGCGACCACAGAAAAGTAAATACGTGCGATATAAGGTAGCTCGTTTTCATGCGAATACTCAAGTCTATACTTTCGCCAAATTACGCAATACCCAGGTGCGGTTTTCGAGTCGGGCGAGTGTCGAAACGTCAGTGCCGGCCGACGTGGGAACGTCTGCGCGACACTGTCGCTAAGGTCGGTGTAGCGTCGGCATCATTTCGAAATGATAACAACGGCATGACGTTTGTAAATGACGTTCGCCCAGTACTGGGTGCCGACGCTGAGCCGATATTGAATAAAAAATATTCAAAATTAGTAAGAAAAAATAAATTATCGATCTGCGCAGTCATCCAATGCTTGTTAACCGTTCTACCCTGTTTTTTAATCGATTTTTCCCCACTATTTTTTGGAAATACTAAATAGTACATTACGTTACAAGGGAGGGAAGAGCAACTTTTCACCGAGACTGAAGTTTGATGCCCGAGGGAAGCGAGGGTAGAAATTCACACGAGGTGAAAAGTTGCACCCCTCCCATGTAACGTACTATACTTTTCTCCCGATTTCGCTCAAAAATAATCACCTTTCGTGTGTGCAACAAGGACGGAGTATAAGCTCATTTTTAACAAATGACGACACGCATGCGTAGTACGGCTTTTATTATTCTCGCGCGGGCAGGAATGAGTTGATTACCTCCCTCGAACGGTAATGAAAGCGGACTGCGCATGCGTACGTCATTTGTAACAAATGAACGATTTCCCGACCGCGTTGCGGATACGAAATGGGATCATTTTAGCGGAGTCGGGAGAAAATAAAATTTTTCCGGCGGTGATGGGGCTCGAACCTGCAACCTTGGGATTAGTAGTCCACGATGTTACGCACTCGGTTATCCTTATCTTGGAAAATGTACTGTCAAATTGTATTTTTCATGAAAGAAAAGTCAAAATAGTTGCAGAATGTAACACTGCAACAAAGGTAGTATCCAAGGGTTGCCCGCAGGGTTCCATTATTGGACCCTCCTGCTGGAACCTCGTTTTCAATGGTCTCCTAAGAACCTTAAGGCGATGCAATGTGCAACACATTGCATATGCTGATGATCTAATTGTACTCATCCACGGCAATAGCCGAATAGAATTGGAGCGTGTTGGACAGTTAATGGCTAATGAAGTAAACATATGATGCACGAAGCATAAGCTTAAGTTGTCTGAGACAAAAAATGAAATGATATTACTCAAAGGACGATTAGGTACCAGAAGGCCTCCCGGGATAAGAATCCAGGGAAGGCAGATTCCAATTCGACGAGAAGTCAGATATCTTGGAGTACACTATGGACAAGGTCTGACTATTAAGGACCATGTGAACCCAGAAAGCGCAAAATGTAAAGATGTATTTAACGCATTTGCCAAAATTGCAAAAGCAAAATGGGGACTCAAATACAGATGTCTCAATATGCTGTACAAAGGACTTTTCATTCCCATAGCAACGTATGCTGCAGTTGGTTGCGCTGATTTGCTGAATAAGCAAACTATCACGACACTTCTAAGAGCTCAAAGAAGCGCCCTCCTTAATGATATTGAAACGCAGCTGTGAATTCAAAATTCGCAAAGGTATACCTTTCACTCTGGATCAGATATACACACCTGATCTAGACATAAAAGAAGCGAGAAGAACAATGGACGTAGCCATACTCAGAAAATCGCAAACGCGATGGGAGCGAAGTACGGAGGGAAGAACAACGTATAAGTACATACCTAGTGTCGACCAGAGACTCACAATGAAATGGATAATTTTAGACCACTACGTTACCCAATTCATGACGGGACATGGGAATTTCAGATCCAAGTTAATGACTTTCAACTTGACGGATGATGACCTATGTAGATGCGGACAAATCGAAACACCGAAACATCTATTATTCCAATGCACGGAGTATGAAGATCTGCGAGGAGCAATTCGTCAAGAATTGCTAGAAGCACAAGTTGGCTGGCCCCCAAGGCTAGACCAACTTATAGAAAAGCCGTTTTTTGGCAAATTTGCCAAACTCACAAGGGACATATTAACGGCCAAAGAACAAGCACAAGCGCTAGAATAATCAAGGTTCTCTCAATTTGAGAAACTCTGATTGGGCTGTGACTGTCAAATGCAAGGGTCACATTTAAGGTATGTGACATGATGGTGCAGCCGAGCTACTGTAGGCCGAACAACCTGAATATTTTTCGGGTTAACTTGCTGGGGCCAAGCAAAAGAGCTGGTGACTCCGCCTCCTCGTGGCACCCGCTGGATACGGTTCCGGGGATCCGGTGGAGTTTCGATTCTGCCGTATAACTGGGGCCGGCTAAGAGAGTCACCGCCCCTAGGGGGTGGGTTCAACTTGTTTAATGACCCTTAAATGGTGAACGCAGGGTTTTCCGTAGCAACCATGTAAAACACCTATACACGGCGTTCAATTGGTAGTGGAGGAGCTGGTTGTAGGTCGAGTTTACAGATTATTCCGTCGGCCGCCAAACGTGAATGGTAGTGTTGGTGTGGGGAAATCCGGGGTACAACCATCGTCCTAGACGCACCATAAGCATACATTGCAAAAAGAAACACTTGTCGAATTGTGTATATAAATCACTCGTCTGTAATACTTCATTAAAACCGTTCAGTACTGGTAGTCGACACTACGTCAAAATAATTAACTAAAGTAGGATTCAAATTAATACAATAATAAAGCTTATACCATTTTTCGTAATTGATGAACGAATGCTAAGCAATTCCATCGTTTCTAATTTTAAAAAGGCGAAACAATTGCATATATATCAATTTATTGTTAATAGCTTGCAATAAACATTATATATAATAAAGTCTGGAGTCTCTAAATATCATCGCTTCACCGCTCGCGCTCGATTTCGATAGTCTTTTGCTTTCCAATCTGTCACCTGTCAATATCACCTCGAAAGTTATTGACACTGTCGAATTTACAACTTACCGCTGATGCATCTAGGAATTATTATATATAATAAACTCTGGAGTCTCTAAATATCATCGCTTCACCGCTCGCGCTCCATTTCGATAATCTTTTGCTTTCCAATCTGTCACCTGTCAATATCACCTCGAAAGTTATTGACACTGTCGAATTTATAACTTACCGCTGATGCATCTAGGAAGGCCGAATATTGTTATTTGTGTTTGAATCTTTCATTTAAATATAAACTGTCTGAGATATAAAGGAAAACTACGCAAAAATTTGACATATTTTGAACCTAACCTCTTGATGTTTAAATCTGTAGGCAGTCACATGTTTTTTAGGCAGTCGTTTTGTTTTATCTGTCTATTTAACGATGACAGTTTTTGGTTGGCAGAGGTCTTAGAAAAGCTGAGACCTCTGAGCGACCGGATTTGCGACAAATACGATTCAACTAAAAATATACCCAACGAGAAGAACAATGA
The DNA here is from genome assembly GCA_963970395.1 of Ephialtes manifestator. NCBI lineage: Eukaryota > Metazoa > Arthropoda > Insecta > Hymenoptera > Ichneumonidae > Ephialtes > Ephialtes manifestator. The sequence goes on from OZ019981.1 coordinate 3,724,010, forward strand.
CGATTTCTACAATTATAAGATACGACGAGAATTACGAAGGTTAATACGTGGTAAGAATATCAGAATTATAAGAATTGCTAATCCTTTTTAGTCTTCGACATTACGTTCTTGACTATTTACTAAATTATAATCTACGGTATCATTCAACCAGCCTAATTAAAATCAGTCTTTATACAAATAAACTGACAGAGCCAACTATGTCAGTTAGTACTATTTCGGTGATATATGGACGATCGCAGAATTTGAATCTGGTTCTACAGATGTCACCTGTCAATTTCTCCACGATTGACCTTGGCTCTGTAAAATTTGTTGCATATCGATAACGATTTATGAAAGATCGAACATAACGTTTCGCATTTGAATTCTTGATTTGAATCCTATGTAATAAAGTCCGGGGATCTCATCACTTCCCCGTGCGCACTCGATTCCGATTGTCTTTTTTTAAATAATTTTTTGTTTTTCTTTCCGTCACCTGTCAACGTCACCTCAAAAGTTTTCGACCCTGCCGAATATATGGCTTGCCGCTGACAAATCTAGGAAGGTCGGAATATTTGTAGTCGCATTCGAATCTTCGATTTGAATGGAAACTGTCTCAGATATATCGCAAAATTACATTTCCAACATTTCCAATGTGGTTAGACTAACTGTGGTTTTCCATAGCATGCCGGGATCAAGCATCGGTCAGTTACTTCTGGTTGGGCTAGCCAGATGCGTCCCTGCATTTGGCCAGAATGTTCAAATCTGGTTGACTTACAATATACACCACTTCAGACGAAATTATCAGAGTACTGAAAGAGCATATCTGCCATTCCCAGTGTACAATTAATAAATGAGAGATGTTTCCTCTCTAATATCGCTCATTATTGTAATAATATCGATTAGAAATAGTTGTATTTTTATGTATTGTAACGTGGTAAAATTTTCATGCTTCACGCAAGCTCCTCGCGATGCGACAACTCTCGACAGATCCGCAGGGCCTCGCAAGAACATCGAATGTTTTACTAATTCCCGCTTATTTTATTTTTTTTTTATTCATGTACGAGAGACGAGGGGTTATCGACGAGCACTCTTCGATCTTTCTCCGCCGGATTCCCTAAAAACATCGAGACCAAGTACGCTTGCGAGGCGTTTATTAACGCTTACGAGATGTCATTCACTCCCGAAAATATCTGGGGAGTCGCCGAGCACAGACGGTGCAATACCATCGCTGGATCGCCTGTCTACGTCATCGCCTATTGCGCTGCGTTGCGATTTCCCGTTTTGAAATTCGCGCGCCAGAAGCGCCAACTATTGCGATAATTTAGGTTCCGAAAAATCAGGGTTGGCCGCCTGACTTTTCGCCGGCAAAATAATTAGAGTAGGGATGAGAAGGCTCGTGCTTCCGTGAGCGACGCTTCTCGAGGCTGTTCCGAGAAAACCTTCGTGACGAGAGGAGCCTGCGACCTAGGGTATTATTGGGAAAAATTATTGTCGAGGTAAGCCCCGTCTCTTTGATATTTCTCTAATAAATAAATATCGGGGACGACGATACTTCGCACGTGATCGAGCCCGCGAGCTTATTTTGTTCGTGATTTTGTATTGTTTAAGTCCCGCGTGGCTTTACGGCGAATTTGTTGTTCTCGCGAGGGTTAAATTAATTATAAATGATCTTACTGTCGGGAGTACTGCCCGGAACATGCCATTTTCGTGTTTCTTTTGTTATTTCCCTCGTATATTCGGAAATAGTTACTGTGCGCGGGAACGATTATTTTGTCCGCGTGAGTGTGCTTCGCGTAACATCTTTCTGTTGTAAGCAGTGGACTGAGTAGCTGCATTTTTATCGGGGAGAGCGTGCGTGTCGCGAAAAGTAAGTAAAGTTGTTTGACGCGAGTGTAAGAATCGTTCCCGTGGCACGCTGTAAGTGTGAGAGAGAGAGAGAGAGAGACGGTCGAGAGCGCGTCGCTTAGCGAGAATGAGAGAGAAGCGCGCGATCTCTTTTCCTTCAAGTAAAATATATTGTCTTAAATCGGATTTCCCTCGTTATTCCCTCGTTTTGGAGAGAGGGTACTTGGGGTTTTTCATTTTATTGCTTATTTAACAAGTCAGGTGGATCCGCGGAACCATCCTGAAAGAATTAGAAGCTATTAATCGTTTTGACTATTTGCAAAATATAATTCCCGCTCTCTCTCGTGTGTGTGTCATAGCGTGTTGGTGCGAGTGCTGAGAGCCACGCCGTGCGGTACCTCACAAAGGTCATCGAGGCCTATTGATAAAGTCGTGGGAGAATTATTTCCTTTCTCCCTCTTAATTTGTTAAATTAAAATAAAGAATATCTTTTATTATTTTGGAACTCCCTCGAAAAGATTGACTAATGGTTGTTTTATTTTCTGCACGAGAAGAGCTATCAGAATCCCGCCACTCTACATTTCTTGACGGCTGCGGCTAGTCCAGCAAAGCAGCTTGGTCCCTGAACATCGCGAGTTTTTCCCGGCGCGTAATATTTTTCGCGCCTGGCGCCCTGGGTAAAAATAAAGGGAAAAGCTCGGGACTTTAGCTTTGTAGTGCGTTTGGCATTTTTGGGGAAATTTACACTACAGTATGTGTCTTACACAATTATTCATGTATAAAGGGAACAGCATATATTTTCTCGGCGACTGCGTCACTTATATCCAAAATCATCATTTTGCGATCGATTGATTCTATCGTAAAGATTTTTCGACGGTGCACGGCGACACATTTATGTGTCATGACAACATAAAACGGTGACAACAAAAATCGTTACGTTAGACTGAGAAATCAGTTTTGCTATGCTGACAAATCTTTTGTTCGGCTGACAAATCTTTTTGCTGGGCTGACCAATTTTTTGTGTTATCCTAAAAAAACAATTTTTGTTGTCACCGTTTTTTGTTGTCATGACACAGAAATTTCTCTTCGTGTGCGTTTTTTTACGCATCACAGTTTAAAAACTGATGAGTCGCATGGATATATGTACATAAATCTTTTAACACTCCTCACAGTTCCTTTTATTTTTCTTCTGTTTTCGTCTTGAGTTTTGTATATATTTTGGATCAGCAGGATAGTTCCACTATTCAAAAGAACTCCATTATTTGGCGATTTGTTCGAGATTATCAGTCCTTAACTCAATAAATTGAGGTATATACAATTGTTTCGCCTTTTTAAAATTAGAAACGATGGAATTGCTTAGCATTCGTTCATCAATTACGAAAAATAGTATAAGTTTTATTATTGTATTAATTTTAATCCTACTTTAGTTAATTATTTTGACGGAGTGTCGACTACCAGTACTGAACCGATATTGCAGCCAAACATAAATTTCCGGTTATCGCGCCAGCGTCAGCAAAATGTTGGCAGCGAACGTCACCAGAACTCCGGGGCCATCGGCGTGCCAGCTACGGAGCCCAATGTCAACACAGTTATGGATTGAAGGTTCGATTGCTGCCGACATACCGCCGAGCGTCGAACGTACTCCGCGTGTCGGGCAACCGCACCTGGGTATTCTCCCAAAAACGTGAAATAATACTACATGAAATTGTACACTACAACCATCCATTGAGAAGTTAATCACTACCAAAAGGAAATTGAAAAAGAAATAATGCGCACTTAGAGACTTCGTCGAGGTAAGACAGCCGTAGCTCGTTACACACGATACTCGCTATGATATTTCGCGACATTCTCGACGCAGGTATCGACAGAACACTTAAGATTATGGTCTTTAGTTATGCGCACTAATCAGACGAGACTAACGGTAGAGGACGCGCGGTCGGTGTGTGGCTTCGACGGTCCCCAGAGTTAAGCAGCATTATTTGCGGCCATAGCTTGGATGGGTGACCGCTTAGCCGTACACTGGTTTGCGCGCCAACTGCTGAGCGGGAGGCAGTTTTTCTGAGTTTCTAATGTATTCTCATACAATAGAAACTCAGTAAAAAATAAAGCTGTCTGTATCGGCCAGGTTTTCCGCAGTTTCCCTGCGCCCTCTTCCAAATGCGATACAGTAGTGCATTAGGATGAGTGGCTGCGGACAACACTCTAGGGGGGGGTCTCTATGAAGTGAACGGGGAAAGGGGTGTCTATGATGGAACGGGGAAAAGGGGAGAGGGGCAACGTAAAAGCCTGAAGAAGGCATACGGAAAAGAAACAAAAAAACATTAATCACACGATTCTTGACAATAATGTATGAAATTTACATTCATTACCGGCACGCAACACGAGGTGACACAGCCTTAGCTGGACACATAAGCAAATGTCAATTACCGCACGAAACGCACCGAGAAAAGAAATCGATAGAACCAACTAAACGTGCACTTGCGGGCCGCGGAATGACTATTCTTTTGATCGAATTAAATATGTAATTGATCGAAGGGACCACTGATAGAATCCAAAAATGATTCGATTACCGTTGCCAAATATTTTGAGTGATGCCCACTTGCCCACAAATATGATTGGACACATGAGGATTGGACACATCATATTGGACATACAAGTTATTGGACACACAAATTATTGGACACACAAATTATTGGACACACAATTTATTGGACACATCGTGATTGGACACAAGACTTATTGGACACACGAAGATTGGACACAAATTATTGGACACATCGAGATTGGACACACACGATATTGGACACACAAATTATTGGACACATCAAGATTGGACACACAAATTATTGGACACACGAAGATAGGACACAAATTATTAGACACACGAAGATCGGATACACGAAGATTGGACACAAATTATTGGACACACAAAAATTGGACATACAAATTATTGGACACACGAAGATTGTACACAAAGAGAGGATTCCATCTGTCCACATACCAATTGTGTACGTGTCGATAGTGCACTACTAAATTGTGCACAACGACATTATGCACATTTTTCTTTCTTTCTTCTGTGTTTCTTTCTTTTTGTGCACAACTACATTGTGCATAATTCTTTTTGTGCACAAATACATTGTGCAGAATATTTTATGTTCACATTTGGCAAATATGGATGGAGCGCTGACGTAGCAGCAGCTATGAGTAGCGCTCCGAGTTTTATCTGTTGCGGGAAAAAAGGCGATAATCCGAAAAATCCGTATAAGTGCATAGGCTGTAAAGGAATACCCCACCCAAGTTGCGTAAACATATCGAGGGGAAAAAGTAGACCCCGGAAAATATAACTGTCAAAAATGCAGGACCAAAGGTAACATAACCTCGCACACAAAAGTAAACAAAACAGGAGTGATAAAAAAGACCACTACCAATCAAAAATTAAGCCAAAATGAGAGTTCTGAGGAATCGGAAGACGAGGAAGAGGATATTCAAACAATAGACGCTGAAGATTATAGGCAAATGGAAGCGGCCCATCTGTCTCTGGACAGCGCTTTTGAGGTTATGGAGGATGGCAGCGTCAACGAGTTGGTGACTTTGAGTAGAGAAAACGAGATACTGCGAAAGCTAGTGAACGAACTGTCGGATAAAAATTGTTTGTTAGTAGAAAAGGTTAAAAGTATGTCCATAGAAGTAGACACCCGCAAGAGAAATAAACAGCAAATGACATACTCCAATGCAGTTCTTCGCGGTGGTGGAGAGAGAAATAAACCGACGACTAACTACCCCACGATTTTTGTCAGGCCAAATCAAACACAAAAAGCGGAAGTCACAAGGAAAACCATTGAGAGAAAAATCAATCCGGTAGGACTGGGAATCGGGATAAGCAAAGCTCATGAGATGAAAAACGGAACAGTTGTTTTAAAATGCAGCAGGCCGGAGGACGCGGTAATTCTACAACAGCAACTCGAGGAAGGAATTGGTAGCGGATACATAATTGCCAAGCAGGAACTAAAAAACCCAAGAATCACAATTTCTGGAATTGAAGAAGAGCTGAGCGCTGAGGAGATAGAAGAAAAGCTAAGGAAACAAAACGAAATAACAGGAGACGACTGGATAAGAATAACATACGTCATGTACACGAAAAGAAACAAGACTTACACGGCTCTCGGTGAGGCAACACCGAAACTGTTTCAGGGGCTTATTAATGAGAAAAGGGTATACATTGGATGGCAGAGATGTGCGATCTATGAAGATCTCTACGTAGGGAGATGTAAAAAGTGCCAAGGATTTAATCATAGTTCATCGAAATGCAATAGCGAACGGTGCTGCGAGTACTGTGCGAAAAATCACGAGGAAAACGTCTGTCCAAAAAAAGATAAAGCCTGCGGTAACTGTATTTTCTCCAACGAGCGATATAAAACCGACTTCAACACAAAATACGCAGCATGGCAGTCTTCGAAGTGCCAAGCATACGGATTCCAAAAAAAACGATTAATCGCGAACACGAATTACGGATAAATGATATCTCCACAAGAAGTAAATGTGGAAACAAATGACTTTCTTAGTAACTTCGAGGAATACTCACCACCGGAATGCTTTTATACAACCCCAGAGGAGTGTGGAAAAATACTCCAAGGAAGAAATGGTATCATCGCACTGCATCTTAACATGAGAAGCATCGATAAACATTTCCAGGAACTACAACTGCTCATAGACAGACTGAAGCTTGAAATAGATATCATAGTATGCACCGAAACTCGACAGCTGGATAGCTCTGATCTATACCAAATCTGCGGATATCAGCTCCACTACAACCACAGAGCGACTATGGCGAATGATGGAGTTGTAATGTATATAAAAGAAGATATAGAGCACGAAGTCGAAACACTGAAAATTGGTGACACGAAAGTGTTAAACTCGAGACTGGTGAAAGGAAAAAATAATCTAATGGTAACCGCAGTGTATAGAAGTCCAAGCACTAAGGAAGAACAGTTTATAGATTCTCTACAGACCTACCTAGACGAGCACACAGTTGAAGGACATATAATCATAGGGGACATAAATATCAATATTATAGGGCATACGAAGATCTCGGAAAGATACCTGAACACGATTTACAGCCACGGATTCCTCTCGATAATTAATCTACCGACGAGGAAGCAAAACGGTAGCGAGACATGCATTAACCATATATTCGTACGAACGGAAGAGAGAACAGATGCTCTGATGTCAATGATACTAGAAACAGAAATCACTGATCACTTCCCAACACTAATAAGCATCGGCAATGAAAGTCTAAGAAGAACAGAAAAATCAGGAGGCGAGGTTCAAACGACTCTTAACTACCAGAAGCTGAAGAGATGGGCGGAAACTCAAAACTGGGAGAAATACCAACGGGCATCTGACCCACAAAGAGCGGTGAGTGAACTCACTGAAACGCTCAGAAACGGAGTCACCTACGCGACACAAATTGTAAGAAGAAAGGAGCGGAAAAAAAGCCTTGGATAACGTTAGGATTAATTACTTCAATCAGAAAAAGAGACCAATTAGCGAAGGAAGCCAAATATGGAGACGCCGAGAAAAAGAGTGAATTTACGAAGTACCGAAATATGTTAACGAAGCTAATAAAAAAGGCTAAGAACGAACACACGAAGGAGAAAATGATAAGAAACATAGGTGACCCCGGAAAATTATGGCAAAACATCAACGAATTCCTTAACCGCAAACCAAAGAATAATAGGAAGAATCCCGAATTTGTCACAACAGAAGAAGAGATCGTAATCAGGGAAGAACAAGCCATAGCTGACTCTCTTAACACCTTTTTTGCCGAAATCAAAGCAAACCTGGCGTCCAAAATAATAAATAAAAACGGTGGACCGGAGAAAAGAAAAATACTACTCAACTCTATGGGATTGAGCACAGTGAGAGAAGATGAGATCCGGAAGTACATCGAAACATTGAAACCGAGGAAAGCTGCTGGACCTGACGGAATCACCGGGGAAGTGCTGAAAGTTTTGTGTGGGATTATTGCCAAACCAGTGACCAAAATTGTAAATCTGTGTTTCGAAAAGGGAATAATCCCGAGTGAGTTTAAAGTTGCAACCGTGATCCCTATACATAAGGGGGGAGATAGGGACAAGTGTAATAATTATAGACCAATATCGCTTATATCGGCACTCGCGAAAGTGTTTGAAAAATGTGTCAAGACGAGACTAATGAGTTTTGTAGAAAAATATAAGCTGCTGAGCCAGTCACAATATGGGTTCAGGAACGGAGTGTCAACAGCAGACGCGCTGGGAAAATTCTCTAAACTAACCTATGCAGCATTAGACGGAGGACAGGCGGCGGCGACGATCTATGTAGATCTAGCCAAAGCTTTCGATACACTAGACCATAAGCTATTACTGGAAAAATTAAGCGATATTGGAATGCGAGGCATAGTACTTGGTTTGTTTACGCTGTCAAGCTACCTGACAGACAGAGTACAAAGAGTCAGACTCGGTAAATCTGGTATTCGGAAAAAAAGTCCTTCGGGAAAAAAGTCTTGGAAAAAAGGTCCCTGGAAAAAAAGTCCTGTGGAAAAAAGGTGCTGTGGAAAAAAGGTCCTGTGGAAAAAAGTTCCGGTGGAAAAAAGGTCCGGTGGAAAAAAGGTCCGATGGAAAAAAGGTCCAGTGGAAAACAAATACGGTGGAAAAAAAGTACGGTGGAAAAAAAGTCCGGTGGAAAAAAAGTCCGGTGGAAAAAAGTCCGTGAAAAAAAAGTCCGGTGGAAAAAAAGTCCGGTGAAAAAAAGTCCGGTGGAAAAAAAGTCCGGTGGAAAAAAAGTACGGTGGAAAAAAAGTCCGGTGGAAAAAAAGTCCGGTGGAAAAAAAGTCCGGTGGAAAAAAAGTCCGGTGGAAAAAAAGTCCGCGGAAAAAAAGTACGGTGGAAAAAAAGCCCGCGGAAAAAAGGTACGGTGGAAAAAATGTCCGGTGGAAAAAAAGTATGGTAGAAAAAAAGAAGACCGACTTTATGCATCCGAATTTCAAATATAATACGACTTTGCTCCCACTCAATCCCAGTTGATGTACCCTAACAACGATTTTATACACACCAATTTTTTCCCTTCGACAAATATAGTTCAAATGTTCTGCAGGCGCGAGCTAAATGCACAATTTGGTAAAGATTGTGAACGAACTTTCGATTTCATAGTAATTTTAATTATACAACATTATAATATTTTTTGAAAGGTGCAAAATGAGGAAACAATGTCCAAGCATGAATTGGCAAACTTTTTCATTCTCACTATCGAGAGGCGATATAGGTTAAGACAACTAGGAGGTATTGTTTTATTGGGAGACGTCCTCAGATGTTATTTTGTTCAATATTTCGAAGAGAAAATCAATTCTATTTGATATTGAGAGCGAATAATAATTCATCATTGGACGCAATTTTTTTTTTTAATATGTTATTTCAGCAAAATGTCCCTAAAAAGCGTTACGGTCTTTGAGAAAAAAAATGAGTGAATTTTGACAAAGTGTCATTAAAAACCGTTACGGTCCTTCAGAAAAAAAAGTGAATTTGGACAAAATTTCCTCAAAATCAATTACGTCTTTAGTTACTGCAATTTTCAACATAATATATCTTTAATTCAGGTTTTATTGCTTTTTGAATTTTTTTAAAGTGTTTGAATACTCCTCCGTAAATGTTAGGATACTCGAGATGATTAATCTGAAGACCGACTTTATACATCCCAATTTCAAATAAAATCCGACTTTGCACCCACACCGACCAGATGCTAAATTTGAAGACCGACTTTATACACCCCAATTTCAAATAAAATCCGACTTTGCACTCACACCGACCAGATGCTAAATTTGAAGACCGACTTTATACACCCCAATTTCAAATAAAATCCGACTTTGCACCCACACCGACCAGATACTAAATTTGAAGACCGACTTTATACACCCCAATTTCAAATAAAATCCGACTTTGCACCCACACCGACCAGATGCTAAATTTGAAGACCGACTTTATACACCCCAATTTCAAATAAAATTCGACTTTGCACCCACACCGACCAGATGCTAAATTTGAAGACCGACTTTATACACCCCAATTTCAAATAAAATCCGACTTTGCACCCACACCGACCAGATGCTAAATTTGAAGACCGACTTTATACACCCCAATTTCAAATAAAATCTGACTTTGCACACACACCGACCAGATGCCAAATTTGTAGACCAACTTTATACACCCCAATTTCAAATAAAATCCGACTTTGCACCCACACCGACCAGATGCTAAATTTGAAGACCGACTTTATACATCCCAATTTCAAATAAAATCCGACTTTGCACCCACACCGACCAGATGCTAAATTTGAAGACCGACTTTATACACCCCAATTTCAAATAAAATCCGACTTTGCACACACACCGACCAGATGCTAAATTTGAAGACCGACTTTATACACCCCAATTTCAAATAAAATCCGACTTTGCACACACACCGACCAGATGCTAAATTTGAAGACCGACTTTATACACCCCAATATTAAATAAAATCCTACCCGCATATTACTTCGGTTATACACCAAATTTAGGCTTCATAGTTCATATTTTGCTGAAGTTAATGCTATAACGTAAATTTAAAAAAAAATCAAAATTCTATAAAATCGGAAGCGATTTTCTGATTTCGGCCAAATTCAAAACCAAACAGCATTAAATGTACCTGCACTTAAGGAGAACTATTGAGCAAGATATGCTAACATTTACGAAAGAGCATTCACACTCTTTTTTTTAATTTGAAAAAGCTATAAGACTCGAATTTAAGGATACATTTTGTCAAAAACTGCAACAATCAAAGGTGGGCTGCAACCATACTTGCGTACCAGATTTCAGCTCAATCGGTCGAGTGGTTCGTGAGTCATAGGTGAAAAATACTTTGACGAACAACAACATTTTTGAGAAGAAAAAAGGGGAAGAAAACCTTTTTAAATTTTTTTTTAGTTTGACGATATTATTCTTTCCACCGGACTTTTTTCCACCGGACTTGTTTTCCATCGGACTTTTTTTCCACCGGACATTTTTTCCACCGGACTTTTTTTCCACCGGACTTATTTACCACAGTACTTTTTTTCCACAGGACTTTTTTTCCACCGGACTTTTTTTCCACCGGACTTTTTTACCACAGTACTTTTTTTCCACAGGACTTTTTTTCCACCGGACTTTTTTTCCACCGGACTTTTTTTCCACCGGACTTTTTTTCCACCGGACTTTTTTTCCACCGGACTTTTTTTCCACCGGACTTTTTTTCCACCGGACTTTTTTTCCACCGGACTTTTTTTCCACCGTACATTTTTTCCACCGTACTTTTTTTCCACCGGACTTTTTTTCCACGGACTTTTTTTCTACCGGACTTTTTTTCCACCGGACTTTTTTTCCACCGGACTTTTTTTCCGCCGTATTTTTTTTCCGCGGACTTTTTATCCACCGGGCTTTTTTTCCACCGGACTTTTTTTCCACCGTACTTTTTTTCCATCGGACTTTTTTTCCACCGGACTTTTTTTCCACCGGACTTTTTTTCACCCGTACTTTTTTTCCACAGGACTTTTTTTCTGCAGGACCTTTTTTCGGAGACTTTTTTTCCGGGGTCCTTTTTTCCACGGGACTTTTTTTCCGGGATTCATATTGTATATAAATGACATTTTTTTACTTAAAGTCAGAGGGGACTGCAATATCCTACGTAGATGACACTGTTGTGTTCTATTCAGCGGAAGACTGGAATACATTAGAAGGCAAAATAAAAGCAGACTTTAGCAAATATATTACATGGTTCAACAATAACTCGCTAACTATAAATACTGATAAGACACAAATAATGAGAACACCAAAAATGTTTTCCCAAAACAAAAATGGTACGCCAAGTTAAAAAAATTGCTTTCAAAAAAATTGCTGACAAAAAAAATTCCTTGCAAAAATATTAAACCAAATCCAATATATTAGCCAAGTTAAACTCGCTACAAAAAAAAACTTGGTGTGCTAGGGACTAGCTCCCGTACATGGTCCATTAGCCAACATAAACTCGCTACAAAAAAAACTTGGCGTCCCAGCGACTAGCTCCCGTACATAGTCCATTGAAGTAAGTGCGGGAGAAAACAATTCCTAATGATATTTCGTGTTTCCTATTACCGAACCTGCAGAGTGAGCTCAAGTTGCATATCGTACCTTATTCATTACTTTTATCTAATTTATCAGTTTGTATCCGTACTTTCTTTTAACCTCATTTAATCTAATAATATCTTAATATATATAAATCTTTGAAAGATTATTATTCTTCGAACTGTCGGTGCGGTGGGGGTCAAAATAGCGAATGGCTAAAGTAGCGAATTTCTGAATTTCAGAATAATGCCCTGGCAAACAGTGTCACCGACTTTTTAACCGGTGTTTTAACCAGTCTCGATTAACCCCCGTTTTCACCCAGTTTAACCGACCTTTTAACCGAAATTGTTATGTTTTAAGCGATTTTTACTGGTGAATTAACCGATTGTAACCGACATTCTTACCGAATTAATAAAACTCAATTTTGCTTGGTGAATTTAACCGATTTTAACTGACAATTAAACCGAACGAAACGTTTTTAATCGGTTAAATTGTCGGTTAAAACTGCTGAAACAGTGGGCTAATCGAGACTTATCTTTCCTCGGTTAAAATGTCGGTTAACTTCAGTTATTTCCGGTTAACACTACGGTGACACAAATTGCCAGGGTGAACATCTGAATCTAGAATGGCTTTCATTATGAAATTCGCTATTTTGATTGCTTTGAATAGAATGAGGGTCAAAACAGCGAATGATCCCCCCCCCCCCTCTGCCCAGGCGGTACCCTTAAAACACGAATAGCGAATTTCAGGATAATAATCATGGCCGCTTTCGGAATAAATAGAGTAGCAGTAGCGACCGTCGCGTCAGGAGTAAGCCCGTCCAGTCAAGATCAAACAGACAAATCGTAGTGTGAAGGCAACATTAATTTCTTTTTAGCATAGTGTGCGTAAAATTCGTTTTTACACACCCATATGAGTGCGTAAAATGCAACTTTATGAAACAGTGTGCGTAAAATAAAAAAATTATTTTTACTTTTCTTTACCACGTTTTCAACGTTTTAAAACGCCACGGTGGTTGGAAGTCGGGACAAACCGCGGAAGGTTCTATCGAAGATTCGACGGGTAACAAAAGAAGAATTTCAATGCGAATCGCGGACGCTATTAATGATGAAGATAATGCTCCAGCTTCCTAAAAAGTGAAAACTACCATAACAGTTACAAAAAAAGAAATAGTTCGTGAAATGTAACTCAGAAATTCAAATCAGAAATTCAGTATTATTGAGCGCATTTTCTCTGTGATGTTATATGTTATATGCAATAATTAATAATTATATTACCAAATAAAGTAATTATAATTATAAACAAAGTTTACTCACAATTAAACACGTTCTGTCTTTTATGCGAATGCATAATAAATCTATTTCTGTCTTCAGTGGGGGAGCTTCGCCCCTGGACCCCAGCAGGGGCTTCACCCCTGCACCCGACCAGGGCTTCGCCCCTGGACCCCAGCAGGGGCTTCACCCCTGCACCCGACCAGGGCTTCGCCCCTGGACCCCAGCAGGGGCTTCACCCCTGCACCCGACCAGGGCTTCGCCCCTGGACCCCAGCAGGGGCTTCACCCCTGCACCCCACCGGGGCTTCGCCCCTGGACCCCCGCGTTGTATTCCCCTAAACGCAATGCGAATTTTACGCACGTCATGCTAAAAAATATCGTATGCGACTCGGGCGTACGTTTTACCCACTCGCGTGATCGCGCCGGGCACTCATGCACAACGATCACTGCTCGTGTGTAAAATTGCATTTTACGCCCTTGTTGCATAATATACTATTTTTAACTTGGCGTCGAGTCGCTACCGCTACACTTGACTGAATCTAGAATGGTCATCATTATGAAATTCGCTATTTTGATTGCTGTGAATAGAATGAGGGTCAAAATAGCGAATGATCATCCCCCCCCCCGCACGCCTCGCGGCTTCGCCCCTCGGCACCGCCCACGTGGTACCCTTAAAAACATGAATAGCGAATTTTAGAATAATGAACATCGGAATCTAGAATGGCCATGATTATGAAATTCGCTATTTTAGCCATTCGCTATTTTGATTGTTTTGAATAGAACGAGAGTCAAAATAGCAAATGACCCCCCCCCCCCCCCCCCCACCCGCCCTGGCCAAGGGGCGAGCCATTTTTAGAGGGTCATTTTTAGAGGTCCGTTGTCCTCCCGTCCTTACTTCAATGGACTATGTACGGGAGCTAGTCGCTGGGTCGCCAAGTTTTTTTTGTAGCGAGTTTATGTTGGCTAATGGACCATGTACGGGAGCTAGTCCCTGGCACACCAAGTTTTTTTTGTAGCGAGTTTAACTTGGCTAATATATTGGATTTGGTTTAATATTTTTGCAAGGAGTTTTGTTTGTCAGCAATTTTTTTGAAAGCAATTTTTTTAACTTGGCGTACCATTTTTGTTTTGGGAAAACATTTTTGGTGTTATTTGCTCTGTTTTTGAAAGTCAAAACGTAATTTAAAAAAGTAATGAGAACTCATGTTTTAGTTATATCTGTGTATTGATTAAAATTTCATGTACAATGAACAGTAAATGAAGGTAAGTAGACACTACTAAATGTATCCTGCATGTTTACAAAGAACAGAGGCAGCAATAAGAATTCTACAAGAATTCTTGTCTAACTTTGCAAACTCAAAACATTCAATGAAACCAAAATTTCTATAGACTCGAAATCTCGTCGGAGGTGAGGCATTCCATTATATATATACAGACAGAGAAATCGTCGTGTGACAGCAACATTAATTTCGTTTTTAACTTGGCGTCGAGTCGCTACCGCAACTCTTGATGATATCAGACTTAGGATGATACCGTCATCCAACATCGACGGATGCAATGCTCTCATTGCAAATGGAAGAAATGCGTAGTTGGCACAAGCGAGCTCCAGTTGTAGTACAACCGAAAGGGCATCCTGGGTCAGAGAGAAAAGTGGTTCCGAAAGTAAAGAAAGTGCCACTCCATCTGGTACCATTATCAAACCACCGTCTAAATCGTTGACAATCACGTCCATCCATCTAGAAAAAACATAAACATCTGACTCATCGAAATTTCTTATACTTCATTCCTCCAAAATCTAGTCATTCAGCTAATTTTTTGCACGTATTCAGTAGAACTATTCAGTAGTTCTTCAATTGTAAACTATTGTATAGTTCTAGATGCAATAGTTCCTTCTAATAGTGTACTTTTATCTCAATAGTGTAGTTCAATAGTTTCTCCCAATAGTCTGCCAATTTAACAATGGTTTATAGTTTAAGGGGAAGGAGTCAGGTAAAAAAAATGATTTTGGAAATTCAATATCATCCAAATCCTATTGCATATAAAAATGCCCAATGCACTATATTGTTGGTGCTCGATGAAAGGATTTTTTACTGTCGTCTGACTTGCATATGCTTTTCGATATTATCTTAAGCAAAGTTCTTAGGTTTTCCATTCTGCGCATGATTCAGATGAAACTACTAGGCAGATTGGAATGGTTGACATCTCATTTTCTTCTTCATGAAAAGATACACCGGCTAAATGGAGCAAACTATTTTTTTTTTCATTCTGAAAGCAAAGTTAATCACTGATTTAGAAAATAGCATAACATTTATTTATTAATAATTGTGTCACTGAAAAAATATCACCTTTTAATAACATTTGCTTTATTTAGCCGGTGTATCTTTTCATGAAGAAGAAAATGAGATGTTAACCATTCCAATCTGCCTAGTAGTTTGATCTGAATTAGAGTTGTGAAATTTTTAATGTGAAAATAATGCATTATTTTTTACGAAAAAAATGGAGTATGGAATTCGGATCCACTATCCATTACTTTATTAATGAGTAATGGAATTCGGATCCATTAACCATTACTTTATTAATGAGTAATGGAACACACATCCATTACCCATTACTTTATTAATGAGTAAGCTACCTCTATGAGGAAGTATGTTATTCCATTTTTAGCTTCCTCATAGAGGAAGCTTTGTAAAACGCGAAAAATAATGAGGAAGCAATGTGCAAGGTTCTACATTCCATCCTTGTTTTAATTAGATAAATATACATGTTGTGGATTCGTTTTTCTATTTCGTTATTATTAGAGCGTTTCCGAAAGTGAATGTGATAATGTATATTTTTAAAAATAATTCAACATTCCATAAAATCAAAAATTTCATACCGTTCGTCACTAAATTATACATATATAATGGCTGAATATTGTTTCATTTTTATTCAAAATTTGAGCTCGCTATCTGAAGTTTTGCAAAAGTTACAATAGAGCGATAATGTCAATTTGTTGAAAAATTCAAAACATCATAAAAATTTTATGGTTCAACCGATCTTAACCAAATTCAATAGCGATCACCGGCGTATGAAAGCTCACATTCATACCAATTTTAAGATCAAAATCTCGAAAATTGAAAAAGTTATTGCGTAATCAGACATTTTTCAAAAAATTAAAAAACGCGTAATAATTTAACGATGAAGTGGAGTTTAACAAAAATCTGTATGAACGATGAGGCTTGATCCCTCTATCTATTGTCCAAATTTCAGCTTGATATCTCAATGCATTCCCGAGTTATAAAGGTTTACATTTTTCGATCGTGTAACATACACACACACACACAATACATACAGACATTTTTTTCTAAATCACTTTTCTCGACGTTTTGGCCCATTCTGAGTGTACTGACATGAAAATCTCGAAAAAAAAATTTCATGAAAAAGCTTCTTCTATGAGGAAGCAAAAAGTAATGGGTGATGGGCCTCTGCTCCATTACTCACTAATAAAATAATGGGTGATGGACCTCTGCTCCGTTGCTCATTAATAAAGTAATGAGTAGTGGATTCGAGTTCCATTATCAATTTTTTTCATTAAAAATTATGCATTATTTTCACATTAAAAATTTCACAACTCTGCTTTCAACTAACTTCTAGCTTTTGACTGACTACTAACTTTTCACCAACTGATGACTACCTACTAACTAACTTTTAACTTTTAAAAGTCAGAAGTTAGTCAAAAGTTAAAAGTAACTGAAAAGTTAGTCAAAAGTTGGAAATTAGTATAAAGTTAGAAGTTAGTTGAAAGTTAGTCAAATGTTAGAAATTAATAAAAAGTTAGAAGTTAGTCAACAGTTTGTCAAAAGTAAGAAGTTAGTAGTTAGACAAAAGTTAGTCAAAGGTCAAAAGTTAGAAGTTAGTTGAAAGTTAGTCAAATGTTAGAAATTAGTCAAAAGTTAGAAGTTAGTCAAAAGTTAGAAGTTAGTCAAATGTTAGAAATTAGTCAAATGTTAGAAATTAGTCAAATGTTAGAAATTAGTCAAAAGTTAGAAGTTTGTCAAAAGTTAGAAATTAGTCAAAAGTTAGAAGTTAGTTGAAAGTTAGTCAAATATTAGAAATTAGTCAAAAGTTAGAAATTAGTCAAAAGTTAGAAGTTAGTCAAAAGTTAGAAGTTAGTCAAAAGTTAGAAGTTAGTCAAAAGTTAGAAGTTAGTCAAGTTAGTCAAAAGTTAGTCAAATGTTCGAAATTAGTCAAAGGTTCGAAATTAGTCAAAGGTTAGAAGTTAGTAAAAGTTAGTGAAATGTTCGAAATTAGTCAAAGGTTAGAAGTTAGTCAAAAGTTAGAAGTTAGTCAAAAGTTAGTCAAAAGCTAGAAGTTAGTTAAAAGTTAGTCAAAAGTTAGAAGTTAGTTAAAAGTTAGTCAAAAGTTAGAAATGCAACATGTCGCAAATGACTATTGCTAAGATTTTCAGGTATCCGGATAGTTCGTCTCTGAGAAATCGCCCGTCTATCGCGACCTGTTTTAACCGCAGACTTCTAATGATATTATATTTATTCATTTATTTTTCAATTTTTCGAACGATTTTGCTATTCATCTACTTATTTATTAACTTTTTGAACGATTTTCCGATTTATTTATTTATATATTTATTTATTAAGCAAATTTTTCTAAAGTAATGGGACTATCATATATCCATTAGCACGTTCATTACCCATTACTTTAAAAAACGGTGATGGATGTGAGTTCCATTACTCATTGAAAAAGTAATGGGTAATGAATGTGAGTTCCATTACTCATTAAAAAAATAATGGGTGATGGATGTGAGTTCCATTACTCATTAAAAAAGTAATGGGTGATGGATGTGAGTTCCATTACTCATTAAAAAAGTAATGGGTAATGAATGTGAGTTCCATTACTCATTAAAAAAGTAATGGGTGATGGATGTGAGTTCCATTACTCATTAAAAAAGTAATGGGTGATGGATGTGAGTTCCATTACTCATTAAAAAAGTAATGGGTGATGGATGTGAGTTCCATTACTCATTAAAAAAGTAATGGGTAGTGAATGTGAGTTCCATTACTCATTAAAAAAGTAATGGGCAACGGATATGAGTTCCATTACTCATTAAAAAAGTAATGGGTAACGGATATGAGTTACATTACTCATAAAAAAATAATGGGTAACGGATATGAGTTCCATTATTCATTAATAAAGTAATGGGTAATGGTTCTGAATTCCATTATGCATTGTTAAAGTAATGGGTAAAAAAAACGATAATGCATTAAAAAAATAATGCATTATTTCCAACTCTGATCTGAATCATGCGCAGAATGGAAAATTAAGCAAAGTTCTTAGGTTTTCGATTCTGCGCATGATTTTCAGATTCAACTACTAGGCAGATTGGAATGGTTGACATCTCATTTTCTTCTTCATGAAAAGATACACCGGCTAAATGGAGCAAACGTTAATAAAAGGTAATATTTTTTAAGTGACACAATTATTAATAAATAAATGTTATGCTATTTTCTATCAGTGATTAACTTTGCTTTCAGAATGAAAAAAAAAATAGTTTGCTCCATTTAGTCAGTGTATCTTTTCATGAAGAACAAAATGAGATGTCAACCATTCCAATCTGCCTAGTAGTTTGATCTGAATCATGCGCAGAATGGAAAACCTAAGAACTTTGCTTAAGATAATATTGAAAAGCATATGCAAGTCAGACGACAGTAAAAAATCCTTTCATCGAGTACCAACAATACAGTGCGTTGGGCATTCTCATATCATCGAGTACCAACAATACAGTGCATTAGGCATTTTCATAAAAAAAATATTACCTTTTATTAACATTTGCTCCATTTAGCCGGTGTATCTTTTCATGAAGAAGAAAATGAGATGTCAACCATTCCAATCTGCCTAGTAGTTGAATCTGAAAATCATGCGCAGAATCGAAAACCTAAGAACTTTGCTTAAAATAATATTGAAAAGCATATGCAAGTCAGATGACAGTAAAAAATCCTTTCATCGAGTACCAACAATACAGTGCGTTGGGCATTTTCATATCATCGAGTACCAACAATACAGTGCGTTGGGCATTTTCATATCATCGAGTACCAACAATACAGTGCGTTGGGCATTTTCATAAAAAAATATTACCTTTTATTGACATTTGCTGCATTTAGGCGGTGTATCTTTTCATGAAGAAGAAAATGAGATGTCAACCATTCCGATCTGCTTAGTAGTTTGATCTGAATCATGCGCAGAATGGAAAACCTAAGAACTTTGCTTAAGATAATATTGAAAAGCAAGTCAGTCGACAGTAAAAAATCCTTTCATCGAGTACCAACAATACAGTGCGTTGGGCATTTTCATATATAATAGTAGTATATATAATAATTTCCAAAATCTTTTTTTTTTATCTGTCTCCCTCCCCTTAACAGTTCAATAATTCTAATCATTTTTAATTTTTAATACTTTTTTTCTATGTCGACATCTACGAAGCCAAATTGCTCTTGTCAGCATAGGATCTGTCGAAACCCTACTGACAGCTGCAAAGCCAAACAGCTCTTGTCGCTTGTTAAAATTTCAATAATATTTCAATCAACTACAAATCCGAACAACTTTTGTTAATGAACGACCGAAAATCTATGCAGACATTGATTAAAAGAAGGTTAATCACGACAGATACTTACTGAAATGAGGTTAGTCACGGCAGACACTGATGAAAACGAAAAAGATCACACTTTGCGATGAAAAATAATCCCATAAACGATGTTGTTGTCAACGCTCATTTATCACACACTCATTTATAAAAAAAACGAAAAAGATCACACTTTACGATGAAAAATATCATAAACGATGTTGTTGTCAACGCTCATTTATCACACACTCATTTATAAAAAAATTAATTAAAATTTCAGCACTGATTTAAAGTATGATTTAAAATATTACGCACTGATTTAAATTTAAATTATTAAACACTGATTAAAGTATAAAAATACGCGAATTATAAATGTACACTTCGCGTCGAGTCGCTACCGCGACTCTTGATGATGTCGGCTGTGCAACACGCGCTGACTGACTGAACGGCTGGCGACTGTGTGACGTCACACACTGGTTGCTCGCGAGCCGCCACTCGCGCCTGCGCGCGGCGCTTCTATATAATGTATGTACGTGAATACGTGAATCGAGATTGTGTGAGTGCGTTAAACACGAAAAACTTTAAAAAGACCAGATATCAGCGGTAAATGAACCGATTTTCTTGTGACAGGTCTCATTCGAAAGAAAAAAAAAAATAGAAAATATTGATCATGATACATTTTTCGTTCGCGACATGTGGTCAGAGATAATACGTCGGCAAATATAGGTTGGGACATTTAAAGTTGTGTGAGTGCGGCCGTACGGGAGGAACATAAAGTCGCTCGGCGAGAATTACTAAGATGCCAGATATCAGCATTAAAGAAACAGATTTCCTTGCCGCAGGTCTCATTTGAAAGAGAAAAAAAAATAAAAAATATTGAACCTAACACATCTTTCGTTCTCGACGTGTGGTCAAATATAATTCGAGTTATAATTTGAAAACGGCCGGTGAGTGGCCGCCTTCGGAATAAATAGAGTAGCAGTAGCAACCGTCGCGCCAGGAGTAACAGCCCGTCCAGTCAGACAGACAAATCGTAGTGTGAAGGCAACATTAATTTCTTTTTAACTTGGCGTCGAGTCGTTACCGCGACTCTTGATTTGGGTGCTACGAAGATAGCATACCAAATAACGAAGCGATAATACTGATAATGGGAGCAAAAAGTAAAACTATTCGAAGTACGAAAATAGCCAAATACCTTGGGGTGAATGTAGATTGCCATTTAAGATGGGACGAACATGTGATATCCGTTACAAAAAAACTAAGAAGTCTTCCGTTCACTTTTAAGAAACTAAAAATGGTACTAAAAAGAGATAAAGTCCTAGAGATATATTTTGCTTTGTTTCAATCAATTGCTACGTATGGTATTATAGCATGAGGGGGGGGGGGGTGCCTATGAGAATGTAACTAAATGTGTCTCAATTCTGCAGAAAAGCGTTTTGAAAATAATCCTAGGGAAGGATAGACTGTTCCCCACGGAAAGGCTCTACCAAGAAATAAAGGTGATGGATATTAAAGGTTTTTTCAAACGAGAATCCTTAGTTAAACTTGCAAAGGATAAAGAGTTTCTATTTCGTGGGGGTAACACAAGAAGTGCAGCAAATTGTAGAGCTGTAGTACCGAGAGTCAGTAAGGAAATAGGATGAAAATCCTATGTATACCAGGGTAAAGAGGCCTTCAACGAGCTTCCTATAAATATTCGTGAAAGATGGACGAATACAAATTTCAAGAGCTTAGTTTCTGACTATATCAAAGAGCACAGATAGAAGACCTTCAATGTATATATATATATATCTTCTGTTTATTGTTAGTCCAATTTGTCGTAAGGACATGAAAGAGTTTATTTTTATATGGAACGATAGTTTATTTTGAATTTTAATTTTTTCATAGTTGTAAGTAATTATGGATTGTAGTCGCGAACAAGCCCAGGCTAGGGCTTATGCAACTCGCATTAGGTGAATGATATGGTGATTAAGTTGCCACAACGAATGAAATTAGCATTATAAGTAACTATGTAAACATGTAAATTAAATATGTAAAACATACTCATTCCTGGTGCATCCATCAATAAATACAATACAATTTATGTTGTGCGCAATTTTTTGTGTACAATTATATTTTATAAAAAAATTTAAAAAGAAGAAGTCATATAGCTTTTTTAATTATCCGAAACGGAACGTGAATTGTAACGGTATTTAGCCAATTACATTAAATTTAGAGGATTCGGAACTCGAGCAGGGAAAGATTAATGATTAGACTTTTTGTGATAGATAAAAATAGGGTTTATTGCAACGAAATATTCAAAAATCAATTAAAAATCAATCATAAATTTATGTGTAACGCTTTCGGTCTATTTTCGGCGCGAGAATTCGAACATCCGAATTCTGACCAGCACGAGAGTGGTTACCACCGATGTCCAATCCACGTCGAAGAGCTGAAGCTCACCTCGTCCGGGCTGACCTGTACTCGAAATTAGTTGGGAAGAAAACACAATTGTAACTCGCAATTAAACACGAACTCGAACACTCTATTTATTCAAAGGAATTTATGAACTTTAATTTATCTCAGTGCAAAATAATAACTACAGTTTTCTCGAAGACAGTTCCCTCGCGCTCGACTAGTCTCAAGAATCTGCCGTCTCTCCGCGTTAACTCTAGGCTCGCGGGCCTCGCGGTCTGTTGGTGGACCAGGAGTTACGTCCCACGGGCCCACCCTTAGCCAATCAACCCTCAGTTCGACGCGGACGCTTGCTCCCACGCGCGAGCGTGCGAGACGCTTGCGTCAAGCGTCCGCGTCACCCCCGAGCTAGAAAGTGGCTATTGTTCCTTGGCTGCAATTTGGACACCACATGGCCCACCGTCGAAGTACGGTTGGCCCTTTGGAGTGTCTGGCGACGGAGCTCGCCTTGTACAATGCCCGCCATCGATGCCTGGTTGACACTTTCCGTTCATGACGTTTCCTATCTAAACAAATCCACTAGTTTTGGTAAAATCAGGATGTGGCGCTGCGAGCACACGGAACGATGGATTTGGACTGAATGACACGCGGGAACTGTCGAAGTTTTAAAGTGTCATTTCGTTTAAACATATGTTTTTGGTCATAGTATAGTGTATAATAATATGCATCCTGACTTGCATCGTAGCGGAAGAATTATCACTCTTACAATTCCTTCGCAAATTTCAGAAGTGAGAAAAATCGTGTATGGAATTTCGTTGTGATCGATTTTCGCACAGTGCGACATCGGAAATCGATAATTTTGCCTGGAAAATAATTCCACGCAGTAGCAATTGACATTATTACGCAGACTTTTCTTAATATGAAATGAATTATATTAGCATCCGGTATCTCATCATTATATTTCTCAGCATTTTCGTTGTCGTCCTTGACGGGTTAATCTATATTTACTTTAATAAACTGATCACTAATCCACTTGATTGAACTTAATCCACTTAATTGAAAAGTAGCAACTTTTCATTTTTACTTTTTCGGAAAGTTGTTTATTGTCGATTTGACAATAAGCAATTGCTGCGAAAGGGAGATTCATTTTTTTTTTTACCAAAAATCATCATCGAATAAACATCCACCGGTAATTATCGGTAGTTTTAATCATGGACCGGTGGTTGAGTGGAAAGTCTGCGACCTGATATCCGGAAGGTTTAGGGTTCAAAACCAAATAATTCTTTTTTTTTTTTTCTCGCAAGCACTTTTCCGTTGTCGACTTGACGACGAAAAAGTCCCTGCGAACAAAGATATTCATTTTTGTTCCCAACTTTGGAGCACAACAACAGGAGTATTGGCGTCACAATGCAAAGTCGATTGGTGGTTGTGAGAAATGACGGCCAATTCACGATCGTGGAGCACAAGTTTCAATACTCAAAGTTGGTTGTTAATTTTCTATGTTACGTGGTAACACCTCGGGAGTACGAAAATTCAGTGCAAGATAAACGTAAGGTTAGAGCCAGGTTAGAGCAAAGTTCGAGCAATTTGTAACTAAGGTCAGAGCAACGTGAGAGTAAAGGGAACGTAAGGTGAGAACAATGTAATTGCAAGGGAGGAGGAAGGTGAGCACAATGTGAGAGTAAGGGAAACGTAAGGTGAGAACAATGTAAGTGCAAGGGAGGAGGAAGGTGAGCACAATGTGAGAGTAAGGGAAACGTAAGGTGAGAATAATGTGAGAGCAAGGGAGGAGGAAGGTGAGCCCAATGTGAGAGTAAGGGGAACGTAAGGTGAGAACAATGTGAGAGCAAGGGAGGCGGAAGAAAACTTTCTTTGGCGTGTTGGCTTTCGCATAATTCGTGATACCCAGTTTAAATCTCATTCACTCACGAATTGACACGACGCATAGGCCAGGTACGAATTTGACACACACCGTACGAGTGGTTCAAATTCTATGACTCAGGCCGTGGACTTTCCATTCGGCCACCGGTCTACGTTCAGAACTACTGATTGTTACCTGTGCATGTTTATTCGATGATTGTTTTTGGTAAAAAAAAAAAAATATTCTCCCTTTCGAAGCATCTATTTGTTGTGACAAACAAACAAAACAAGACAAAAAATTGTGTACAAACAAAATCCTGCGAAAGGGAGAATAAAGGACGGCTACTTCATACACAAAAACACCATAATGGAATATTAAAAAACTAAAGAAACTACAAGAAGTCAATGGCGATCAAATCCTCTTCTTACTTCAACATTTCGTTTCATCTTACGAGGTAACATTTACATAAAGTTCTGGAGTTAACTCTGCAATTTTATACATTTTTATGATCAAATATTGTTCGTGAAAAGAAAAGTATGACGGTGGTCGACAATTCTTAGACTAATCCGTTTCGAGCTTTCACTGTGCTTTAAATTTACTCTTACCTTGTTCTCACCTTCCTCCTCCCTTGCTCTCACGTTGTTCTCACCTTACATTCCCTTTGCTCCCACGTTGCTCTGACCTTGGTTCCTAATTCTTCGAGAGAGAGAGAAAAAAATAAAAAAACAAAAACAGAATTATTTGGTTTTGAACCTCAAACCCTCTGGTTATCAAGCCGCAGACTTTCCACTTTTTTTTTTTTTTTTTAACTTGTTTATTATGAATAGGCGGTACATGGCTACTTATAACTAAAAATAGAATAAACACTATTGGAATTATAACAAATATGAGATTAGATCTAAGGCCTGGAACGGCA
Organism: Ephialtes manifestator; assembly: GCA_963970395.1. Taxonomy (NCBI): domain Eukaryota; kingdom Metazoa; phylum Arthropoda; class Insecta; order Hymenoptera; family Ichneumonidae; genus Ephialtes; species Ephialtes manifestator. The sequence continues at coordinate 3,749,035 of OZ019981.1, forward strand.
CACGCGAACATTAGATTTTCGGAGCACATGCGGTGTGAAGCGGTTGAGGCTATTGTAGCGGGTTCTTTTTTTTTTAAATAGCAATGTTTGCTATTTGTTTTTTCGATTTAGGCTCTCACGTGCCTTAACGCGGGAGCCTGCTTTAGCGGGATTTGCGGCGCGGTGCCTGACAATTAAAAACTAAATTAAAAACTAAACTTATCTTAACTTAAGAGCTAACTGTACAAAGGGGGAAGTAAAAGAAGAAGAAAAGTATTTACTGTATCTACTTATGTACATCTATATACAGGGTTGTAGTTTCGGGGTATGAGGCCGTTATTTGATCTAAATGAACATGAGCTGGTTTGGGTCGGAGTCACTCGAGCCACCAATATTTTTTTTTGTTTGATCGGTGCTTGTCTTTTGTGTCCTTGGCGGGTAATGTGATGCCGTATCGGCATAGGTTTGGGTTGATAGGACGGTTCTTAGTTGGTGTGTATATAAAATTTTTGCAGCACATTTTTCTTGCGGTGTGATATATTGTCGCGACGTTATTTGTGTCTTGGATGTAGCCGAGGTTATCGAGGAAGGTGAAGCATTCCGGGGGGATGTAACGTTTGGGTCTTGTTTTTTCGTGCAGAAGGGGTTGGGGTAGCCAGGGTCCGTTGATGAGGTTGTTGGTTGAGACTTTTGCAGCGTTGTGAATATGGTTTCTGATCAGCTTAAGAATGAAAGTGTCTATTCTGTGGATGTCTGCCTTATCGTAAATTTTTTGGCTGTTTATATAGTGGCGGAAGTTGGATTTGGCTGATCGCCACATGCTGAGGCATGCTCTCAGGCATTTGCGTTCAAAAACTCGTAATTTTTCCATTTGGTCGGCGTTTAGGTTGAACCAAATTAGTGCGCCATAGGTTATTATGGGCCTGATGAGGGCTGTGTAGCAACGGATTTTAAGTTTAGTATTAAGATATTTAGAATAGAAAAGACGGTGGTGAGCTTTGAATGCATTTTGCGCTTTAGTTAGTTGAGTGGTTATGTGCTGATTGAAGTTAAGTTTGTTGTCAATATTAATGCCGAGGTATTTAACGGAATTTTTGTGAGGCACAACATCGCCTTCGTTTTCTTTTTCTTGGATTTTGAATTTCTTCCAATTTTTTTTAGTGTCCCCGTGGCAGAGGTCGAGGTTGGGACGGAATAGAATTGTTTCACATTTTGATACATTGATTTTTAGTTTCCACGTGTTATAGTAGTCTTGAATTTTTGTAAATAGTTGTTGGAGGGAGGATTTGATGGTAGAGACTTTGGGGTCGTTGACGTAAATTAACATGTCGTCCGCAAATGCGAGCGCTTTTTTGGTGGGATCGATGTTTAAACCAAATCGTTCTAATAGGTCGCAGGTATAAATGTTAAATAGAATGGGGGAATTTACAGTGCCTTGTTGGAGACCGTTTGCTATATTGAAGACCTTTGAGGATAGATTGGTGCCATCTGAGGTTATGAATTTTTTGTTAAGAAGCATGCTCCAGATTAGTTTTATGAGGTGTTTTGGGAATGATTTTTTAAAAAGTTTGTAAAATAGACCATCAAGCCATACGGTGTCGAAAGCTTTTTCGAGGTCTATAAGGATTGCACCGACACATTGGTTGTTGTTTAATGTTCTGCATATATCTGATGTGAATTTGTTTATGGCATGGATTGTCGAGTGTTGGTGTCTGAAGCCAAATTGTTGGTCTGGTATTAAATTGTTTGTTATACAGTGGATATTGATGGACGTGTTTATTATGCTTTCATAAACTTTACTGATGTTAGGTAATAGACTAATTGGTCTGAGATTTGCTGGGTTTGAGGGGTCTTTGCCTTTTTTTGGTAGGGCTATTACTTTGGCCATTTTCCACTCAGATGGGAAGTACATGTTGTTTAGAGCGTTATTAAATATGATTACGTACTCGTTGATTATTTTAGGGTTGAGCTTTTTTAGAACTATTTGTGGTATATTATCGAAGCCAGTAGATAGTTTTCCTCTTAGGGATCTGAGTATTTTAGTCAGTTTAGCATTGTTTGTGAAGTAGCTGGTATTATCGGTGGGTGAGTTAGCGGGATTGGTTAGGGTGAATTCTGTTAATGAGGTGTTGTTGGTTATATCGTTTTCAAATTCGTTTCGGAGTTTTGAAATTTCATAATTTATAATGTTGGTTAAGCCTGGTTTCCCGAGATGAAGATTTTGTGTATTCGCGGACGCAAAGTGGGCGCCAATTATATTGAGTTTATCAACAGGAGTGGAGATGATGAAATTGCCGTTGATGTCTTTAATAGTATTATCAAGGGGGATGTCTGCTTGATTCAGAAGATGTTCTTTATTTTTTGGTAACAGGAGATTGGGAATTTGCGTAGATGTTTTCGGTCTCAGGAGTCTATTAATTTGTGGGAAGGTTTTTTCCGGGTCGTTTAGGGGAATGTTTGCTATTTGGTCATTCCAGTAGCTATTTATGGATTTGCTGAATTCATTTTTTAGTTCGTCCTTGATTAGTTTTAGGAGTCTCTTGTATATACTAAGCTGAGGGTGGGTGGTTTTGGGCCCATATTCTCTGATTAAGTTGTTTTTATAGGTAATTAATTTGCTTTTTTGTTTTTGTAGTGTTTTAATGCGTGGATTAATATAGTTTTCAAGGGTGTTAATGCTTTGGAAACGAGGAACTTTGTCATTTATTGTTTTGGTTATTGCCTTTTCAATTTCTTTAAGGGCTGTGTCTATTTCGGAGTTTGAGAGATTTCGGTCTGTAAGAAGTGAAGAGGAATAGTTTGTCATTAATGTGGAGTTAAATTGGTCCCAGTCTGTTTTTTTTAAATTAAATGCATTTTTTTGATAAGCTGATTCGAGTTCGAAGGCGTTGGGCAGTGACACGTTGTATTTTAGTGCGTTGTGGTCTCCATCGAAATCGATTGTCTCAAGTCTATTGGGGGCCGGGCAGTCATTAAAGATAAATCTAATATCGGTTAGGCAAATGTCTAAAAATGAGTTACCGTTAGGGTATGATGGGTAAAGTGAAGCATATAGATTGATTCTGAAGTCAATTGCATTTTGTCCGAGCCAGTTTTTTAAGGAAATGCCTCTAGGGTTATTTGAAGGGTTAAACCAATCTGTGTGTCGTGCGTTTAGATCACCGGCAAGGATATAGAGGTTTTTGGGATCGTTCAAGTTTAATTCAGTGAATAAATTATTAATTTCAATAGAAAAATTAATGTTACAATGCCCTGCCGCGTAGGCCGAGATCAGGAATAGATGACAGTTGTCTTTTAGGTTGAGTTTTATGATAGTTGTTTCGAGGACAGTGGCGCTGTTGCTACAATTAGTGAAGATTTGGGTAAATTTGATGTTATTTTTTATTAGGATGGCCGTGCCACCGCCTCTTGTCGAGTTAGGCCTGTCCGTGCGGATTATGTTATAGTTGGGAAAGTTTGGTTTGTATCTGGGAGTCAGTTTTGTTTCGCAGAGGAAGGCTACATCCGGGTTGTGATTTTTTAGTAATTCAAGTAGACTGGCTCGACGTTGATTTGAAGTGACTGAGTTTACGTTTAGTTGTATAAGCTTAAGTGATTTGAGGCTAATTTTTTTCGTTGGATTTGGGGTGTTTGTGTTATTCATCTTGGGAGTCGACACTGCAAAGGGCGGAAGTTACGGCTTCTATTTTTTGTGCGTTGACAGATATTAGGCTTATCAGATGGGTGAATTGTGCGTTGATTGATTCAAGGATAGCATTTGTCCAGGTGTCGAGTTGTGTGGCTGTGATCAGATTTTGGTTGGCGAATGTGTTGTTGTTATTGTTTGTAAGGTTGTTGTTGGATTGTGAGTTTGTGTGGGTTGGCATAGTGTTACGATTATCTTCTGTTTGAGTTGAGCTGGGGTCCAGTGGCGGGTTCCTGTAGGCGCGTTGTTGTTGCTGCGATGACGTCCGGGTGGGTTGAGAGAAGGCTGCTTGGCTGTACGATATTTCCTTTGTGGTCGTTTTTCGGATCATTTCTAGTCTTGATTGTAGATTGGCTTTCTTCTGGGCTGCTTTGATTTTCAGGCGTTTTTGTATTTCGACGATGTATGGGCATCCTAGGTACGATGCTGGGTGGCCTTCGGCCTTGCAGTTGACGCAGTAAACTGAGTGGTCAGTATCTTCTCGAGTGTTTTGGTCAGTCGAGTTTTTGCATTGACCCGGTTCGTGGGTTTCCAGGCACTTGACGCATCTGAAGTCCATGCTGCAGTTCGATGCTGTGTGGCCTATTCTTTGGCAGCGACGGCACTGCGTAATGTCGGTTTTTTTCAGTTTCTCCCAGTGGATCTTTTGGTAAAAAAGTCGATCTATTTTGTGGATGTTGTGTGTGAGGTTTGATGGTGCTAGCTGCGTAAGGAAAATTGGGAGCTGCTTCTTGTTTCTGGTTGAGGTGGGCGTGGAGAAACGTTTGACACTGAGGAATTCGATCCCTTCGATTTTTTTCAGTTTAAGCTCGTGGAGGATTTCGTCTTCTGAAAAATCACCTTCGAGATTTTTTAGGATCATCGAGTGTGTTTTTTCTTCTTTCGGGGTGTATGTATAGAAGTTGGTGGCTGAATCTGTCAGAGCTTTCTTGACTCTTTTGTAGTCTTCAATGTTGGCTGTGTGGATTAGGTGTTGGTTATTCCGCAGTCTGTGGGTGCTGAGATTGTCTTTATCTAGAAGTTCAGTGAATGATAGTGTGTTGATAGTTGTTTGCTGATTTTGGTGGAAAACTTTTATTGGCGGTGGGGAGGTCTTCCCTTTTTTTGGATCGGTGTGCTTGGAAGTTCCATTCGGAGAGGGATTTGATGAGAGCTTGGGTTGCTGCGAAGGGTCATTGCGAGGGGCCTGTGATGGCACTGGGTTAGTCTTCGGGGAGTCACTTTTGCGTTTTTTTGTGGGACTTTGGAAAGATTGTGTGTGCGGTGTGTCTTTGTTTTGTGATTTAGGGAGTGCGGGGAAGTCTTGTGTATTTAGTTGGCTGGTTGACGGTGAACCTGAGTGGAGAATTTCATTGCGTAGGTGTTTGATGAGGTCATTTTTTTCGTTGATGTCCTGGATTAGTGCCTGGATTGTCTCCTGTTGTTTGCTGACTTCTAGTTGCAGCTTCTCGAGGGAGATTTCGTTACCTGCTGTGTCCATGGAGGCATCGTCGGGTTGGCTTACTTGCGAGCTGTCGTTTTCGTTTTGAATCTTGTTTTTTTTTGTTTTTGTCATTGTTGCGTTGAGGTTAGGGGAACATGTGAAGGTTTTCCTGAGAGATTTTTTGTGTTTGTTTTTTCCTGAGAACAAGTTTTTGCTAATGTTTAGTATGTCCTCGGGTGAAATTTTAGAGGCATCATTTTTATTCCTCTTAATTAGGTTGTCTACTGCTGTGAAGCCGTCGCGGCTCGCTGTGTCTGTTGTGCACGTGTTTATTTGGGGGTTAGGTTGCATATGTTATTAGACTGTGGTTACTATTCATTATGAGGAGTGAAATATTATTGAGTTATTTGTGAAGGTTGGTTAATTAAGCAATTATTGATTTTTAAAGGCACTTTTGGAAGTTCTGTGGCGTGTGATCTTCGGATAGGATTCGTGAATTTTTCGTACGAGCGGGAGACGTGCGACGCGGGCGCCGTTGCTCGAGCGACTCCGCAGACTTTCCACTCGACCACCGGTCTATGTTTGAAACTACCGATTGTTACCGGTGCATGTTTATCCGATGATGGTTTTTGGTTAAAAAAAAAAAATTATTCTCCCTTTCGCAGCAATTGTTTATTGTCAAATTGACAACAAACAACTTCCAGCGAAAGTAAAAATTCAAAGCTGCTATTCAATTAAGTGTATTAAGTTCAATCAAATGGATTATTGTTCAGTTTATTAAAGTAAATATAGATGAACCCATCGACAACGATAATGCTGAGAAATATAATAATGAAATACCGGATGCTAATATAATTCATTTCATATTAATAAAGTTCTGCGGAATAATGTCAACTGCTGTTGCGTGGAATTATTTTTTCAGGCAAAATTATCGATTTCCGATGTCGCACTATGCGAAAATCGATCACAACAAAATTCCATAAACGATTTTTCTCACTTGTGAAATCTGCGAAAGAATTGTATAAGTAATGAATCTTTTGCTACGATGCAAATCACGATGCACATTATTGTACACTATACTATCACCAAAAACATATGTTTGAACAAATTGACAGTTCGTAACTTTGACAGTTCCCACGTGACATTCGGTCCAAATCCATCGTTTCGTGTGCTCGCAGCGCCACGAAGTAACAATCGTTGTACTTTCGAGCTAGATTGGAAACCTGACTACTTATCTCAGAATGACAACGGAAGGGGTAAACCAGGCATCGATGACGGGCATTGTACGTTGAAACTAAGGATGTCTCGGCTTTCTACAATTTACATTTTACTATCTGTGCGTCTAGCAAAGACGCTCTTTTAAGGGTTTCACATTCTGGGCCCATATGAAGGACACTTGAATCGTCACGACTCGACTTAGGAAAGCAGACTCTAGTGCGTTTCTTTATAGCGGTACAAGGAGCGTAGGCAGATTCTTTTATGTCTAGCACGTTTCTTCGCAGCGCGGCATTTCCGCTTGGGATACGTAGGAAAATGCTGGAATATTCGTACATCTAATAATATTTATATATTACAAATAATGTTCATAATGCCGCATTTACAATTAATCATGCTTTATACTTTATCAGTAGTCAGCTATATTTGTCTCTCGTTCTCTCTGCTTTTTCGATTTGAATTTACGCGCCCGGTCTCGCGGAGGTGCTGCGCGTGCGGCGCACTCGCGGATCGCGTATCAGAATCCGTTACATATGGGCTTCCGCGGTGCCATCTACCGTCACAATTCGCTTATTCCTAGCTCGCTCGCCTATACAATATAAATTCAAAAATAATGCTTCGCTGCTTACTATATTATTATAATCAGAACCTAAGTTCTGATAATATTGGAATTTGGATATTCAATTGCTTTGCATGTCCTTTGTTTCTGGATTTTCGGTTACTAAATTATAATTAATTCCATAGTTCACTTTGGCTTCTCTATACCACTTAATTCCTTCATTATCCTCGCACGCAATTATCCCGAACCAAGTCCTTGCAGATTCGCCAAAACTCAATATAGATCACTCGATAATAACGTTACGAATCGTTCCTGTCGGTAAATTCCCGAAAACGCGACCTGCTCGCTCGACGGTTCAAATAGAAGAGAGACTCGCTAGCGGGCTCTCCGCGGTACTCGCGCCCGCTCCCCGCTCCCCACTCCCGAAATTAGGTTGTTATTCGGCCTTCGATGGTCCTTTGCCTACGTGCTAATTAGCACGTAGGCCCTGTTTACGTGATTTTCGCCTCTGTTTCTCCGACGGTTAATGGTGACTCACGCTTAGCCGTTACCGTCGGGCCACGCACACCGATTTTAAAAAATATTTATTTTGACTATCCAGGGGCGCAACGATCGCTCCGTCACATAGTTTGAAATCAAATTCTCTAGCTACTATATTCTCGCGTTATTAATATTCTAATATGTCAGAATGCTTTTTCATGTGGGTGCAAAGTCGGATTTTATCCAAAATTGGGATGTACAAAGTCGGTCTTCGTATGTTAGCATCTGGTCGGCGTGGGTGCAAAGTTGGATTTGAGTTATAAAAGCTCGCGCTGAAACGTCCGCGCCGAAATATTTCGAGCCCAAATGGCTCAGTGCCGAAACGGGCTGGAGCCGAAAAATTCGGCTTCGAAACGACAGCGCCTAATCGTACAGGGTTGGAATGATTTGTATCCAATCTTCGTGTCCAATTTTCGTGTGTCCAATAATTTGGGTCCAATGTTCGTGTATCCAATAATTTGTGTCCAATCTTCGTGTGTCTAATAATTTGTGTCCTGTCTTCGTGTGTCCAATAATTTGTGTCCAACCGTCGTGTGTCCAATAATTTGTGTTCAATCTTCGTGTGTCTAATAATTTGTGTCCTATCTTCGTGTGTCCAATAATTTGTATCTAATAACTTGTGTGTGGAATAATTTGTGTCCAATCCTCATGTGTTGAATTCTATTTGTGGGCAAGTGGGTCCCTCCCAATATTTTATCCAATCGACAAAATATTCTTTTCGCCGCCCGCAACCGCACGTTTTGTTGGTTCTAACGATTTTTTTTCTCAGTGCGATAAGTAGCAAACACTGAAGCTAATATTTCTTAGAATAGAGAGTGAATCTTTTATGCGTACACCCGCGGTACCAAGCGCCTAAACGGTCGCGCGCTGACGTGACAACCTAGTCGCGGAATATTAATACTTTGCACATCGCAAGTAAAAATTTAATACAAAAAAAGTCCAAGATAACGTGAAGGAAGGAGCTTACCGATACAAAGATCTTTCCCTGGCCACTTGTCGATGTTGTATCCTCCATATATTTTCGGGAGGGCTATTCGCGAACACAGAGTACCGAGAACTCTCCTCGTACGCACCTCATCGCGACGCCGTATTTCCAAAGACAAAAATTTTTGCGACAATCGCACCCTCGCTAGCTCCCGTCCCCACTTTGCCAATTTATTCGGCCCTTAGCGTCTATTCCTGATTAGCTGTAACCAATCTGTGACTAAGACGCAGCGACTGCTACGAGAACTTCCGCAATTTCGCAGTCTCGAATCTCGTTAACATAGTCGCGCTAATGATAATGCAGTTGATCGGGATTTTCGGAGAATTCGGAAAGTTCAGAAAAATCGTTGGCCTGTTTCCGAACGAAAAGATAGAATCCAGGCTTGCGAAAAAGAATATTTTCAGAGATGATTGGTGCGTGGAACATCTTGTAGACGTTTTCTCGTATATATATATTCTCATATATATTGTACAAAAATAGTATATATGTATATATACTATTTTTGTACCACACAATTGTTAACTTTTTTTTAACAGAACATAGATCGTTAAATCGTATGCGTACCGTTTAGTTATGCTGTGCAGCTAAGCTGCGGCTATCTCAAGAAATTCCAAAAAAGGTTACTATTGATTGCAATACATTTTTTTTTTAAGTCGTAAGACTTTCGCAAATTATTAAATGAAATCTTGAAAACGCTATCATTTTATCAATATAACATATTAACCTCGAAAAAAAGTGGCCAAAACAAGTTGGCTCGAGTAAATGATCTGCGGCAGTGTGAATGTACTTGTCTCGAGACGCTGCCGCGTCTCTTCATTGGAGACACGCTGTCCTCCCGTCCTGATTTCAATGGACTATGTACGGGAGCTAGTCGCAGGCACGCCAAGTTTTCTGTAGAAAAACATCTTCATCTGTTGAATATCTACCAAGGGATTTGACTTGGCTAACAGGATTCGGTTTAATATTTTTGAAAGAAATTTTTTTTTGCCAAAGATTCTTCAGCGAAGAACTTCTTTTTTTCAAGTGATTTTTTTATGGGATGGTTACACTTTTAATACTTGGCGTACCTTTTTTGTTTTGAAAAAATATTTTTGTGTGGATTTGCTGTCTTTTTGAAAGTCAGAACGTCATGAAAAAAAATCAAACTGTTGAGTTCATTTACAGTAATCAGTAAATAAAGTTCACTAGACTCTACTAAATGTATAGAAGGACAAGCCTATATAATAAATGTATATAGGCCGAAAGAGTGATTTTAAAAGATACTTCGTCTAATAATTGGAACGACTGACAACAGCTTTAATATAGGCGCTGAAAAGTGATAACGTTGCATTAAAAAATGTTAAGCAACGTTATCACTTTTTCGTTCGTTTTAAAAATTATATCTACGCGTCTTTATAATTACAAGTGAATCATTGTGAATTCATTTTATTTTCATTCTCACCATGATCGATATCATGATCGGTATCTTTATAATTATGATCGTTGACTTTCTCTGAAGATGCAGGCACTGACTCAATGCTGATAGTTTTGTATATTATTTTTGCTTCATTTATTTCAAATATTTGTCATTTAATTTGTAATCAATACGAGCTTGATTGACGATCTACTACGGAGGCGCAATAAATCATTAATAAGTAAGTACAATGCAAAGACACTATTTACTTTTAAAGCGCTTTGTTTTATTTCTAATTATACTACGACGTCTCGTTCTCAATGATTACATGTAGTAGCGTTAGCTATGCTTCAATCCACAACGTTTAGAGTACTTAAATTTGAACTTTCGCGCCAGTTCCGGTCTCGTGGTCCCGTCTGAGGGCGCCTCCATCACTCTTCATTATTGTTCGTTGTGCTCAACGATCCACACGTCCAAAGAAAAATTGTTCAATATTTTGTGTTTATTAACAAAGTAAAGTATGGGTAAGGACAAAAAACGAAAGCGCACACGCTCCTCTTCAAGAGATAGAAAGAGAAACGATGAAGGGAATGCGGCTAAAATGGAAAAAATGCAAAATCAACTGGATAACCTCACAAAAATTCTTAGTCAACTCGTTAACCAAAAAGCTATTGATGAGGTTGCTTCGGTCCAAAGTGATTCCAATATAATTTCAGGTCATTTTTTTATTATTATTAATGCCATAATTTACGTGTTTATTTCCACACGAAAGAACACGGCACGCATTCCACAAGAATCGTGCACCCAAAAAGGAGCATTAATTACAAAAAATCTAGTCTCTATACGAGCAACAAATTAACAACAATCTTAATGTAAGTATAATATGTTTCTCAGACGATAATTCCAACAAGGAAAATGAACCAGTTGATGCAGGAGAATTAGACAATCCTTCAGGTAGCGCAATTAGCATACAACCTGTGGTCGCAACGGAAGAGATTCAGAATGATCCCAAGGAGTCTGTGTTAGATAGCGAAATTCTGCAGGTTTTGGGAGAAGATCCTAATATACAGTCTGACGACTCGCACCATCTTCATATGGAGGTAAAAAACCGTTGGAAAGTTTGGTTGCGAGAGGGCCTGCCAGAAGAGGTTAGAAAAAATTTACTAAAGAAGTATCAACGCAAGGGAGAATTATACACCGAGCCTCCAAAAATTAATTTGGAGGTTGCAGCAGCATTGACTGAAATTGCTAAAAAACGCGATCAACACTTTGTTGATACTCAGCAATGCATTGGAACAGCTGTCATATCTATTGGTGCGGCTGTGTCTCTCTTACTGGAGGAGAGAGAAGAAGGCATTGATCAGATCAAATTATTGGAATATTTGTCTGACGCTGGGAAGCTGATGTCCGATGTATTTCATCAAGAATCTCTAGCGAGAAAATCATTCATCACACCAATTATGAATAAAAGCGTTAAACATCTAGTTGAATCACTACACTCCAATGAATGGTTGTACGGGGAAAAGCTCGCTGACCAGATAAAAGAAGCAAAGACTATTGAGAGTGCGTGTCAAAATCTCAAAGCTCCGGAGAAAACTACTAAGAAGCCTTTTCAACGTCAATATCAGGGAGACTGGAAGGGCCCGTCTGCCTACCGACAGACGGGCACATTTCAGCAGAAGAAACAGTTCTTCCACTTCAAACCAAGGACACCATATCGATCAAATCACACATCGCATCGAGACAAAAATCGGCAGACGAAGGATCCTCCAAGGAAGTGATCTCGGTAGTACCAATAGCAGGCAGGCTTTCCTACTTTATCGACGAATGGAGAAAAATAACTTCAGATAATTTCATTTTGAATGCTATAAAAGGATACTCTATTCCATTTAACAAAGCTCCCTATCAAAGTCAGGTCCCTGAGCAACGAAGGTGGTCAAATGAAGAAGCGAGGGCGATTAAGACTGAAATTCAAAGTCTCCTGGAAAAGAATGCGATAGAAAAATGCGGAAGCTGTAGGGGTCAGTTTATATCGACATATTTTTTGGTTTCAAAACCAGATGGTAGTCATAGATTCATTTTGAATCTCAAGAATTTAAACAAGTTCATAGATCCCCCTCATTTTAAAATGGAGGATATCAGGTCTGCAAAGAACTTAGTGACTCCAAAATCATTCATGGCTTCCACCGATCTTAAAGATGCTTACTTTCTAGTTCCTGTACACAAGAATTATAGAAAATATTTGAGATTCATTTTCGAGGACAAAGTATGTCAGTTTACATGCCTGCCTTTTGGTTTGTGTACAAGTCCCTACATTTTTACAAAGATAATGAAGCCGGTCATGAATTTACTAAGGACTAGGGGTTTTTTGACAACAATCTATCTCGATGATATACTTTTTATTGCAAAAGACTTTAAAAGCTGTAAAAATAACGCGTTAGAGTCAAAATATTTTCTCGAAACACTAGGTTTCATCATAAATAATAGTAAGAGCAATTTAATTCCATCTCAAAAATGTAATTTTTTAGGATTTGTAATTAATTCCATAGCCTACTCTATTGAACTAACTGATAAAAAGAAAAAGCAGATCGATTGCTTAATTACCAACATAAAAATTGGGCAGTCTTGTAAGATTCGTGATTTTGCCACTTTTTTGAGTGTCTTAAATGCAGCTTGTCCAGCTGCAGCGTATGGCATTTCGCATTGTAAATTATTAGAGAGACAAAAATGGCTGGCATTGATTGCAAACGATGGCGATTACGATGGAAAGATGATAATAGGAACTAAATTGGAGGAGGACATCATGTGGTGGAAATCAATACCGAAATTACCGACAGTAGTGGACGCGCTGTCGGTGTGTGGCTTCGGCGGTCCCCAGAGTTAAGCAGCATTATTTGCGGTCATAACTTGGATGGGTGACCGCTTAGCCTTGCACTGGTTTGCGCGCCAACTGCTGAGCGGGAGGCAGTTTTTCTGAGTTTCTAATGTATTCTCATACAGTAGAAACTCAGCCAGGTTTTCCGCAGTTTCCCTGTGCCCTCGTGCAAATGCGATACAGTAGTGCATTAGGATAAGTGGCTGCGGACAACACTCTAGAGGGGTCTCTATGAAGGAACGGGGAAAAGGGGAGAGGGGAAACGTAAAAGCCTGAAGAAGGCATACGGAAGAAACCAAAAAAAAAAAAAAAAAAATATCAATACTGAAATTGGCAACAATCCTATAAGAACAGCAAAATATGTACTTGAAATATCTTCAGATGCTTCCTTGACAGGATGGGGAGCATATTGTCAAGGTCAATCTATCAATGGTTGGTGGGATAATATTCAAAGGAAACGTCATATTAATTACCTTGAGCTACTAGCAGCATTTTTTGCCCTGAAAAGTTTTGCATCAAGTCTCCATAGTTGTGAAATTTTGCTTAGATTGGACAATACAACGGCTATTGCGTATGTACACAGGGCAGGGGGAGTCCAGTATCCATTATTGAATCAATTGGCTCGAGAAATTTGGACATGGTTAGAAAAGCGAAATATTTGGGTATTCGCATCGTACATACCGTCCAAAGAAAATGTTTATGCTGATGTCGCATCGCGAATCACAAACATGGACACTGAATGGGAGTTATCACAGTATGCGTTTAATATAATAGCAAACAATTTGGACCGATTACTATTGACCTTTTCGCATCGAATTTAAATAGAAAGGTTAAAAAATATTGCTCAAGATTTCCAAACCCAGAGGTGTATAAGGTCGATGCTTTTACTATATCATGGAAAAATTATAATTTTTATGCTTTCCCTCCATTTGCTTGATTTTGCCAACTTTAAAAAAGATTATTACAGACAAAGCAGAAGGTATAGTTGTAGTGCCAGACTGGCCAACACAGTCTTGGTTTCCTGTTTTCCAGTCGTTGCTCAGGGGACCACCAATTATTTTTTGACCGAATAAAAAACTATTAATGTCTCCTTGCAGGACTCTAACGCATCCATTGGCACAGACACTTTCCCTGGTGGCAGGGCAGTTATCAGGCAGGGATGTTTAAATAGGGGTTGTTCACAAGCGACGACGGATATTGAGACGATATCAAAGTGCCACGACCACCATAAAAGAGAAGTGCAACATGAAACCGCCACACGCGGCCTCCAGGAACTTTAAATCGACCGCCGCGACGACGCCGACATCTACCAGGAACCAAATGGACAAATAAAGCGACCGACATTACCGGCCGTCTTAGGAACGAGTCCAGGGAGATGCCGTCCAGCACCGGCGCTACACGACAACAAGAGTGGGGCGAGAAGACCCCACCAGCGACCAAGATTGCATCAGCCCGGATTTCGGGTATAAAAGGGGCTGCGGAGCAGCCAAAATCACCATTCGTCGGTTCCCTTACGGAGCGCACAGCCCTAGCGAAAGCTCTGATGGTCTGCTGCCTTAAAATAGGTTTCTATTAGTCTCTGACTACGAAACTCTGCTGAAATTCCTAAAGATTTCCTTACTCCAGCATCGGGCAACTGCTAGTGGAGACGCTAGCGACCGCTCCTGTCTGGTCACCAATACCTCACCATAAATTATTTTTCTCCTTATTAAAAATAGAATCATTTTCCTTTTCCGAACGCCAGCATCGGGCAACTGCTAGTGGAGACGCTAGCGACCGCTCCTGTCTGGGTTACCTTTTCCTTTAAAAATACTGGTTAACAAACCATTTGGTCCATACCATATTTGATATTTAACTATTGTAATAAACAAAAGCAGCAGATCTTCAATGAGCTCTTAGCATTAAAATCTTCCTTTGGTCACGTCCAGCGGGACAAATAAGAATAAAATAAAAGATAAGACGGTTGTATTTTGCAAATAATTTTGGTTTATTGAATAAAGTAAGAATTTTCTATTTTTATAATAATCTTCTTCTGATCCACCTGTCCCAAGAACTCACGACGTTTCACACACACGGCGTATCCGACCGATTTGGCGGGGCGCAAAAAGTGTGAACGTTACAATATAATGATTAATTCTATATCTCAATCTACACAAAAACAATATGAGTCTTCCTTAAGACAATGGTGGCAGTTCACAAAAGGATAAAGTTATGATACTTATAATACAGACGAGTTTAAGATCATCGAGTTCCTCACAGAACGTTATAACAGTGGTGCCAAATACGGAACACTCAACTCAGACAGAGCTGCAATAGCTTTAATTACCTCTGGAAATATCTGCGGCGAGAGCTTGATGTCACGATTTATGCGTGGAGTATACAAGAGTCGACCGATTCGTCCTAAATATGGCACCACATGGAATGTTGATATAGTTCTCCAGTACATCGATAATATATCAAATCAACGCAAGGTCAATCTTCGAACGATAGCAGAAAAAACAGCCACATTAATACTTCTCACCACCGCTCATCGGCTACAAACAATATCATTAATCGACATCGATAATATTTGTCGAACTGAATCCGGAATCGAAATAAGAATCCCGGAACGAATAAAAACATCGAGACTTGGAGCAAATCAGCCGAACTTAATACTACCTTTTTTCAAAGAAAATGAAAATTTGTGCGTCGCGAAAACACTGTTACAGTACATAGATTACACCGAGACTTTAAGAGGAGATCATAAAGCTCTTTTCATTTCTACAGTAAAACCTCATAAGCCAGTCAGTGCCCAAACACTAGGACATTGGGTAAAATCCTTCCTTAAAAAGGCAGGAATTGATACCGACGAGTTTACGGCCTACAGCACTAAGCATGCTGCCGTATCGAAGGCAGTCATCAAAGGCGTTAATATAGATACTATTAAACGCACAGCAGGCTGGTCAGAAAAATCATCAGTGTTGGCGAAATTTTATAATAGGCCCATAACACAGCCCCACGGGAAAAAAAGTTGGATGTGCGAAATATAACACCATGATATCTATACGTTTTCGAGGTCGCTGAATCAGAATCCGAGGTCCGTTTGACCCGGTTAGCTCTGGTTCAAGGTCAGATCAAGGTCAAATTCAGAGAGAGCATTGCAAATGAAGTGGAAAAATATATTTGCATGTTTTCGAGGTCGCTGAATCCGAATCCGGAGTCCGTTTGACCCGGCCAGCTCAGGGTCAAGGTCAAATCAAGGTCGGATCCACGAAAGTCATTGTAAACGAAGTAGAAAAGTATATTTACACGTTTTGGAGGTCGCTGAATCCGAATCCGAGGTCCGTTTGACCCGGTTAGCTCTGGTTCAAGGTCAGATCAAGGTCAAATTCAGAGAGAGCATTGCAAATGAAGTGGAAAAATATATTTGCATGTTTTCGAGGTCGCTGAATCCGAATCCGGAGTCCGTTTGACCCGGACAGCTCAGGGTCAAGGTCAAATCAAGGTCGAATGCACGAAATTCATTGTAAACGAAGTAGAAAAGTACATTTATACGTTTTGGAGGTCGCTGAATCCGAATCCGAGATTCGTTTGACCCGGCCAGCTCGGGGTCAAGGTCAGACAGAGGCCAAATTCAGAGTTCATTGCAAATTAAGTAGAAAAAAATACTCCGGACTCCGGATTCGGATTCAGCGACCTCGAAAACATGCAAATATATTTTTTCACTTCATTTGCAATGCTCTCTCTGAATTTGACCTTGATCTGACCTTGAACGAGAGCTAACCGGGTCAAATGGACCTCGGATTCAGATTCAGCGACCTCCAAAAGTGTAAATATACTTTTCTACTTCGTTTACAATGAATTTCGTGGATTCGACCTTGATTTGACCTTGACCCTGAGCTGGCCGGGTCAAACGGACTCCGGATTCGGATTCAGCGACCTCGAAAACATCTAAATATTTTTTTCTACTTCATTTGCAATGAACTCTGAATTTGACCTTGATCTGACCTTGAACCAGAGCTAACCGGGTCAAACGGACCTCGGATTCAGATTCAGCGACCTCCAAAACGTGTAAATATACTTTTCTACTCCGTTTACAATGAATTTCGTGGATTCGACCTTGATTTGACCTTGACCCTGAGCTGGCCGGGTCAAACGGACTCCGGATTCGGATTCAGCGACCTCGAAAATATGTAAATATTTTTTTCCACTTCATTTGCAATGAACTCTGAATTTGACCTTGATCTGACCTTGAACCAGAGCTAACCGGGTCAAACGGATCTCGGATTCGGATTCAGCGACCTCCAAAACGTGTATATATACTTTTCTACTTCGTTTACAATGAATTTCGTGGATTCGACCTTGATTTGACCTTGACCCTGAGCTGGCCGGGTCAAACGGACTCCGGATTCGGATTCAGCGACCTCGAAAACATGCAAATATATTTTTCCACTTCATTTGCAATGCTCTCTCTAAATTTGACCTTGATCTGACCTTGAACCAGAGCTAACCGGGTCAAACGGACCTCGGATTCTGATTCAGCGACCTCGAAAACGTATAGGTATCATGGTGTTATATTTCGCACATCCAACTTTTTTTTTCCCGTGGGGCTGTGTAATAGATAAAAAAGATACATTCGCTCTCTCCATACTTAAAAAATAATTAAAAATCTGTTTTGGTTCCCTATATTCACATATTTCTGTAATTAATTAAAAAAAAAAAAAAGAAGCGTCAAAATTTTTACGCACACTCTAAACATCTACATGTAATCATTGAGAACGAGACGTCGTAGTATAATAATACGATCAAACCAGCCCGCCGAAGGCGGGCGAGGTTCGATCGGTATTATATGAAGACGTCTCGTTCGAAGATGATTACCTCCCACCCTACATTTTTACCCGATATCCCGTAATCATCAAAGCAAAAAAACCTCTAAACTAAATGAAGAGTGATGGAGGCGCCCTCAGACGGGACTACGAGACCGGAACTGGCGCGAAAGTTCAAATTTAAGTACTCTAAACGTTGTGGATTGAAGCATAGCTAACGCTACTACATGTAATCATCTTCGAACGAGACGTCTTCATATAATACCGATTGAACCTCGCCCGCCTTCGGCGGGCTCGTTTGATCGTGTTATTATACATAAGAGGACGGTCAGTCAAGAAGGAATTTTTTTCATTATGAAGACCACTCTCTCCCTCACTCAAGGGAAAATAAAAAATAATTCCCCCTTCAGAATAAACCCAAAGAATGGTTTTGTAACTGGACCAACCGGTTGCTTTGAAACCAGATTTATGAGTCTACACTCTGCGCGTAATCCAAAGAACACTGCTTCAAGGATTGGTCTTTGCTAGGTGTCATTCTAGTATTTTGGTTTTAGACTCAATGCACATTTCTTAAATCGATAAGCCAAATTCAGTTACTGGCCCAGCCGCAAGCAGTGGATTACAGTTGTCGAGGCAAAGAATATGTAGTGAGTCAAAAACCAAAATCTTTTGATCGGTGTAAGCATAAGTGGAGTCATATGGAAAAGCACTTGTAGTAGCATTCGGATCAAGCTGGTTAATGGATTTTTGTTCTCGACTAACTGCATATTCTTAGCATCAACATTTATATTGCATTTCCCAGCATGATCTGAAAGTCACTGTGGTCGTTTTTCCATTTGTTTTCTAAAATCACAAGCAGCGTCAAATGAAAAAGCACTAGAAGTGGCTTTCAGATCAAGCCGGTCAATGGATTTTCTTTTTCAACTCACTGCATATTCCCTGCATCAATAACTATAATTCATTGACCGGCTTGGTCTGAAAGCCTCTGTGAGTAGTTTTTAAATTAAACACTGCAGTTAAGAAAGTCTTTTTTTATTATGAGGACAATTCTCCTCTTCATAGAAGAAATTTTTAAAAATAATTCTCTCCTTTCAGGATGGATCCAAATGATTTTTTGTAAACGGACCAGCTGATTGGGTCAACTAGTTGCTTCAAAACCAAGTTCATGATGTTTCACACTCTGAGTGTGATCTAGAGGACACTGCTTCTGGGATTGGCCTTCGCTAAGTCTCATTCTCCTCGCAGTTACACTGTACACCAATTAAGCAGAGCAATTTTTAAAAAAATGTTTAAATTTTTTTACAGGTCTATGTCAGTATTATTCTGACATTTTATATTCTTGTCTATAGACTCTGTTATAAGGATCTTTTTAAAAAATTGCTGCTTTTAATTGGTGTGCAGTGCAACTGCAAACAGGATGAGATCTAGCGAAGGCCAATCCTCGAAGCAGTGTTCTCTGGATCATGCACACTGTGTAAAACTCATTAATCTGGTTTCAAAGTAACTGGTTGACCAAATTGGTTGGTCAATGTTCAGCAAAATCCTTCGGTGTCATCATGAAGGGAGGACATTATTTAGAATTTTTTCTTCGCTGAGGGAAAACGGTGTCCTCATGAGCAAGTAAAACTTTTTTTATTGACTCGTCCCCTTTAACGACCATTGAAATATGTAAAGTGCTCCGCTTGAGTGGTGTATAGTGTAACTGCGAAGAGTATGTGACCTAGCGAATACCAATCCTTGGAGCAGTGTTCTCTGGATCATGGACAGAGTGTAAAAACTCATGAATTTAGTTTCTAAGCAGCCAGTTGACCCAATTGGTTGGTCCACTTATAAAAAATCCTTCAGGTTTATCCTGAAAATAAGTCATTATTTTTTATCTTTTCTTCGCTGAAGGGGAGAGTGATCTTCATAGTAAAAAAATACTTTTTGGCTAAAGCATGGAATAAACAAGCACTCGTAAGGGCTTTTAGAGCAAGCCGGACGATGAATTTGTAAATGACTGCCTAATCAGTTGGTCCATTTATAAAAAAATCCTTTGGGTTTATTCTGAAGGGAGGGTATTATTTTTTATTTTTCCTTTGGTGAGAGCGAGAGTGGTCTTCATGTAAAAAAATATTTTTTTGACTGCACGTTCCACTTACGTATAATTGAAAATTTAAAAGTAACTAGTGTCTTTGTAGTTTGTACTTACTTATTGATATTTATTGTCGTTATCTTACGATTGATTACATTGGTTATCCATGTAGCACAAAACCTCAAAATTATTATGAATGAGCGTACGCTACTATACCGATATATATTCGGCTCGAGATGACGATACGAAACATTACAAATATTATAATAATTGCAATTAGTTCCTAATTGAGAACAAAAATACCAATTGAGAACAAAAATACAAGTTTTTAGCAGACTGTTCTTGTGCCTACTATAATTGCGAGCCGCTCAGCAGACGATCGCCGCAACTTCTTCGTTCTTCATCTTCAGTTGTGTTATGTGTGCGTTTTTATTCAAACGTATGCACACGTATATGCGATCGGACAAATTTGTTTCGATGTGTGAGTTCGGACAAATGTGAAATATTGGCCAGATATTAGCACTTCGGAAACCGATTTTATCGCAACCGGTCTCATTAAGAAGGGGGGGGGGGAATATTGGGGCTGAAATATTCAGCGTCCGCGATGTATTGCCTGAGATAATTAGAGTTACAGACGACATGTGAGTGTGCTGTTACGCGCCATACACGTATATCCTCGGACAAATTCGATGTGTGAGTGCGGACAGAATGAAAAACAAAGTGTTTTCGATTAGTATGCAAACGGACAATCAACATTATTTGAACTTATTATGAAAATTATTATATACGAAAAGCATACTCAATACACAAAGTGTTGAATAGTAATTAGAGTTCATTCATATGTGTTCACAATATTTTCTTGGAGCGAGATAGTGTAACGTATATATATACTAGGAGTTTGCGGGTACCCGATTCATTCGGGCACTCGAGGTTCGGGTCGGGTCGGGTACTCGTCGAGCCGAGATTTTTTCAATAGCTGAAATAATCGGGTACTCGATATAATCGGATACCCGATGTATAATCGGGCACTCGATGTATAAAAGGGTACTCGATGTATAATCGGGTACTCAATATAATCGGGTATCCGATGTATAATCGGGCACTCGATGTATAAAAGGGTACTCGATGTATAATCGGGTACTCAATATAATCGGGTATCCGATGTATAATCGGGCACTCGATGTATAAAATAGTACTCGATGTATAATCGGGTACTCAATATAATCGGGGACCCGAAGTAAAATCGGGGGCCCGATGTACAATCAAGCACTCGATATAACCAGCGCCCGATGCAAAAACGGATGCTCGATATAATTGGATAGTCGATGTAGCAGCGGGTACTCGATATAATGTCTGAAAAACTTTGACAAACTGCCCCGATTTTTGTCCGCCATTACCTACTCACTTTTCTACTATTTAATAATTTCTTCACTTAGTATGTGCAGACAATTTATAAATTTACATTTCATATATTATAAATGACATATAAACTAGCTTTACTGCAGCTGCAAGAAGAGTATCATATGCACGTTGTTTCTACACTCAATTAGATGTTTGTTAACATATATTGTATAACATTGTATGGGTCTCAGTTCTTCCCGATTCCGGAAACGCATCTCCTCACTCACGCGCACGCCCAAACGTGTTGCAGTCGACGCATAAGCGAACGTCAGAGATGGACTCGTCTTCTATGCCTTCACCGGTCTACTTCTTTCCCCTGATTAGTTAATTAGATCTTGTTGAGTGCGGCGATAAACAACTTTTTTTTATCATTCGTGATGTCGGCATCCGGATCGAGTGATAGTCCTATACATTTTTCCATTTTCTAAATAATGTCGCCCTTTGATTCTTATTTTCAGCTACTAACCGTACTTCCTAAAATAACATAAAAATATTGAATATAAAAACGAGTTTCCGGTACCCAAAACTATTCGAGTATCCGAATTTATTCGAGTACTCGAATCTATTCGAGTACTCGAACAATCCGGGTACCCGACCCTAGCAATTACGACAACTGTCAAAGTGACCGAAAAAATAACGGTGGTAGAAGTTGTTTTCTGCACAGAAAAAACTTTCGGTAATGGTCAAAATGACTTTCGAAACAACCAAACGAAAAAATCTGAAACTTGTTTTTCCGTCGCTGGAACCAATGAGTGACTGTCAAAACAACCTTCCCGTAGACATCGGGAAGGTTGCTTTTCGGGATGCTCGAGACCGTCGAACGACCGTCAAAACAACCTTCTCGCGAACTCCGGGAAAGTTGTTTCAACTTGATGGTCACCGTAAAAACAACCGATGAAGATTCCGAAAAAAAAAATGTTTTTCATTTAACGGGTTATTTTGCTCTTTTTCTGCATATTCGACTGTGTTCAACAATTCGATACGTGTTTGAACATGAACAAAGAATGTAAATTTTTTGTCGCTGGTAGGATTCGAACCTGGGACCTTGTGATTGTTGCCATGCGCTTTAGACCACTCAGCTATTCACACCTTTAGGAACACATGTTTCGATTGTCTATTTGTAATACAAAAAAAGTCTAATCATGTTATGAGTTTTTACAATTGTGTAGTTGTGCCTAAAACTACATAAAAATGCCCCCGAGCAAAAAATTATTAATCCATACAAATAATGTACAATTCAAAGAGCAAGATAACCCGTTAAATTAAACCCACCAGCGATCTTATTCTTCGAAATTTACATGGGTTGTTTTGACAGTGACCACCGAGTCAAAATAACTTTCCCGGAATTAGCAGGAAGGTTGCTTTGACGGTGACTCTTTGGTTCCGGCGACGGAGAAACAACTTTCAGATTTATTTTTGTTTGGTTGTTTCGAAAGTCATTTTGACAATTTCCGAAAGTTTTTTCGGTGCAAAAAACAACTTCTACTCAGCGTAATTTTTTTGGTTATTTTGACAGTTGTTTTAGCGAAAAAATGAAAGTTATCGTGATTGCTAGGGGACCCGAACAAAATAAAAATTAAAAATCAAAAGAAAATGCTACCCGCACACCCCTAATATATACTGTATAGCGTGCAACAGTACAACATACAAACTATACAGAGCGCGGAATGCAACGTGTGAACAACATATTCGAACTCAAAGTTGCCACTTTTAACATGGATTGCATAGGGAGAAGAGTAGACATTGTTGATTCTGTTTTGAAAAAATACATTTCCGAACTTCTTTTTCGGTTTTTTTTTTTGTTTTGACAGTTGCAGTGAAGTATATAGAATATTTCAAAGAATAAAAATATACGTTTGCCCATGTAAATAATTAAATATTACAAGATGGAGTGGCCCGGTTATACGTACTGAGAAGACACGTGCCCTAAGCTTGGCAACGTTGCTGATGATGCCACGTGATGCCTTGTCACGTGATGCGAGGCACGCAATACAAATTCTTGGTAGCGGAAATCTATTTCCTTTAGTTTTCTATTCGCGAAATTTGATAATTGTTATTATTATTAATCGACCAGATAGGATAAAATCGGGACATCGACATAAATGTAAATTTGCGTCGTTTCGCAGCCGTTCTTATATTGTCTTTCCATTTTTCTTTTTTTACTGTTGTAAATCTTCCCCGTTTATCTGCAGGCCGGCGCCGGAGAATCAGCTGGGCCCACTGCTACCAACGCCCAGATATTACGGCGTTGCCAAGTCGTTTCATTGCAAAAACAAATATCTTTTGGCCGCGTTAATCACGAATAACCCTAATTAAACTGTCTGTATTTACTAATAATCACTCAGAAGATATGCATATGTGGTCTGTCAAAAAAAAAACCACCATGAATATTTATTTTCAGCGTTAAAAAAATTTCGTTTTTTTATTTTAAGAGTTATTGTTAGGGAAAATATAAATCAAATCAGCAACAGAACATCAAGGCAAAAGTCGAAAAACAACAGTTCTAGGCAATGTTTTTCGACTTCAGCCACAATAATCTTCATTTTTTGCTAAAGTCGTGATTTCACTTATTTTAGTTGGTCATTAAACACAATATTTGTAATTTTTCTTACTCAGCTCAATGACTCTAACGTATCTGACATACATCCTTAACGCTAGCAATCTCAACGAGCGTCGCTTCTCTGTCATTCACCGTGAGACGAACGTACAACGACTCAGTCGTTTTTATGAAAAAGAAAAAACCGCAATTTTATGAAAATTGATGTTAAAACAACTATTTTTAAAATGTCTACTCAGTCGTTTCTTTAGTCAATGCAATAATCACGATGAGTATCAGGGGGTTGGCGCGCGAATCGCAGGTGGCCTCCGCGTCCCTAGTATATCGCTGTATATTACCCCAAAAAACCCTCACGGGTAAAAAAATTGAGACAAGTACATTTACGCGAGTGGCATTCTTCACCAAAAAGCACAATGGATTACAAAACTAGCGGTATACTGTCTATATGTGCAAAAAGTTTTGAAATAAACTGAAAACATCTGCAGCATGTGATCTCAAGTACATGCATGTAGCGTTACAAGTACTGACACCCTGGACCAGCACTTGGATGGTTGACCACCCCCAGGCCTGAAAAAATCCTAAAAACTAAAGGTAAAAATTATTTGAAATAAAGCGAGCGGTATTTTTATTTTTACATGCAAAAAGTTTTGACATAAAGTGGATTTGTCATGTAGAGGAATTTATAAAAACAATAATAACAACAATAAAAATATTTAAAAAGTTCTTGCATTAAGAGAAAAAGAAATTTGAAAAATAGAAACAAATAAAATTGAAAAGTAATTTGGTAATTTAATTGCAAAAAAAATTGACCTTAGTACTTGGCGAGTTTGTGCAATGTAGTCTATTGTTTCATTATTTAATGTTTACGGTATCATATTAACTCGCCAAGTACTAAGGTCAATTTTTTTTGCACTTAAATTACCAAATTACTTTTCAATTTTATTTGTTTCTATTTTCCAAATTTCTTTTTCTCTTAATGCAAGAACTTTTTAGATATTTTTATTGTTATAATTATTGTTTTTATAAATTCCTTTATAAATTTTTACCTTTAGTTCCTAGGATTTTCTCAGGCCTGTGGGTGGTCAACCATCCAAGTGCTGGTCCAGGGGGTCAGTACTTGTAACGGTACATGCATGTACTTGAGATGACATGCTGCGGATGTTTTCAGTTTATAATTCAGTTTTGTAATTCATTGTGCTTTTTGGTGAAGAATGCCGCTCGCGTAAATGTACTTGTCTCAATTTTTTTACCCGTGAGGATTTTTTTGGGGGATTTCACTACTTTTTGCATAGTTTTTTATATCTTTCGCGACCGATCACTTCAAAATAAGAGAACTTGCAATTTACTTGCAGTTTTTGTATATTCCTTAGCATGCAAATTTATTAGCACGATGGCTAATAAATAAAGGGTTCCTCTTATTCTCCTTCCGCGTACCGAGATGGATTTTATAAAATTGAACAAATATCAATTCATCGTTTTTAAACTTGTTGCCCACTGTAAGGTAGGGTGTTACTACATGGTCGGTAACATAAACTGTAATGCAAATTTCTTTTTCGCGGTTCATTTTTCTGTATGTAAGATGAAAGTCCCAGTTGTCGTACACCATCACATGCACTGTAAACAGTTTTTATTTTTTGGATTATTAATATACCGTTTATAAAGCCCGGATGCATATACCGTATATTATTTTTCAGATGCATTCGTCATTCACAAATACAATGTTGGTATATTAAACTGAAGATTACAATACTAATGTACTGTAATTTTCAAATACCAGTATCGTAGAATTCTTATAATATTCTGAAATTTACAAAAAAGTATATTAATATGAAATCCATATACCCGATTTGTAAATCTCTTATCGTTTTGTATGTTAAATTTTCATGCATTTTTAACAGTGTAGCATACACTGTAAAAAAAGAAGGAATTTTTGTACACCAACAACTATGAAATTTCGAAACCTGGTATATAAAATAGAAATTAATATACTTTGTCTAGTAAATATACCAACGGTATATGAAATTTAGCAAGAGTAAATGAATTTTCATACAACTGATATTTAAAATTACAATACATGCCTATTAGAAAGATTATTCACAGAACGGTGTATTAAAATTAGTGTACAAGTTCGCAAGTTTAGAGACTGACTAAATATTGAATATACAATTACATATCAAACGTAGGTCTTCATGATAGTTTAAATTTCTAAAACACGATTTCAAAATGAAAAGATTAAAAACCTCGAAATCTCGTACACAAGTATCTCTTAAAATTAGCATGTGTTGTAGATATCTGAAGACCTATGCGAACATTAATATACAGTCATTAGAAATTAATAAATCCGCGTTGGAATTTTCGGAGCTAATACTTTTTAATTCTAAGAAAGATATTAATTTTTAAATACGCGTGTGCCAAAGCAACTATTTATAGACCGGTGTTTTAAAATCAGTGCAGAGTTTTGTAAAATACTGTACTTGAATATAAAAATATTATACATTTTTATATGAATAGGAAGAGTCACCTGTTCTTTAAATTTCAATAACTGAACCAAACTGGTAAAGTGTCAGAATCTTTTACAATTTGTTTCCATAAGTATATTAAAACTAACATCCAATGTGATTATCCAAAGACTTCTTTGGGTATTCATATACCGTTTTTCGAAATTAATAACCGCGTTTAACGATTTCCAGTATGGACCGTCAGTGTAAACTAGGCGGTTAACGAACTTAGTACTGACAGTCAGAGTCAGTTAGGCGGTCACCCATCCTAGTACTGACCCTGAGGACAGTCAGACGGTCATTCACCCAAATACTAATGAACTAATTCGCGCAAACAATGAAACAAGCAACTTCGTTCAACATATTTATAGATAGTAATAACGTAGCCTATTCGATATAACCGATTGCCGTGAAAAATAACTGAACGTGCTTTTATTATTACCATATCAGGCGCAATCACATAAATCTAAAAATATCTGACTATATTACACTAATTTCATTTTATATTTCATATTACCGACAATCAAATGGACAAAAAAAATTGTTCAAACATATGATCTGAATGGCCGAATGAGCTAAAGCGCAACGCAACAACAACAACCGGAGGGTCCCAGGTTCGATTCCCGAGCAGTGTAAAAAAATTAAATATGTTTTTCAACGATTAATATGTACCAACATGTAGACAAAGATGTAATATGTAATTAAAAGTGGAGAAAAACTCGATTGAACACGTACAAATAAATATTTTTTAATTAAATTTCTTTGCGACACCAACTGTTGTGCCCAGAATTATTTAAGGAACATGTTTAGTGCACCGCTTAAGCTTCGCCACGGAGCGAGCTAGAAATACGAAACCACGTTTATTCGTCAGACGTTTTTGGAGCAATTGGGCAATCGAACGATTTCGAAAGAGCTCGCGCTTTGACTCAGCGCGGAGTCGATATCGTTCGATGAAGCAATGTACGCGGAAGCAATAAATGCATACGCACCGATTTTAGGCAAATTGCTGGGAGTTAATCGGGAATAAGTTTAGTCTTCAATCGAACATCAAAGTGACCAGTCGGTCTTGGGTCAGACTCGCCCATAAGTAACAGCATCGAGACGAGCTCGATATTGTAATACACTATATTGTTATTTGTTTAAATAAATCTTCTTAACTTTGCGTTATTTACTTGAGTCCAACTCTTTATTGGCAAACGATCCCAATAAATAAAATATATGTTAAATTGACCCCCCTGCGGGCATAACACAACATACTAAATTTAAAGACAAATGCATGTTAAAAATAGTATACCGTATATGAGGAAAACTATTCACACGTATATGACTTTTAATATATTTTGGTTACAATAATAGAAAAGAGTGTTGCATAAATATAGCACTCTGGTTCATTACTATTAGAGGTGTACATCCCTTTTTAGTCTACTACCATACTAAATTTTACAGTAGAATGCATATTGAAATTAGTATACAGTACGTGAAAAAACTATTCACCCGTTTGTGAATTTTAATGTACGTTACTTATAACAATTGGTGAAAATATTGTAAACCTCGAACACATTTTTCCATTAATATCAAAGGTTTCTATTTAATTATCGGATACCGATTCTTCAAATATTACAGATTTATGTATATGAAAATTAATATGCGGTATATGCATCCGAGCTTCCAATACCGGTATAGTAATTTTCATACAAACATTTTTTTCAGTGAACAAGATGTTTCTTCAGGGAGACTTTTTGGTACAGCTCTAACATACAAGATTTATTTTAGCATAAACATCTCCTATGCTGTATCCAAAACTCTATGCAAAAGAAAAATCTTGTCGATACAGCTCTAGCGTACAAGATTTTTCTTTAGCATAAACATCTCCTAGGCTGTATCCAAAAGTCTACGCTAAAGAAAAATGTTGTCGATACAGCTCTAGCGTACAAAATTTTCCTTTAGTGTAGACATCTTCTATGCTGTATCCCAAAGTCTACGCTGATGAGAAATCTTGTACTCTACATGTGATTCAGCAAGTCTATGCTGTATCTGAAAGTCTATGCTGAAGAAAAATCTTGTACGCTAGAGGTGTTTCAACGAGTCTATGCTGTATCCCTAAGTCTATATTGAGAAAAATCTTGTACGCTAGAGATGTTTCAACAAGTCGATGCTGTATCCCAAAATCTATATTGAGAAAGATCTTGTATGCTAGAGATGTTTCAACAAGTCTATGCTGTATCCCAAAACCTATATTGAGAAAAATCTTGTACACTAGAGCTGTATCAAAATGTCTATGGTGCAGCTGTATCGCAAAACTTTACAGAACGATTTTTCTCCAACCGAAATTTTCTATGTACAAGAAAAATTTTCTAACCTACAGCTGTATTCAGTAACTTTTTGGAAGATTTTTCTCCAGGGTAAATATCTTTTACGGTAGAGAAAAATATACTACATAGCTGCTGTAACTAATAAACACGTGGTGCGAACACTGAGTCTTCTGGTGTTCAAGCACTATGACATAACCAAAAATGACTGTGCGAACACTGGTACATTCGACTTTTCCAGGTCCGTTAAGGTGGCAAACGAAAAATTAGGATATTGTGTATTAGAAAGTAGAAAACATAAGCTTTAAGTTTATCACAGTCATTTTTAGTTCACGTTTGCGCGTAATTGACTAAATCGTCATCGTAAATTGCACGGTCTCTTGAGGGTGCGGCCACTGGTATATTTACATTATATACCGCGTCTCTTGGTTGTATATATTATTTGTATTGGTTGGCAGTGTTCGTGTACGTCGTGTATGTGGTGTATGTATGGCGCTGCGCGCGTGCCATGTACGGCGGGAAGTTGCGCGCGTGCCATGTACGGCGTGAAGTTGCGCGCGTGCCGTGTTAATTGAAATAAATTCTAAAAAACGAAATATTTAAACAGACACCCTAGCAAGTCGTGCCACCGATAAACAACCGCAAAAACGACTGACGTCGTTTTGTGCAAAAATGTTACGGCAAATCACTGCAAAACGACCGATATTATTTCATACTCGATCGGTCGTTTTCCGGCTAGTTGACGAAAAAACGAGTGCAAAACGACCGACCTCATTTCACGTTCGATCAGTCGTTTTACGTTTAACGACTGCAAAACGACCGATCTTTTTTCATTTTTAAAAAAAAAAAAAAAAAAATTGTATCGCTGGTATGTCTCGAACTTGCAACCTTCGGTTTACCAGTCGAGTAGTCTGCCTACTCGGCTACTCAATTCGTTGAAGTATGATTAACACACGTTCCTCATAAGGTACCATACGTTTCGGCGAATAATTGTAAATCAAACGAACTTACCTGTAAGTGAAGTTCGATCGTAATTATATGTAAGGCCTCGTTCGAGATGATTACATCGGTAGTACCACTAGTTGCCGCCAGATGTTGCCACAAACGTTTAGAGTTAAAATTTTTGAGCTAGGGACTTTTTCTCCCGTCCATTGGTCGCTCCCTTAACGCTTGTTCTTCATTAGTTTAACCATGGAGACTAGAGGTAAGGAGTACGAACACAATGCTAAGAAAACGTTCGCGAAACTGTGTAAAATTTTAGGTGACTGAGCACCACTGAATGTCAATGCGGACCGAGATGAAGTTAGCGCCGATAAAAATGAAGAAAACGCAGCCCAAAGTGGCGCCATATTCGTGATGATATAAATGGCGGTAATTTAAATGACGTAAGAAGGGTTGAGATTTAATAGGAATTCTTCGTTATTATTTCATGATTAAAAATACGGTAGATTTATTTTATCAAATTTACTGGAGACAAGGATGCAAAGTAGAACCGTGCTATTGCTTTCTCATTTTTTTTTACTTTTTACAGAGCTTCCTCTATTTAGAAAGCCAGAATTGATAAACATGCTTCCTCACACATTTGTAAAAAAAAAGTAAAAAATAATGACAAAGCAAAATGCAAGGTTCACTTTGCATGCTTTTCTTTATTTTTATTTATTTTTTTAGGTTCTTTATGACTTTATTATCAACATTATTAAAGTTTTATAAAGCAGAATTTAGAAAAGCCTCGATATAGATGAATCGGCGCATTATACTTCCATTATTGCAGACTTTTCTGAAAGGATTTGGGGGGATTCTTATCAAATAATGCATGGGAAACACGAGAAAAAAATGAAATGCAATTTGCGTGGAACTGCTATTTATTTCAGCTTTGGTTGACAATACCACGTCGTCTCTTATTGCTTTGTTTCAAAACGACAGAGATCCAGAAATGTTTGTTGAACAATAATATTTAAAATCATTAAATTAATCGAGTAATTGCACAAGCAATCGAATGAATGTATATAATATGCAAATGCCATGTAAAATTTAAGTATTTTCATTTCAAACCGTATTTCATACAATCAGTATTAGAGTATTTTATTTTGAAACAATTTTTTAATAGAGACCAGATTTTAAGTCTAATTTACATTCCACCTCTAAGACGCAGAACCAAATGAAGAGTGAGTTTCTGTTGAATATTATTTAAAAAAAGGATGCAAAGTAGAACCTTGCACATTGCTTCCTCATTATTTTTGGCTTTTTACAAAGCTACCTCTATGAGGAAGTATATTAATCGATGTTGGCTTCCTCATAGAGGAAGCTTTGTAAAAAACCAAAAATAATGAGGAAGCAATGTGCAAGGTTCTACTTTGCATCCTTGTTTTAATTAGATTAATAAACATGTTGCGAATTCGCTTTTTCTATTTCGTTATTCTGTTATTTCGTTATTATTAGAACGTTTCCGAATGTAAATGTGACAACGTATGTTTTAAAAAATAATTCACCATTCCATAAAATCAAAAATTTCATACCGTTCGTCACTAAATTATACATATATAATGGCTGAATATTGTTTCATTTACATACAAAATTTGAGCTCGCTGTCTCAAGTTTTGCAAAAGTTACAATACAGCGACAATGTCAATTTTTTTTAAATTCAAAATTCCATAAAATCTGAACCACTTTACTGATTCGAGCCAAATTCAATGACAAACACCTTTGAGTGCACCTGCTCTTATAAACAACTATTTAGCAGAATAGACTAAATTTTACGAAAGTTAGCACGCCTACGCCTTTTTTTTTTTCAAAAAATTCAAAACGGCATAAAATCAAAGTTTGTGTATACAATTTGTCAAAAACTGCACCAATTAAAGACGGGATGGTGCTTCACTCGTGTACCAAATTTCAGCTCGATAACTAAAATCATTCTTCAGTTACAGGCGATTGAATTTTCGAAGTTGTGTACATACACACACACACACATACATACAGACAGACAGACATTATTTCTAAATCACTTTTCTCGACGTTTGCCCATTCTGAGTGTACTGACATGAAAATCTCGAAAAAATAATTTTTCATAAAAACAAAGCTTCCTCTATGAGGAAGCAAAATCAAAAATATTAAGCCTGATACATTTTTCGATTGCCCTGTCAAGTTGGACAGAAGTTTCTTTTTTCACTTGGAGTCGAGTCGCTACCGCGACGTTTGATAGAAAAGAATCAAACGCTGTTAGTCTGGTAGAATGCCCGCTTTGTCTTGAATTTTAGTTTTTACATTTTTAATTGTGTCTAAAGCAATAGTTTTTCCAGTATGGGTTTTAAAAAAAATTCGCATTCCTCCTCTGAGACGCAAGATGAAGTGAAGAGTAGATTTTTTTCGAATGATGTAGTCTGAGAGTGTTCTTCCATCCTCCAATTGGTTTTCAGCTAACATTAAACGCTGCTGGTCGGACGGAATTCCCTCGATGTCTTCAATTTCGGCCTTGACATTTTCTATTTTGTCAGATGCCTTGAACTCTAGTGTGATGTTCTTGCCCGTCACAGCCTTGACAACGATCTGCAACTCTATTTCTGTAACATTAATTTAATTTTTATATATATATATATGTTTATTGCTCTCAAAGGGTACAAGTTACCCCTATAGCAAGGGGGGGTGCTTACAATTTCACGGTTTTCACACATTCATGGAGAAGGCTCTCAGCATTAGGCTGTGGTTTACATAGTTAAATATTTTCTTGAGGATCTTTTGATCGCGCGAACATAAAATTGCGATTAATTCGGTCTCCGTTCTTTGCGTTGTTATTAAGTCGCTTAAATAGTGTATTCTGTAGGGCTCGTACACAGGGCATCGGAGCATAACATGTTGTACTGTTTCGTTTTCTTGCATATTACAGATTTGGCATAATTGCTGGGCATCGAGTTTTGCCGAACATTGGCCGTGGGTTAACGTACAGTAGTGACTGTTTGCTAGTCGTATCTGGGTTATGTTTCTTTTTAGGGCCAGAGGGAGTCTTAAACTTAAATGCTTGGCGGGAGCGTCGCCGATCAACCTGGGGATTTTTAGCTGACTGGAGGTTGTTGTTTGCCAAGTTTGCAAATCTGCTGTTTGTAACTGTCTTTTGTACCTTGCAAATACCTCGGTTGTTCTATTTGACCAGGCCCTGGGGTCAAGGTTGTCCCACAGGTCAAGGGATTCCACTTCCGCAAGGAATGCCCTGAGTTGAGAGACCCAGTTGTATTTACTCTCTTCCTTTAAATTAGCTGCGAGAGCTATTTGTCTACGCACACATATTTTCGTTAGCGATTCGTCGTTCGATTTAAGCACTCTGATGTACCATTCCCAGGTATTTCTCATTGCTTTATATTTTATCTTTACGAGACCTAGTTCTAATCTAAGTGCCGCGTTTGAGGTGTTTTTGGCTAACAAAAGAAGACGCTTGTAGAACCAAGTCTGCGCCGTTTCAATAAATTCACAGTATCGAAGGCCCCATGCAGGGAAGGCGTAGAGAAGAGTAGACTCGACCATGGTCTCGTATAGTTTTGTGTAGGCTTCCCATGAGTCACACTTTGCCTTCGCGAGAATAGCTAGTGTGGTTCCGGTTGCAATCTTCGCTTTATTTAAGGCCGCTGCGGCTGCTCTAAGACCTAAAGTTGATCTAGCAATCGGAACTCCCAGGTATAGATAGTCCGGAACAGTTTCGATGTTTTTTCCTTTATACAACGTAAAACGACTCTCTACGGGCTTTGATCTCCCACCTGCCTTAAACACGACGATTTTTGTTTTATTTACATTTACCTCGAGGCGGTTTTGTGTGCAGTATTGTTCTAATGCGCTTAGTTTCTTTGCAAGGTCTATCTGGGAGTGTGCTAGGATCACTGTATCGTCTGCGTAGAGTAACATTAAGAGATCGTTTGTGCCGTCAATATTTAGACCTTCTAAGCCCTTTTCCCTGAAAAATGATTCAATATCAGCCAAGAACAGAAGGAATAGGTCCGGGCTTAGGGATTCTCCCTGTAGAACCCCTTCGGTGACTGGGAATTCCTTAGAGAGTTTTGTTCGAGATTTAACCTGTATATTCGCTTGATCGTAGAGAGATTTGACTATTCTTATAAATTTCGGGCTTATTCCTTGACGATACAACTTTTCCCATAGCAAGGTGTGTGGTATGGAATCAAATGCTCTTTTAAAGTCTACAAAAATGGCATATACCTCTCGCCCGCCCAATCTTAGTTGCATTTGTATTACTGCAGTTAGAGTGAAGATACACTCAACGCAGCTTCGGCCCTTTCTGAACCCCAGTTGGGATTCCGGAATAGTTTTAAGATGTTCTGTTAAGTTAATCAATCTGTCTCTAAGTATTCCCGTAAATATTTTGGTGATATTGTTTACAAGTGCTATTCCTCTATAATTAGCTGGATCGTCCCTGTCTCCTTTTTTAAAAATCATAGTGAGTAATACACGGGACCAGGCAGCGGGCGTAGTTTCATTATCCAGTATCGTATTGTAGAGTTTTAATAGGTATTGGAGCCCGCTCGGCGGCAACGCTTTAAGAAATTCTGAGGTTATCTTATCAGGTCCAGGAGCCTTCTTGGTTTTACAGTTTCGCAGTGCCTTCTTTAGTTCGTTTATAGTAATTTCTTTGTCTAATATTTCGTAACCTGGTCCGTAGAATTTTATGTCGCTCGTGATTCTTGGCTTATAGATCTTTGCGTAAAAATCATTCCATCTGCTAATAGGAAGGGAAAACGAAATTCCAGATTTAGAATTACATTTTTTTACCGCGTACCAGAAGTCTGACGGGCTTTTTAAATTCGCAAGGCTATTTTTGATGGAATCTGAGTATAGTTTTTTAGCAGTTTCTAACGCTTTTTTGTATTTCGCTTGACTGTTGAGGAAAATAGATTTAATTTCATCGGCGTTTGAGTTCTCGTAAGCTTTCGCGGCTATTTTAAATTCGTTTTTTCGTTCGATACAGTTTTTGTCATACCAGGGTTTATTTTTTATTTTTGTTTTTCCGAAGTTTGTGACACAAATCATGTTTGCAGAGGCGGCTGCGTTTAGTATTGCGGTTGCTAAGTTTTCGTTAAGATTCTCTGGAACTTGATCAGTCAGCGTATCGTTCAGTCTACTTGCAGTTTCCATCGAGTTGTAATAGGTCGTTTCGGTCTCGCCTTTCCAACGTAAGTATGTCGTAGCCGTTGGTGCTTCTGTTTCGGCATCAACTGGTGTTTCTGTAGGACTCTCTGTCTGTAGGATTAGTTCGACAGGAAAGTGGTCGGAGAGCGACGGTTCTATAACCACGCGCAGGTCTTTTATCATAAAGAGTCCATCTATACTAATCCAGACTAGGTCTATCAGGCTTTTTCCCGCGCGACTTACAAACGTGGACCGGGCTGGTCGGTCGCTGAGTGTTCGGCCATTTACTAACGCAAAACCGTTTGTTGTCATGAATTCGGTGACTAATGGACCTCTTTGGTTGACTATAGGATCACTAGAGATTACTGAATCGTAAAGACTCGTTTCATTAAATATTTCGGCCGGCAGAAAATCTTGCTCTCCCACTCTTGCATTTAAATCCCCGCCTATTATAATTACTTCGTTTTCGTATTTCACTCTTATTTCGTCGACTAGGTTTTGCATTATTTCTAAGACTGGCTCTAGTTGTAAATGTGGCTTAAAGTAAACAGTTCCGACAATTATTTTTATATTTGGCAAGGATACTCTTACAAAAATCCACCAGGGGCTGACGTCCAAGATCTCGGTTGTATTGATTGCTGTTTGAACTCCCAGACCGCCGCTGGCTCGTCCTACAGTGTGTTCCCTTATCGCCTCTGCCCAAATACACTTCTGGTTCTTCATATGCGGTGGTAATGAGGATGGGGTAGACGTCAACCATGTCTCGTATATGCAGCTGATGTCGGCAGTACGAAGGATCTGGCTGTTGTAGGTGTTCGAGAAACCGTGGACGTTCCAGAAGACCATGGTGAAATCCGATTTGTTTTTTAGTTTTTTGAGAGAGCGGAAGGACCTGACGTAGATGGAGTTACGTCCGATGCAGACGTATGTTCAGTGTTTCTTCTTTGCCGCTCCGGACTTTTCAGTCGTTCTTCTTTTTCGTCCCATCGGTACCAAACTCCGTCGATTTCGAGCTTGTTGAATGCTATCTTCACTTGGTGTTGTTGTTCTCGGTATTTTCTTGCGAGGTCGCGGAGTTGTTTCCCGGTCTGGCGTTCCTTGTGTGTGAGTTCACCGTTGATGTATATGTCTTTTCCTTTTAGTTGTCTTTTGTTCTTCAATATGCTGATTTTTGTTTCCATGGAATCAAGTTTGATGACGTATAGGCTGGTTTTTCCTGCTTGTATGTGTCTCTGCTCGACGATCTTGTCTGAGAGTCCAAATTCTGTTTCAAGAAAACCATTTATGGAGGAGGTTACGTTTTTCGGATCAACTTTTAGACCTTTTATGACGATATTGTTTTTGATTTCCGCTTTTTCTATATACTCGAGTTTTCTCTCCAGATACTCGATCCTCCGGTCATCCGCGGGTTTCAGCTGAACCATTTCGCTTGGTGTCTTTCTGGGATTTGCCTCTATTCTTGATAGTCGCTCTTCAAGGTCGCGATGTTTCTCGGCTCCTGTTTCCTCCAAAGCCCGTATCCTTGTTTCTAAACTCTCGTGGGCTTTTTTAAATTCTTCCTTATTTTTATTCAATTCATCTTTAATCGCGGCGAAGTTGTTTTCTTGATTTATGCTATTTTGTGTGATTAGGTTGCTCATGTGGGCAAACTGCTTTGCGTTGTCCTGGCTCATTTGCTTCAGTTGTGCGGCGATTTCCTCCATCTCCGGGTTGGGCAGTGCGTCGGTGGTTTCGTCGGGTAAACTCGAGCTCTGAATATTCGTTTTTTGGTCCTCTGGGGGTGACCGGGGGATTAGCGTTGATGTTCTAAAAGCTTTTAGGTCTCTTTTATCGTTTAGATCAGGAGAATTTTCCGCTGAGTCTGATCGCTTTCTTTTTTGAATAATAAAATCTTTAATCGAACCGTCCGAGTAACTTCTCTCGCGTTGTAGTCGTTGATGTACCGGCGGTCGGCCCCTTGCCTTCGGAGTTTTGTATGGTGTCGGAGCTAATGTAGAGGCTTGGCCGCTCGGCGGGGCTGTGCGAGTATCGAGCTTGGTATCGATTGATCCAGTCGCTGTTGGTAACGTCGGGCCCCTGGTCTCTTTTTCCCGAGAGGTGGCGCCCCCAGGCATTGGAGATTGCCGTTCGATTACCTCTTCCTTTACCCCGCTCCCCTCGTTGGGTTAACCTCAAAATTTGAACAGGCAATGTAATTTAGCCGGATTTTTGCGGTACCTTCGTGCTCGCCTAGTGTCAATTGGTTTTCCGGTCCTGTATCGCTCTGTTCCTTTGCGGCAGTGCCCAGGCTTTTTACTGTTGTCACCAATCCGGGTTTATTGATCACTGATTTACGAGCTGTCTCCGTGCACGTCTCTCTCTCAGTCGGCTTGCACCGGGCCCCCCATTAATTTAATTTTTAAATTAATATTTTATTATTACTCCTTTAAATTTAATACCTCAATCGATAATAATTAAGCTTCTATGATGCAAGCTGTGTTTTAAATGTATTTTAAAGTGAATAGAAAATAAGGAATGAACAGTCATTTTTCTCAACACAATTTATATTTTACACTATTATAAAAAATAGTACACCCGTATCAACTTGACTATGAATCACAGGTGATTTAGCTTGATGGAACATACTTCGCGATTTTTTTTTTGGCGTCATAGTTTGAATTGATCAAATGTTCAAAC
This sequence comes from Ephialtes manifestator, assembly GCA_963970395.1. Taxonomy (NCBI): domain Eukaryota; kingdom Metazoa; phylum Arthropoda; class Insecta; order Hymenoptera; family Ichneumonidae; genus Ephialtes; species Ephialtes manifestator. The sequence continues at coordinate 3,786,132 of OZ019981.1, forward strand.
GATTGATATGCCTTCTTAAGGTAATTTAGAATAAACAATTATAACATTTCAATGACAAATATTTAAAAATCGCAGCTGTGAATTATTAGAGCATCTTTTTATGAACTAATAAGAGTGAAATACAAAAAAATTCAGCCAAAGAAAGAATAATTTCAATAACTACAAAAACAAAGCAATCCTGCATGCAGTGGAAATTGGATTTACTGTAACTAATGATTTGGTGAGTTTTCAGTAAACAAAGATTTATTTATACATTTAAAATCATAGCTTTGTCATAAATGCCTGAAATTAAAATTCGTACACTCATATCAGAATTTACTATCCGACAGACAAAAAATAACATTGAACACTACAATTTGTTCCCTGGCTTGATTTGAAAGTTACAAGTTAAACATTTTACTTTTAACCTCACACTATTTTAGTACATTTTGTCTTTACAAAATCGCATTACCAGGAAAACAATTGATATATTGAGAGTCTGACTCCCTCTTCTTATTACTAGAAAAAATATTGCAAAGCACATTGTTCATGAAAAGTATTGATTTAAAAATGAAATTTCACACATTTCAATACAACGAATGAATAATATTGCAATAATTATAGAATCTACAATACTCTTTATAAATAAAATCGTATTTCACACTCACTTTGGAATAAGATTGCGATTACGTGGCTGATTATTCATCCATGGTCTGCAAATAGGATACAGAGGAAATTGCGCCAAAGCTACGCTCCTATCAAAGAGCTTCATAAAGTACGTATGATAGAAAGTGGGGTCCATGGGAATTGGTCTTCGACGTCTTAATTTTCGATTTCTATAATTCGCCTATTTACTTTTGAACAGAGCAGCACTGAAAAAAGAAAATTGTTAACAGGAGCAAAATCACAATCTCGAGAAATAAAAAATTGATTATAGCTTGCAGCGACAAACGTAGCACACTACATGCGACTTAGAAGCATATTCTCATACATATTTTTCACCTGTATCTTGTATGCTTGCGCAGTATTATCATCGCTATCCTCAGCAGGCGAGCCCTCGTCACTATGATGCAGAAGTTCATACAGCGCACCTTGAAGCGGTCACGAACTACGAGTACTTCGCTGTCACCTGCTAAACACCAGTTGTAGAATAATTTATTATATCAACAACTCTTGATGCAAGAAAAACAACAAAATGTTTTTGATACCTATTTCACCCTTTATTTTAATTTTGACGCTTCGATTTTGCGCTGAAACGACCTGTAGACTTTGGTTTTGTCTGAAAACTACAAGTTGAACATTTTACTTTTTATCTCGCACTATTTTGATGAAAATTTGTATGTGTCTTTACAAAATTGTAGAATTATAATACTTGGTATGTATTTAATGGAGTTTAAATACATACCAAGAACGAACTTGCACATAAAATTTCGCTGACAGCGAATTCAGAATACAGAAAACATAAACGGATGTTCAATCAATATTTGCTATGACAATTTATATCAGAAAAGTAGCAAGCCAACAGGATAGAACAGCTTGTTGATATACTCCAGAAGAACTTACAATAGCGTGGGAGCATTTGCTAATGGTGATCGATGCAGACATCCACTGTGTCGTGTTATTATCGTATGGATATACGCGTCGTGTAATCAATATCGTTGATATTTTCGTCTTCTCCGTCATCGCGCATTTCTTCAAAGAATCCACGAGATTCTCCACTAATTGTTTATTAAACAATTCTGTATTGCCCTTGCATTCTGTATTGCTGAATTTATGCGATAGTTTCTTCGGATCGGACATATTGTTCCGATTTATTCGCTGGTTACTGTCTCGATTACTCTTGGAATAATTTTGCTCAAATATTGAGCAAATCTTGATGTTCGAGCGGGCACGGTATCCGTCCTCCAGAAACTGGTTGAAGAAAAGAGAGTTTATTAGTTCACAATAATTTCAAGTCACGAGGAAAACTTAAGGGATCTGACTACTCTGCATTGTTTTAATTTTTCTTTTTTTTTTTTTAACATAATAGTCCTTTGAATGTTAGGAACAATTTAAGTCACTGATAATGAAAATTGAAAAATTGAAAGTTATATCGTAAAACGTCTTTTCGAAATTTTCAAAAGGCTTCATAATTTGAACGTCTCAACCGATTCATGGGGAATACAATTACAATTAAATGTACCTGCACTTATAAAGAATTGTTTAGCAAAATATCCTGCATATTACACTTATTAATATTCACAGGGTAGATAACGATCTGAAAAAAAGCCTGCAAAGTCGAACCTAGCAAATTGCTTCCTCATAGACGAAGCTTAAAAAAAAAAAAATAATGAGGAAGCAATTTACAATGTTCTACATTGCAGACTTGTTTTAGCTCGAGAAACGTTTTTCTAAAAAAATTGTACCGCAACTTTGTTCAATGTTAATTCGCATGTGCACCAAATATGAATTCGGTATCTCATATAAAATTTTCTGAATTAGTCGAAGTTGAATTAAATTATAACGACAACGTAGATTTTTCGAAAGTTCAAAACCGTATAAAATCAGAACCTCTTTACCGATCTTCACCAAATTCGATATCGAGTAAAAGTGGATATTAATGCGACCTTGTAGAAGATTTGAGCGGGTTTGATCGAAGTCAATTTGAATTAGAACAAAAACAACATTTTTTCGAAAATTGAAAATTCCGTAACATCTAAACCGCTCTATGGATTTCGCTCAAATTCGATAGCGACCGTCATTCTTCATTGCTTTATTTGTCAGGAACTATTTAGCGCGTTAGCTAAACAATTGCGGAAGGTAGAGAACATACAGATTTTTTCGCAAAAATTCTAAGTCTTATGAAGTCTGAAAAAATGTTTCAATCTTTTTGAAAAATGTACACATAGGAAGGAGGGCGGTCCTCTATCAGTGTACCAAATTTCAGCTCGATTGTTAGAGCCGTTTTCGAGATAAAGCGGTTTGAATGTTGCAAGCGTGCCACACACACATACATCCGTTTCTCGATGGTTTAAACCATTTTCAGTGCCCTGACCTGACCTGAAAACTCGAAAAAAAAAAAATGTTTGCACAAAAACAAAGCTTCCTCTATGAGGAAGTAAAATCATGGAAATTATTACATTTCATTTGAAGAATTCAATTTCAAAATTAAAAAATACCTAGTTTTCCAACTAGCTACTTGAAAACATTTTAAAAATTTGAAGAGGTCGTTAGACACTCTGCACATGTTAATAAGCGTAGTATGTAGGATATTTTGCTAAATAATCCCTTAGGATATTTTCCTAAATAATGACAATCGCAATACATAGTAAATTAATAATTAGAATTGCTTACCTCGTCCATTTCCCTTGCATTGTTATTCATTTCCGTTGGTATGGCATTTTTCCCAATTGAATAATGCAGTTTCAAATTACCAGTTTTATTAAGTTTTTTAATATCTGCATTGTTAAAATGCAACTCACACACATGCTCTTTATCTGTGAGTGCACGACCTAGCACTTCACTCCACGCGTGTCTCTTGTTCGGGCACTGCAAATAAAAAAATGATTATTGACACATTTGGAATAAGAAGTATAATGAACATATTAATAATTAATTTACTAAGAATGATAATTTAAGATAAGCAACATAATTGCCAGCAAAATCCTGCAATCAGCTCTTAAGACACAGAGCACACTCGTCATCTCTCTAAAAAGGTAGCGACAGTAGTACTTGTTATTGTATCAGTACTCTAATTTAAAGCTCAAGATATTTAGTTCGTTAGAATTCTCCTTCAGTCGAGATGTCACAATACATCTCAAGTGAAAATTGAGATGTGTTGTGAAATTAAAGGATAATTCTGACAAACATAAAATAACTTGAGCTTAAAATTAAGGTATTCATAAAAGTAAAAGTATTACCATCACTATCTTTTTTAAGACATAACGTGTGTCCTTTGCATGTCCTAAGCTGATTCCAACTTTTTGCTGCCAATTAACCTGTTCAATGAAAACTCACACCACAAAATATATGAGAGTGCAAAAGACATTTCTGACCCAAGTGAAAACAAAGTTTATATAGTAATTAGAGATATTTGCTTCACCTTTGGTACATGAAAGAAGGATAACTTCCGGAGACCTAGATCCTTACGCCGCTTCACCTGCCCATACGTCCCAGAGTCACAATTGTTCACAGCACAGAGTTTTCCCATTGCTGAATCTGAAACAATTACAAAATTATTAAGGAAATTTATCTAAATAATAAACACATAATATGCAACGAAGTAGTATAACCTCGCGGCCGCGACATTTAGCAAGCTTATTCTATTCTGTAGCATGCGTTTATTAATTCTAATATGAATTTGTTTACCTTTGTTTATCCTTTTTGCTACAGCACACTAGCACTGACCGTATTACACTTTATAAACAAAACTAATAAAAATTGTCGCACAACGAATTAATAACCGTCATTGAGGGGGAACAACAACGTGTCGTCAGCGAAAACCGCAGGGCTGCGTTCAAAAATTTCGGTTGGCGGGGTCCAACTTCATTTCGGTCCGCGCCAACTTGTCGCCAACTTTACTTAGATCCACGCTAACTTGTCGCTATCTTCACTTCGGTCCGCGCCGAAAAAATTTTCCACGGTTTGGCGAACAGTTGAGAACCGCATTTCCCTATGTTGTTCGTACTCCTTACCTCTAGTCTCCATGAGTTTAACGTATATTTGTTTGGGATGGGTTTAATAATTATTGTAAATAATTCCCTTCGGGTGGGATGTATTCATCTCGAACGAGGCCTTACATATAATTACAATCGAACTTCACTTACAGGTAAGTTCGTTTGATTTACAATTATATGTCGCCCTCGTTCTCGAGATTACATCGGTAGATGTTTAGAGTTTGGAAAAGAACGTTTTATTCTCGTGAATATTTTGTTCTCCGATTTATTCAAGATTTCCAATTTTTCTGTCTAGTACAGTTTTCGCAAACCCACCTTTTGCGGGCATGATAGGCCTATTGTAGAACCTCGCGAACACTTTTGAGTCTTCTGACCAGCCTGCTGTATATTTAATAACGCTTAAGTCTAAACCCTTATTGAGGGCCTCTGAGGTGGCCGCGTGTCGCGTGCTATGCGCCGAAAATTCGCCAAGGTTGCACCTCTTCAATATTACTTTCAGCCAACGACAAATTGTTTGAGCCGTCTCAGGTCCGTGAGGTTTATTGACCGTTGCAATCAGTCTGTTGCCTTTCCGTAAAGGCTTTGTTACCTCTAAGTATCTCACTATAACCCTCGCTAAGCAAAGCGAAGGGTTGTCTTTGAAAAGAGGAATAAAAAACCTCGGCTGGGCTGCTCCCGGTCTCGATGTCTTGATTAGTTCTACTACATTTATCTCAACTCCCGATTCATCTATTGATATATAGCTCGTCTCGATAAGCGAGAGAGTCTGAACCCTGTGAGCTGTACCCATGGCTAAGAGAATGATTAGTTTCTCTGTGATTTTCTGTAATGAAAGAGATTCGAGAGGTTCCATCTTTGCTGCCTCTTTCAGAATAATCTCTGAGTTTTCGAGTATTTTGGAAGCACCGGTTTTAGGCGAAACACCCCTTTGAAAAATCTCGACACCATCGGTTCGTCTGTAAGCGATCTCTTCAGAATTAGGGAAATCGCGGATCTCGCGGAGTTTAACGTCCCGTACGACGCCCCCTCTTTAAACCAGTCCGACAGGAATCTTAACACCTGATCTATTTCTACGTCAAACGGGTCTCGATTGATTTTCCCGCAGTATTCCCACCATCTTTTGAGTGGAAATGTGTACTGTTTGATCGTAGCATCTGTTATGCCATCATAATGTCGATTGCCTCGATAGGAGTCCCTTTTTTTCAGGTACGCTTGCCTGATAATCTCCCTGCCATTAGTGAAAGTTTTCCCGCCAGGGGGGTGACGGATCGACCTAAAAGGGCACGACAAAAGATTATTAGAGGGTTCGAAGATTAACGGTTCTTCAGTCAGCATGTCAATGAAAATCGGGTACCACGGCTGCGACGGCCAACGAGGAACTACGATTATTCCGTCCGCTTTATCTTGACGAAATTTCTTTAGAACGCGTAAAATGAGCGAGAAAGGGGAAAACACATAACAAAACCATTTGCTCCAATTTACCGTGAACGCGTCGATAACGAGTGCTTCTGGGTCTCTATTCCATGCGCAGAACAGCCTAGTTTTCTTATTAATTCGCGACGCGAAAAGGTCGATCTCCGGGGTGCCGAACTGTTTAATTATCCTTTTAAACGCGTGATTATTAATTTCGCATTCGGTGTCTATATTTCCCTTCCTAGACGCAGCGTCAGCCTCTACATTTTCCTTTGAAGGAATGTACGATGCGAACACCCACAGCCGTCTCGCCCCACACCATTCACAAATCTTACGCCACCCATCTTGTTAATGTACGCTAAAGCTGTCGTATTATCTACTCTAATCAATAGTTCGCTATCCCTGAGCTGAGTTGCGAAGCATTTAATAGCGAAAAAAGCTGCCCGCAGTTCGAGTTCGTTAATGTGTGCGCGTTTTTCGCGATCGTTCCAGAATCCGCCTGCGGTCTCCCCGTCGAACGATGCACCCCAGCCGGTTTTTGATGCGTCTGAGAAGATTTCTCTCGCGAACGAAAACCTCCTAATCGGATTTTTTGCTATTCTAAGATTCTCTTTCCACCACCTGAGATCGTCTTTTACTGCCTCCAGAGGGAAAACCATCTGTAGCTCGTAATCTCCGTTCGAGAGAATCAACGCGAAATATTTTTCCCGCTCTAACAGCTTGCAGTATGCTTTCCCATACGCTATTCCCCTACAAACTGCGACTAGCGAGCCGACTAGCTGGGCGAACTCTCTAATTTTACAGGTCTTTTTCTCAACAAATCTATCGATCAGTTTTGAGAGATTATCAAGAGTCGCGGTAGCGACTCGACGCCAAGTTAAAAAAGAAATTAATGTTGCATTCACACTACGATTTGTCTGTCGCTACTGCTACTCTATTTATTCCGAAGGCGGCCACTCACCGGCCGTTTTCAAATTATAACTCGAATTATATTTGACCACACGTCGAGAACGAAAGATTTCCCAAAACAAAAATGGTACGCCCAGTTAAAAAAATTGCTTTCAAAAAAATTGCTGACAAACAAAATTCCTTGCAAAAATATTAAACCAAATCCAATATATTAGCCAAGTTAAACTCGCTACAAAAAAAACTTGGCGTGCCAGGGACTAGCTCCCGTACATAGTCCATTAGCCAACATAAACTCGCTACAAAAAAAACTTGGCGTCCCAGCGACTAGCTCCCGTACATAGTCCATTGAAGTAAGTGCGGGAGAAAACAATTCCTAATGATATTTCGTGTTTCGTATTACCGAACCTGCAGCGTGAGCTCAAGTTGCATATCGCACCTTATTCATTACTTTTATCTAATTTATCAGTTTGTATCCCTACTTTCTTTTTACCTCATTTAATCTAATAATATCTTAATATATATAAATCTTTGAAAGATTATTATTCTTCGAACTGTCGGTGCGGTGGGGGTCAAAATAGCGAATGGCTAAAGTAGCGAATTTCTGAATTTCAGAATAAGGCCCTGGCAAACAGTGTCACCGACTTTTTAACCGGTGTTTTAACCAGTCTCGATTAACCCCCGTTTTCACCCAGTTTAACTGACCTTTTAACCGAAATTGTTATTTTTTAAGCGATTTTTACTGGTGAATTAACCGATTGTAACCAACATTCTTACCGAATTAATAAAACTCAATTTTGCTTGGTGAATTTAACCGATTTTAACTGACAGTTAAACCGAACGAAACGTTTTTAATCGGTTAAATTATCGGTTAAAGCTGCTGAAACAGTGGGCTAGACGAGACTTATCTTTCCTCGGTTAAAATGTCGGTTAAGTTCAGTTATTTCCGGTTAACACTACGGTGACACAGTTTGCCAGGGTGAACATCTGAATCTAGAATGGCTTTCATTATGAAATTCGCTATTTTAATCATTCGCTATTTTGATTGCTTTGAATAGAATGAGGGTCAAAACAGCGAATGATCCCCCCCCTGCCTAGGCGGTACCCTTAAAAACACGAATAGCGAATTTCAGGATAATAATCATGGCCGTCTTCGGAATAAATAGAGTAGCAGTAGCGACCGTCGCGTCAGGAGTAACAGCCCGTCCAGTCAAGATCAGACAGACAAATCGTAGTGTGAAGGCAACATTAATTTCTTTTTTAACTTGGCGTCGAGTCGCTACCGCGACTCTTGACTGAATCTAGAATGGTCGTCATTATGAAATTCGCTATTTTGATTGCTGTGAATAGAATGAAGGTCAAAATAGCGAATGATCATACCCCCCCCCCCCCCCCCCCCCCCGCACGCCTCGGGGCTTCGCCCCTCGGCCCCGCCCACGTGGTGCTCTTAAAATCATGAATAGCGAATTTTAGAATAATGAACATCGGAATCTAGAATGACCATCATTATGAAACTCGCTATTTTAGCCATTCGCTATTTTGATTGTTTTGAATAGAACGAGAGTCAAAATAGCAAATGACCCCCCCCCCCCCCCCACCCCGACCGCCCTGGCCAAGGGGCGAAGCCATTTTTAGAGGGTCATTTTTAGAGGTCCGTTGTCCTCCCGTCCTTACTTCAATGGACTATGTACGGGAGTTAGTCGCTGGGACGCCAAGTTTTTTTTGTAGCGAGTTTATGTTGGCTAATGGACTATGTACGGGAGCTAGTCCCTGGCACGCCAAGTTTTTTTTGTAGCGAGTTTAACTTGGCTAATATATTGGATTTGGTTTAATATTTTTGCAAGGAATTTTGTTTGTCAGCAATTTTTTTGAAAGCAATTTTTTTAACTTGGCGTACCATTTTTGTTTTGGGAAAACATTTTTGGTGTTATTTGCTCTCTTTTTGAAAGTCAAAACGTAATTCAAAAAAATAATGAGAACTCATGTTTTAGTTATATCTGTGTATTGATTAAAAAGTTCATGTACAATGAACAGTAAATGAAGGTAAGTAGACACTACTAAATGTATCCTGCATGTGTACAAAGAACAGAGGCAGCAATAAGAATTCTACAAGAATTCTCGTCTAACTTTGCAAAGTCAAAACATTCAATGAAACCAAAGTTTCTATAGACTCGAAATCTCGTCGGAGGTGAGGCGTTCCATTATATATATACAGACAGAGAAATCGTCGTGTGACAGCAACATTAATTTCGTTTTTAACTTGGCGTCGAATCGCTACCGCAACTCTTGATGATATCAGACTTAGGATGATACCATCATCCAACATCGACGGATGCAATGCTCTCATTGCAAATGGAAGAAATGCGTAGTTGGCACAAGCGAGCTCCAGTTGTAGTGCAACCGAAAGGGCATCCTGGATCAGAGAGAAAAGTGGTTCCGACAGCAAAGAAAGTGCCACTCCATCTGGTACCATTATCAAACCACCGTCTAAATCGTTGACAATCACGTCCATCCATCTAGAAAAAACATAAACATCTGACTCATCAAAATGTCTTATACTTCATTCCTCCAAAATCTAGTCATTCAGCTAATTTTTTGCACGTATTCAGTAGAACTATTCAGTAGTTCTTCAATTGTAAACTATTGTATAGTTCTAGATGCAATAGTTCCTTCTAATAGTGTACTTTTATCTCAATAGTGTAGTTCAATAGTTTCTCCCAATAGTCTGCCAATTTAACAATGGTTTATAGTTTAAGGGGAAGGAGTCAGGTAAAAAAAATGATTTTGGAAATTCAATATCATCCAAATCCTATTGCATATAAAAATGCCCAATGCACTATATTGTTGGTGCTCGATGAAAGGATTTTTTACTGTCGCCTGAATTGCATATGCTTTTTAATATTATCTTGCAAAGTTCTTAGGTTTTCCATTCTGCGCATGATTCAGATGAAACTACTAGGTAGATTGGAATGGTTGACATCTCATTTTCTTCTTCATGAAAAGATACACCGGCTAAATGGAGCAAACTATTTTTTTTTTCATTCTGAAAGCAAAGTTAATCACTGATTTAGAAAATAGCATAACATTTATTTATTAATAATTGTGTCACTGAAAAAATATCACCTTTTATTAACATTTGCTTTATTTAGCCGGTGTATCTTCTCATGAAGAAGAAAATGAGATGTCAACCATTCCAATCTGCCTAGTAGTTTGATCTGAATTAGAGTTGTGAAATTTTTAATGTGAAAATAATGCATTATTTTTTACGAAAAAAATTGAGCATGGAATTCGGATCCACTATCCATTACTTTATTAATGAGTAATGGAATTCGGATCCACTACCCATTACTTTATTTATGAGTAATGGAACGCACATCCATTACCCATTACTTTATTAATGAGTAAGCTACCTCTATGAGGAAGTATGTTATTCAATTTTTAGCTTCCTCATAGAGGAAGCTTTGTAAAACGCGAAAAATAATGAAGAAGCAATGTGCAAGGTTCTACTTTGCATCCTTGCTTTAATTAGATAAATATACATGTTGTGGATTCGCTTTTCTATTTCGTTATTACGTTATTTCGTGATTATTAGAGCGTTTCCGAAAGTGAATGTGATAATGTATATTTTTAAAAATAATTCAACATTCCATAAAATCAAAAATTTCATACCGTTCGTCACTAAATTATACATATATAATGGCTGAATATTGTTTTATTTATTTATACAAAATTTGAGCTCGCTATGTGAAGTTTTGCAAAAGTTACAATAGAGCGATAATGTCAATTTGTTGAAAAATTCAAAACATAAAATTTTAATGGTTCAACCGATCTTAACCAAATTCAATAGCAATCACCGGCGTATGAAAGCTCACATTCATACCAATTTTAAGATCAAAATCTCGAAAAATTGAAAGAGTTATCGCGTAAACAGACATTTTTCAAAAAATTAAAAAACGCATAATAATTTAACGATGAAGTGGAGTTTAACAAAATTCTGTATGAACGATGAGGCTTAATCCCTCTACCTATTGTCCAAATTTCAGCTTGATATCTCAATGCATTCCCGAGTTATAAAGGTTTACATTTTTCGATCGTGTAACATACACACACACACACACAATACATACAGACATTTTTTTCTAAATCACTTTTCTCGACGTTTTGGCCCATTCTGAGTGTACTGACATGAAAATCTCGAAAAAAAAAATTTCATGAAAAAGCTTCTTCTATGAGGGAGCAAAAAGTAATGGGTGATGGACCTCTGCTCCATTACTCACTAATAAAGTAATGGGTGATGGGCCTCTGCTCCGTTGCTCATTAATAAAGTAATTAGTAGTGGATTCGAGTTCCATTATCAATTTTTTTTCATAAAAAATTATCCATTATTTTCACATTAAAAATTTCACAACTCTGCTTTCAACTAACTTCTAGCTTTTGACTGACTACTAACCTTTCACCAACTGATGACTACCTACTAACTAACTTGTAACTTTTAAAAGTCAGAACTTAGTCAAAAGTTAAAAGTAACTGAAAAGTTAGTCAAAAGTTGGAAGTTAGTATAAAGTTAGAAGTTAGTTGAAAGTTAGTCAAATGTTAGAAATTAATAAAAAGTTAGAAGTTAGTCAACAGTTTATCAAAAGTAAGAAGTTAGTAGTTAGACAAAAGTTGGTGAAAGGTCAAAAGTTAGAAGTTAGTTGAAAGTTAGTCAAATGTTAGAAGTTAGTCAAATGTTAGAAATTAGTCAAATGTTAGAAATTAGTCAAAAGTTAGAAGTTTGTCAAAAGTTAGAAATTAGTCAAAAGTTAGAAGTTAGTCAAAAGTTAGAAGTTAGTCAAAAGTTAGAAGTTAGTTGAAAGTTAGTCAAATGTTAGAAATTAGTCAAAAGTTAGAAGTTAGTCAAAAGTTAGAAATTAGTCAAAAGTTAGAAGTCAGTCAAAAGTTAGAAGTTAGTCAAAAGTTAGAAGTTAGTCAAAAGTTAGTCAAGTTAGTCAAAAGTTAGTCAAAAGTTAGTCAAATGTTCGAAATCAGTCAAAGGTTAGAAGTTAGTCAAATGTTCGAAATTAGTCAAAAGTAAGAAGTTAGTCAAAAGCTAGAAGTTAGTTAAAAGTTAGTCAAAAGTTAGAAGTTAGTTAAAAGTTAGTCAAAAGTTAGAAATGCAACATGTCGCAAAGGACTATTGCTAAGATTTTCAGGTATCCGGATAGTTCGTCTCTGAGAAATCGCCCGTCTATCGCGACCTGTTTTAACCGCAGACTTCTAATGATATTATATTTAATCATTTATTTTTCAATTTTTCGAACGATTTTGCTATTCATCTACTTATTTATTAACTTTTTGAACGATTTTCCGATTTATTTATTTATATATTTATTTATTAAGCAAATTTTTCTAAAGTAATGGGACTATCATATATCCATTACCACGTTCATTACCCATTACTTTAAAAAACGGTGATGGATGTGAGTTCCATTACTCATTAAAAAAATAATGGGTGATGGATGTGAGTTCCATTACTCATTAAAAAAGTAATGGGTAATGAATGTGAGTTCCATTACTCATTAAAAAAGTAATGGGTGATGGATGTAAGTTCCATTACTCATTAAAAAAGTAATGGGTAATGAATGTGAGTTCCATTACTCATTAAAAAAGTAATGGGTGATGGATGTGAGTTCCATTACTCATTAAAAAAGTAATGGGTGATGGATGTGAGTTCCATTACTCATTAAAAAAGTAATGGGTAATGAATGTGAGTTCCATTACTCATTAAAAAAGTAATGGGCAACGGATATGAGTTCCATTACTCATTAAAAAAGTAATGGGTAACGGATATGAGTTACATTACTCATAAAAAAATAATGGGTAACGGATATAAGTTCCATTATTCATTAATAAAGTAATGGGTAATGGTTCTGAATTCCATTTTGCATTTTTAAAGTAATGGGTAAAAAAAACGATAATGCATTAAAAAAATAATGCATTATTTCTAACTCTGATCTTATTCATGCGCAGAATGGAAAACATAAGAACTTTGCTTAAGGTAGCTACGTCAGTACGCCTGAGTCATAGATACTAGCAACTATCGTCATCGAAGAATAAAATTATTAATACTTTCTGCATATTCCACAATTAAATTCTAAAATAAAAAAGTTTCATTCAATCATATTACGAAATTTTTTTCACGTGCGTAATTAATTTAATTATGTTAGTAAAACTAATTTGACTTGTGTCTTGACTCGTCCGCCATTGGCTCTGTAAGCCCACGACACATCGTGGCAACACCGCAATATCGACCGACTGTTCGACCGGCATCGTACGTTACCTACATGAAACGAGGTTAGGTTTGCGAAGTTTGTTTGGCGAATCTGCTCTGTCATGTCGAATTCTCCAAAAGAAAGACACGACGTTAGAGCGGATCGCCGAAAAAGAAACGGCCAATTCATTACGCGTAAAAAAAAGCGTGGTTCAACAACATTCAAGCAACAAAAAGCCAGATACAATGAAGAATCGACGCAAGTGAAGTTTGATCAACAAATGAAAAATTCAAGCGTATCGATAGGTTAAAAAGTCCGATTTCAGATAATTACATCGAATTTAGGATAAGAGCGATCATTTTCATTCATTTTCATTGCAGAACACTACCAGTATATAACGACCGATGGTAACTGTCGCGTATATAGCTGATGTGCAACGTTGCCAAACTTCGGCGCCATCTTGAACAGCTGGTAGAGATTGTTTTTGCACGACGCAATTTCTTTCAATTAACTTGCAATAACTCGCTGAAATGTCCGGTGACTACTACTTTTTATGGTCGTATCGGTTACTTTAAGATCTAACGAAGACGTAGAGCTGTTTAGATGTTTTGTATTTCATTTCTGATATGCTTTTTTCTCTGTTCAAAAGTCAATTTTCTATATTTCTCCGTATAACGCCATGTATAAAACTCTGTTTTCAAAAGTTATTTACTTAATTAGATATCCGGTAATGTATCCCGTAATTCCTCACAAATAAAAGATGAATACTCAGACTACAAGATATTAAAAATTCGGACGTATCTAACGTGTTTGCCGTCGCGTTATAACTACCTTAAGATAATATTGAACAGCATATGCAAGTGAGACGACAGTAAAAAATCCTTTCATCGAGTACCAACAATATAGTGCATTGGGCATTTTCATATCATCAAGTACCAACAATACAGTGCGTTGGGCATTTTCATAAAAAAATATTACGTGTTATTAACATTTGCTCCATTTAGCCGGTGTACCTTTTCATGAAGAAGAAAATTATGTCAACCATTCCAATCTGCATAGTAGTTTCATCTGAATCATGCGCAGAATGGAAAACCTAAGAACTTTGCTTAAGATAATATTGAAAAGCATATGCAAGTCAGATGACAGTAAAAAATCCTTTCATCGAGTACCAACAAAACAGTGCGTTGGGCATTTTCATATTATCGAGTACCAACAATACAGTGTGTTGGGCATTTTCATATCATCGAGTACCAACAATACAGTGCGTTGGGCATTTTCATAAAAAAATATTACCTTTTATTGACATTTGCTGCATTTAGGCGGTGTATCTTTTCATGAAGAAGAAAATGAGATGTCAACCATTCCAATCTGCCTAGTAGTTAGAACTTTGCTTAAGATAATATTGAAAAGCATATGCAAGTCAGTCGACAGTAAAAATCCTTTCATCGAGTACCAACAATACAGTGCGTTGGGCATTTTCATATATAATAGGATTTGGATGATATTGAATTTCCAAAATCTTTATTTTTATCTGTCTCCCTCCCCTTAATAGTTCAATAATTCTATTTGTTTTTAATTTTTAATACTTTTTTTCTATGTCGACATCTACGAAGCCAAATTGCTCTTGTCAGCATAGGATCTGTCGAAACCCTACTGACAGCTACAAAGCCAAACAGCTCTTGTCGCTTGTTAATATTTCAATCAACTACAAATCCGAACAACTTTTGTTAATGAACGACCGAAAATCTATGCAGACACTGATTAAAAGAATCACGACAGTTAATCACGACAGATACTTACTGAAATGAGGTTAGTCACGGCAGACACTGACTGAAACGATACTCGACTGTAAACGTAGACAGCAGTCAGACACTGATGAAAACGAAAAAGATCACACTTTATGATGAAAAATAATCCCATAAACGATGAAGCACTGGGGTCGAGAACGCACTGCGATTGTTGTCAACACTCATTTATCACACACTCATTTATAAAAAAATTAATTAATTTCGGCACTGATTTAAAGTATTAAGCATTGATTTAAAATATTACGCACTGATTTAAATTTAAATTATTAAACACTGATTTAAAGTATAAAAATATGCGAATTATAAATGTACATTTCGCGTCGAGTCGCTACCGCGACTCTTGATGCTGTCGGCTGTGCAACACGCGCTGACTGACTGAACAGCTGGCGACTATGTGACGTCACACACTGGTTGCTCGCGAGTCGCCACTCGCGCCTGCGCGCGGCGCTTCTATATAATGTATGTACGTGAATACGTGAATCGAGATTGTGTGAGTGCGTTAAACACGAAAAACTTTAAAAAGACCAGATATCAGCGGTAAATGAACCGATTTTCTTGTGACAGGTCTCATTCGAAAGAAAAAAAAAATAGAAAATATTGATCATGATACATTTTTCGTTCGCGACATGTGGTCAGAAATAATACGTCGGCAAATATAGGTTGGGACATTTAAAGTTGTGTGAGTGCGGCCGTACGGGAGGAACATAAAGTCGCTCGGCGAGAATTACTAAGATGCCAGATATCAGCATTAAAGAAACAGATTTCCTTGCCGCAGGTCTCATTTGAAAGAGAAAAAAAAATAAAAAATATTGAACCTAACACATCTTTCGTTCTCGACGTGTGGTCAAATATAATTCGAGTTATAATTTGAAAACGGCCGGTGAGTGGCCGCCTTCGGAATAAATAGAGTAGCAGTAGCGACAGACAAATCGTAGTGTGAAGGCAACATTAATTTCTTTTTTAACTTGGCGTCGAGTCGCTACCGCGACTCTTGATGTGTCAGGTTGAATATTTTCTATTTTTTTTTTTCTTTCGAATGAGACCTGTCACAAGAAAATCGGTTCATTTATCGCTGATATCTGTTTTTTTCAAAGTTTTTCGTGTTTAACGCACTCACACAATCTCGATTCACGTATTCACGTATATACATTATATAGAAGCGCCGCGCGCAGGCGCGAGTGGTGACGCGCGAGCAACCAGTGTGTGACGTCACATAGTCGCCAGATGTTCAGTCAGTCAGCGCGTGTTGCACAGCCGACAGCATCAAGAGTCGCGGTAGCGACTCGACGCGAAATGTACATTTATAATTCGCGTATTTTTATACTTTAAATCAGTGTTTAATAATTTTTATTTAAATCAGTGCGTAACATTTTAAATCAATGCTTAATACTTTAAATCAGTGCCGAAATTAATTAATTTTTTTATAAATGAGTGTGTGATAAATGAGTGTTGACAACAATCGCAGTGCGTTCTCGACCCCAGTGCTTCATCGTTTATGGGATTATTTTTCATCATAAAGTGTGATCTTTTTCGTTTTCATCAGTGTCTGACTGCTGTCTACGTTTACAGTCGAGTATCGTTTCAGTCAGTGTCTGCCGTGACTAACCTCATTTCAGTAAGTATCTGCCGTGATTAACCTTCTTTTAATCAGTGTCTGCATAGATATTCGGTCGTACATTAACAAAAGTTGTTCGGATTTGTAGTTGATTGAAATATTAACAAGCGACAAGAGATGTTTGGCTTTGTAGCTGTCAGTAGGGTTTCGACAGATCCTATGCTGACAAGAGCAATTTGGCTTCGTAGATGTCGACATAGAAAAAAAGGATTAAAAATTAAAAACAATTGGAATTATTGACCTATTAAGGGGAGGGAGACAGATAAAAAAAAAAATTTGGAAATTCAATATCATCCAAATCCTATTATATATGAAAATGCCCAACGCACTGTATTGTTGGTACTCGATGAAAGGATTTTTTACTGTCGACTGACTTGCATATGCTTTTCAATATTATCTTAAGCAAAGTTCTTAGGTTTTCCATTCTGCGCATGATTCAGATCAAACTACCATGCAGATTGGAATGGTTGACATCATTTTCTTCTTCATGAAAAGATACACCGGCTAAATGGAGCAAATGTTAATAAAAGGTAATATTTTTTTATGAAAATGCCCAATGCACTGTATTGTTGGTACTCGATGATATGAAAATGCCCAACACACTGTATTGTTGGTACTCGATGATATGAAAATGCCCAACGCACTGTTTTGTTGGTACTCGATGAAAGGATTTTTTACTGTCGTCTGTCTTGCATATGCTTTTTAATATTATCTTAAGCAAAGTTCTTAGGTTTTCCATTCTGCGCATGATTCAGATCAAACTACTATGCAGATTGGAATGGTTGACATAATTTTCTTCTTCATGAAAAGGTACACCGGCTAAATGGAGCAAATGTTAATAACACGTAATATTTTTTTATGAAAATGCCCAACGCACTGTATTGTTGGTACTTGATGATATGAAAATGCCCAATGCACTATATTGTTGGTACTCGATGAAAGGATTTTTTACTGTCGTCTGACTTGCATATGCTTTTCAATATTATCTTAAGCAAAGTTCTTATGTTTTCCATTCTGCGCATGAATCAGATCAGAGTTGGAAATAATGCATTATTTTTTTAATGCATTATCGTTTTTTTTACCCATTACTTTAAAAATGCAAAATGGAATTCAGATCCATTGCCCATTACTTTATTAATGAATAATGGAACTCATATCCGTTACCCATTATTTTTTATGAGTAATGTAACTCATATCCGTTACCCATTACTTTTTTAATGAGTAATGGAACTCATATCCGTTGCCCATTACTTTTTTAATGAGTAATGGAACTCACATTCATTACCCATTACTTTTTTAATGAGTAATGGAACTCACATCCATCACCCATTACTTTTTTAATGAGTAATGGAACTCACATCCATCACCCATTACTTTTTTAATGAGTAATGGAACTCACATTCATTACCCATTACTTTTTTAATGAGTAATGGAACTCACATCCATCACCCATTACTTTTTTAATGAGTAATGGAACTCACATTCATTACCCATTACTTTTTTAATGAGTAATGGAACTCACATCCATCACCCATTATTTTTTTAATGAGTAATGGAACTCACATCCATCACCATTTTTTAAAGTAATGGGTAATGAACGTGGTAATGGATATATGATAGTCCCATTACTTTAGAAAAATTGGCTTAATAAATAAATATATAAATAAATAAATCGGAAAATCGTTCAAAAAGTTAATAAATAAGTAGATGAATAGCAAAATCGCTCGAAAAATTGAAAAATAAATGAATAAATATAATATCATTAGAAGTCTGCGGTTAAAACAGGTCGCGATAGACGGGCGATTTCTCAGAGACGAACTATCCGGATACCTGAAAATCTTAGCAATAGTCCTTTGCGACATGTTGCATTTCTAACTTTTGACTAACTTTTAACTAACTTCTAACTTTTGACTAACTTTTAACTAACTTCTAGCTTTTGACTAACTTTTGACTAATTTCGAACATTTGACTAACTTTTGACTAACTTCTAACCTTTGACTAATTTCGAACATTTGACTAACTTTTGACTAACTTGACTAACTTTTGACTAACTTCTAACTTTTGACTAACTTCTAACTTTTGACTAACTTCTAACTTTTGACTAATTTCTAACATTTGACTAACTTTCAACTAACTTCTAACTTTTGACTAACTTCTAACTTTTGACTAACTTCTAACTTTTGACTAACTTCTAACTTTTGACTAACTTCTAACTTTTGACTAATTTCTAACTTTTGACAAACTTCTAACTTTTGACTAATTTCTAACATTTGACTAATTTCTAACATTTGACTAACTTCTAACATTTGACTAACTTCTAACTTTTGACTAATTTCTAACATTTGACTAACTTTCAACTAACTTCTAACTTTTGACCTTTGACTAACGTTTGTCTAACTACTAACTTCTAACTTTTTATTAATTTCTAACATTTGACTAACTTTCAACTAACTTCTAACTTTATACTAACTTCCAACTTGTGACTAACTTTTCAGTTACTTTTAACTTTTGACTAACTTCTGACTTTTAAAAGTAAAAAGTTAGTTAGTAGGTAGTCATCAGTTGGTGAAAAGTTAGTAGTCAGTCAAAAGCTAGAAGTTAGTTGAAAGCAGAGTTGTGAAATTTTGAATGTGAAAATAATGGATAATTTTTTATGAAAAAAAATGATAATGGAACTCGAATCCACTACTCATTACTTTATTAATGAGCAACGGAGCAGAGGTCCATCACCCATTACTTTATTAGTGAGTAATGGAGCAGAGGTCCATCACCCATTACTTTTTGCTTCCTCATAGAAGAAGCTTTTTCATGAAATTTTTTTTTTCGAGATTTTCAAGTCAGTACACTCAGAATGTGCCAAAACGTCGAGAAAAGTGATTTAGAAAAAAATGTCTGTATGTATTGTGTGTGTGTGTGTGTGTGTGTGTGTGTGTATGTTACACGATCGAAAAATGTAAACCTTTATAACTCGGGAATGCATTGAGATATCAAGCTGAAATTTGGACAATAGATAGAGGGATCAAGCCTCATCGTTCATACAGATTTTTGTTAAACTCCACTTCATCGTTAAGTTATTACGCGTTATTTAATTTTTTGAAAAATGTCTGATTACGCGATAACTCTTTCAATTTTCGAGATTTTGATCTTAAAATTGGTATGAATGTGAGGTTTCATACGCTATGATCGGTTAAAATTTTATGATGTTTTGAATTTTTCAACAAATTGACATTATCGCTCTATTGTAACTTTTGCAAAACTTCAGATAGCGAGCTCAAATTTTGTATATAAATGAAACAATATTCAGCTATTATATATGTATAATTTAGTGACGAACGGTATGAAATTTTTGATTTTATGGAATGTTGAATTATTTTTAAAAATATACATTATCACATTCACTTTCGGAAACGCTCTAATAATAACGAAATAGAAAAGCGAATTCACAACATGTATATTTATCTAATTAAAACAAGGATGCAAAGTAGAACCTTGCACATTGCTTCCTCATTATTTTTCGCGTTTTACAAAGCTTCCTCTATGAGGAAGCTAAAAATGGAATAACATACATCCTCATAGAGGTAGCTTACTCATTAATAAAGTAATGGGTAATGGATGTGTGTTCCATTACTCATTAATAAAGTAATGGGTAGTGGATCCGAATTCCATTACTCATTAATAAAGTAATGGATAGTGGATCCGAATTCCATACTCCATTTTTTCGTAAAAAATAATGCATTATTTTCACATTAAAAATTTCACAACTCTAATTCAGATCAAACAACTAGGCAGATTGGAATGGTTGACATCTCATTTTCTTCTTCATGAAAAGATACACCGGCTAAATAAAGCAAATGTTATTAAAAGGTGATATTTTTTCAGTGACACAATTATTAATAAATAAATGTTATGCTATTTTCTAAATCAGTGATTAACTTTGCTTTCAGAATGAAAAAAAAAATAGTTTGCTCCATTTAGCCGGTGTATCTTTTCATGAAGAAGAAAATGAGATGTCAACCATTCCAATCTGCCTAGTAGTTTCATCTGAATCATGCGCAGAATGGAAAACCTAAGAACTTTGCTTAAGATAATATTGAAAAGCATATGCAAGTCAGACGACAGTAAAAAATCCTTTCATCGAGCACCAACAATGTAGTGCATTGGGCATTTTTATATGCAATAGGATTTGGATGATATTGAATTTCCAAAATCAATTTTTTTTACCTGACTCCTTCCCCTTAAACTATAAACCATTGTTAAATTGGCAGACTATTGGGAGAAACTATTGAACTACACTATTGAGATAAAAGTACACTATTAGAAGGAACTATTGCGTCTAGAACTATACAATAGTTTACAATTGAAGAACTACTGAATAGTTCTACTGAATACGTGCAAAAAATTAGCTGAATGACTAGATTTTGGAGGAATGAAGTATAAGAAATTTCGATGAGTCAGATGTTTATGTTTTTTCTAGATGGATGGACGTGATTGTCAACGATTTAGACGGTGGTTTGATAATGGTACCAGATGGAGTGGCACTTTCTTTACTTTCGGAACCACTTTTCTCTCTGACCCAGGATGCCCTTTCGGTTGTACTACAACTGGAGCTCGCTTGTGCCAACTACGCATTTCTTCCATTTGCAATGAGAGCATTGCATCCGTCGATGTTGGATGATGGTATCATCCTAAGTCTGATATCATCAAGAGTTGCGGTAGCGACTCGACGCCAAGTTAAAAACGAAATTAATGTTGCTGTCACACGACGATTTCGCTGTCTGTATATATATAATGGAATGCCTCACCTCCGACGAGATTTCGAGTCTATAGAAATTTTGGTTTCATTGAATGTTTTGAGTTTGCAAAGTTAGACAAGAATTCTTGTAGAATTCTTATTGCTGCCTCTGTTCTTTGTAAACATGCAGGATACATTTAGTAGTGTCTACTTACCTTCATTTACTGTTCATTGTACATTAACTTTTTAATCAATACACAGATATAACTAAAACATGAGTTCTCATTATTTTTTTAAATTACGTTTTGACTTTCAAAAACAGAGCAAATAACACCAAAAATGTTTTCCCAAAACAAAAATGGTACGCCAAGTTAAAAAAATTGCTTTCAAGAAAATTGCTGACAAACAAAATTCCTTGCAAAAATATTAAACCAAATCCAATATATTAGCCAAGTTAAACTCGCTACAAAAAAAACTTGGTGTGCCAGGGACTAGCTCCCGTACATGGTCCATTAGCCAACATAAACTCGCTACAAAAAAAACTTGGCGTCCCAGCGACTAGCTCCCGTACATAATCCATTGAAGTAAGGACGGGGGGATAACGGGCCTCTAAAAATGACCCTCTAAAAATGGCTCGCCCCTTGGCCAGGGCGGGTGGGGGGGGGGGGGGGGGGTCATTTGCTATTTTGACTCTCGTTCTATTCAAAACAATCAAAATAGCGAATGGCTAAAATAGCGAATTTCATAATGATGGCCATTCTAGATTCCGATGTTCATTATTCTAAAATTCGCTATTCATGTTTTTAAGGGTACCACGTGGGCGGGGCCGAGGGGCGAAGCCGCGAGGCGTGCGGGGGGGGGGGGGGATGATCATTCGCTATTTTGACCCTCATTCTATTCACAGCAATCAAAATAGCGAATTTCATAATGATGACCATTCTAGATTCAGTCAAGCGTCGCGGTAGCGACTCGACGCCAAGTTAAAAATAGTATATTTCGATACAAGTGCGAAAAAGTGTTTCGCACGAGTGTCGAACGATATTTTATGTTACGATGTGAGAAAACGCAGTTTAACGCACGCGAAGCGTGCGTAAAATCGCATTTTACGCACAGTGTGACATAAAGAAATTAATGTTGCCTTCACACTACGATTTGTCTGTTTGATCTTGACTGGACGGGCTTACTCCTGACGCGACGGTCGCTACTGCTACTCTATTTATTCCGAACGCGGCCATGATTATTATCCTGAAATTCGCTATTCGTGTTTTTAAGGGTACCGCCTGGGCAGAGGGGGGGATCATTCGCTGTTTTGACCCTCATTCTATTCAAAGCAATCAAAATAGCGAATTTCATAATGAAAGCCATTCTAGATTCAGATGTTCACCCTGGCAATTTGTGTCACCGTAGTGTTAACCGGAAATAACTGAAGTTAACCGACATTTTAACCGAGGAAAGATAAGTCTCGATTAGCCCACTGTTTCAGCAGTTTTAACCGACAATTTAACCGATTAAAAACGTTTCGTTCGGTTTAATTGTCAGTTAAAATCGGTTAAATTCACCAAGCAAAATTGAGTTTTATTAATTCGGTAAGAATGTCGGTTACAATCGGTTAATTCACCAGTAAAAATCGCTTAAAACATAACAATTTCGGTTAAAAGGTCGGTTAAACTGGGTGAAAACGGGGGTTAATCGAGACTGGTTAAAACACCGGTTAAAAAGTCGGTGACACTGTTTGCCAGGGCATTATTCTGAAATTCAGAAATTCGCTACTTTAGCCATTCGCTATTTTGACCCCCACCGCACCGACAGTTCGAAGAATAATAATCTTTCAAAGATTTATATATATTAAGATATTATTAGATTAAATGAGGTTAAAAGAAAGTACGGATACAAACTGATAAATTAGATAAAAGTAATGAATAAGGTACGATATGCAACTTGAGCTCACTCTGCAGGTTCGGTAATAGGAAACACGAAATATCATTAGGAATTGTTTTCTCCCGCACTTACTTCAATGGACTATGTACGGGAGCTAGTCGCTGGGACGCCAAGTTTTTTTTGTAGCGAGTTTATGTTGGCTAATGGACCATGTACGGGAGCTAGTCCCTAGCACACCAAGTTCTTTTTTGTAACGAGTTTAACTTGGCTAATATATTGGATTTGGTTTAATATTTTTGCAAGGAATTTTGTTTGTCAGCAATTTTTTTGAAAGCAATTTTTTTAACTTGGCGTACCATTTTTGTTTTGGGAAAACATTTATATTATCGACGAAAATCGACGGCACCGGGAATCGAACCCGCGACCTACCGATGCTCTGGACTAGAGGCCAGTACACTGACCACTAGACCATCGCACCGGTTTTAACTGTAAAATATATGTAACAATCAAATCTTATATAATTCGTATGTATTATGCAAATGTTTCGGTAATATATGAAACATATATTGTAAAATATATATTGCTGGACTACAAAATATATTTCAAAAATAAGACATATATAATTTATGTATGTTATGCATTGTATATTGAATGTATGATGTATGTATGTCCCGTATATTTTACTTGACTGCAAAGTATATTTTAATCATCACTGTCATATATTTCCGAGTAAAGACTGAGATGGGTGACCGCCCATGCCGAAATTTTTCTAAGTTCCTCGAGGGTCAGTACATGGATGGGTGACCGATCCTCGACTAAATTTTTCAGGACCCCAAAGTTCATTACATTTTGATCCTTCAGGATAATCGGCCCACGGTGTTTGCATTTTTAATATTTCTGTCTCAATAATATAAATGAATGTAGTCTTGACGTCTTTTTACTTTTAATATACTTCAAACAGACAATGAAAATATCAGTCTTTCAAGATATCAATGGCCGAGTGAGCGAAAGCACCCATTAGACATCCAGACGATCCAGGTTCGATTCCCATCCGCGGCAAAAAAATGTTCCAGCGATTAATATTTATTAATTAACAAAATAACTCCGAATGTCCAATTAGAAGTCCAAGATAAGCCGAATTCAATTACTGCAATTAATTATTTTATAATTATTGGTTTTTTATATGTGGTTTCCATATATAATGGATATATCCTGAAGTATAAAAGCGATATATCCATTATATATCTTTTGTATAGTTTAAGATGTACAAAGAATATATCTAATTTATATTTTTTGCATATATAACACATACAACTTACATATATGCCTTATGTAGGAAATGCGCCAAAATGTTGCATATTGGACATATATGTTTCATATATTTTTTCATTTATGGCATATATCCAGAATATATGGAACTTATAAATTTTATAGTTTTCCTATCTACTTTCGGCGTATATTTCACCTCTATTTATTTCCATACGGGTAACTTCCGCAATTTTTAAGATATCGGGCTCAAGTTTGGTCCACAGGGACCAAACTTAAGCCCGATATAACTAAGCATCAGTTCGAATCTGGCGAGAATCTGTCAAGGGGTTAAAAACTAATGCCATTAAAAATTTTTTAAAACAAGGCTGCAAAGTAGAGCTTCGCAGATTACCTCCTCATTATTATTGGATTTTTACAAAGCTTCCTCTATGAAGAAGCCAAAATAGATTAACATGCTTCCTCATAGAGGTAGATTTGTAAAAATCCAATAATAATGAGGAAGCAATTTGTAAGGTTCTACTTTGCAACCTTGTTTCGGTTTCCTCAACCAAAAAAGGACTAAGGTTTTGACAGAAAAGATTTTGCCGTTTTTTGTAGTCCGTTTTGTTCCCCAAAGGCCTTGTCCTTTTTCGGTCCGTTTCGTGCTCCGACAACTTGCTAGGGTAGTAACCGAATAAAAAAACAGTTCACTCTAATTGCCCTGGTGAAAATTTTTCTCTGATAATTTGTCTGAAAAACTCTAACCGGACGATTTCAGTAATTTTCCGAAATTTTTCGCTGAGTTTCTCTGCCATTTTTTACGCGCAAACTCCAGCAGTCACGATTTATCAGACAAATTCAGATTTTTTCGGATAAAGTACGTTAAAAGAACTTACGCGTTTTCTCTAACACCTCGTTATACTGTTACTCAAACCAACAGTAGACTTTTTCAGGAATAATGCGGTTTAAATTCCGAAAAACTCCGAGATTCTGCGATAATGTTGATTTTGTGAATTTCAGAGAATTTAGAAAATTAATAGCCAAAGAAAAGCAGTAAAGTTCATAGTAATTAAGAGAAGTCGACAAAAAAGATCACGGTTTGAAGAGTAATTGTGAAAATTGTTGTCGGCCAAACACGCGGAGAATTTTGTTGTAAACTCGGACTTTCCCTGAATCTTTCTCGGAGAAAAACTTAATATATTGAAACAAATTACGATCTAAATCTCTGATATTTAGGTTGTTATTGAGAAATGAGGGAAGAGTATCGTGAACACAACCGGAAAGGAGATAATCTTGTATGAGGAACTAAACCTGAGATTTCCATTTAAGCAACGAGGCAGGATATTTAATTCATCATCGGTTTGTTGTTTTGGGAAGATGAAGTATGAATCGCTAATGAACGAATGAATTGAAAGAGATATTTTCAATTAATTCGGCGAAGAATGAATGATAGGTTTTTGAAGCGGGAAGATCCCAAGATATAATAAACAAGTGACTCTAAAGTTCACGTGAGCAGACTGGCGTCGTCGCGTGGAGCGTCTACGCTCATATGCAAAGAATTTGAATTCTTATGACTATTCTATTTCATCACAGGAATTATATTAGGACGAAATCATTGAATTCACGATTTTAGATAAATCAAATACTATTACTCTAAGGGGGCGTCCATTAATCACGTGAGCATCTGCAAGGGAGGGGGGGTACTGAAAATTATCATCAATGATCACATGGGGGAGGGGAGGGGTTTTCGGTCAAAGTCACGTACATTTCTCGATACATTATTTTCTAAAAATAATGTAGCGAGTTCCAAGACATACGCATTTGCAGTCGATAACAGCAGTACCGCTTGACTGTTGGTAGTGACGGTCGCGTTCCATGCTGTACGTTCGCGTCTCTGCAATTCGCCTCGGTGGCGCTCGGGGCGTACACAGCGGTTCCGGGGTGAGGGCAGTGTTGCCAAATCAGGGGATTTCCCCCTAGATTTAGGGTTTTTTTGGTCGGGTCAGGGGACAAAAAGGGGAAAAAATTATTAAGGGTATTTTTAGGGGATTATCAAAAAACTGAAAATTTTGTTTATATACGGTATGAGTACGGTGAAATGTTAATTTTGATAGAAAAACCTGACTCTGATTAGTAATAAAAACAATTACTTTCATAAATATTATTTATTTATCAACATTTACGTATGGATAAATATATAAAAGGTAACGTAACCGTGTGCATTATATAGGATCTTAGACGAGGAGATTAACAAAAACGATTGAACATAAATAATATACGTCATGTTTTCCTCACTCTCGCTCCCACTCTCGTTCTTTTCTTTCTTTCCTCAATCGACATTGGATAAAATATCTAGGACTCTGACCTCATCGTCGTGTGGTATCTCGTATACCGTTTCAGTATTGAGGCGCTTTAGCATAGCAGCCGTTGGTTTAAAGTTACAGCATTCCACGTCGAGAGTGCAACGGACATGCAAGATCGCCTCGACCATCGAAACCGAAATTTTATTGCGTAATTTGTCTTTGACAATGTTTACGATCGAAAATGCACGTTCAACGGCGGCATTAGAAAAGGGTAGACTCAGTAGCCCGAGAGCGAGTTTCGATATATTGCCGAATCTGCGGTTTCCACCTGCATCAATAAGCTCGTTAACTTCTGCCCAAAACCGTTCAGTGCTGGAGGAATCGGTGACTTCAGCCCTGTGAAGCAGGTTCCATTGCTTCACAGTTGAATCGATGTCATTACATAGGGTGTGCTTAAATTTGGCGGCAATATTTGTGATATCTGCTTTTACCAGAGATGACGCAGATTGCGGTGAGAATGTCGATATTTCATCAAGGATTTTGATGTTATCTGGAACTCTCTTTTGTAGTTGTGAGACCAGAATGATCATGAAATGTCTACAGCGTTCTTTGATCTGCACAACTGAATCTCGATGAACCGTGGCAATTAGGACGTTAAATTCGTACCCGTAATTAATGCACTCGACCGACATACAGAAAGGCTTAAAGTCGAACGCTGCTAGATCGTACTGGGATATTTTGCTTAACTGCGATGGGACGACGATCGCTTGAAGCATTGAATAAATGCAGTCATTCAGATCTCTGAAAAGTTTGATTGGGTCCACAGAATCAAACTGGAATAATCTGTTCAGTCTCATGATACCCTGAAGCGTCGAACTGAGGAAGGTTAAGTACAGCTTATTCTCGGTTGTCGAATACATGCCGTGTAACTGAGAAGCCGTATAGCACCGCTCTTGGTTACTTTCGGTGATTTTAAAGTGCAACTGTAGTGCGTCCCATTGATCGAGAATGGCATCAACAGCATCAAGCCTCACTAACCAACGAGTATTCGATAGGTTCGCGATTTTTCTAGGTACCTTGCCCTCGAGAGTACGATAAACGTCCGCATATTGAATTTGGCGTTTCGAACTAACCGAAAACCATGAGTGGGTTTCCCGCACCATAAAATCAAGGTGCCTTGGCAGGACTTTGCATGCCTCCTCTGCCGCAAGATGCAACGAGTGGCAAATGTATTTTATCACGATAAGCTCAGGATTAATGGTTCGCAATATCGTTGTCACCGAATGATTCACGCCTACGTTCACGCTCGCTCCATCAACACCCAAACCTAAGAGCTTTTCCGGCTTGAGATTATCACGCTTCAATTGATCCAAGATAGCGGCGGTAATAGCGTCGGATGTCCCGGATGTCATCTCGATTAGGCGATAAACCGTCGTTACGATTTTCTTCTTCAACCGACTAAAATAACGGATCGTGAGGCATAATACCTTCTTCGTGTCGACCGTTGTACTCTCGTCGATGATGAGCGAAAAATACGAGTCTCCAATGTCCGCGAGGAGATCTTGCAAGATACAGGGCGATAGAATATTTTTTATAAGCTCTGAGCATTTCGTTCAGTGTAATTTAATATCCTGCAGAACTTGTGAACCAGAGTCAAGATCCTTGATCACGAGAGAGAGATGATCGACAGCCTTTATAGAGCAATGCTCAGCCACATAGGCAGCAATCTTCAACTCCGCCATTTTTCGTTTTTGTGACAAAGTCACTTTTGCAAATTTGTCAATTTTTGGCAGTTGGGCAACAATACTCCGACGTTTCTGGCACTGCTCGTGTTTCTTTGACACAGCATGTTCTCCCAATCCTTTCTTGTGTGCGAGAATAGTAGTGTTGCAGAATGCACAAAATGCTTTCGTTGAGTCTCCATCCGGCGACGGTTTCAACCAATCTATATCGTCATAAAAACGAGAAATTTAAACTAAAATGTTGTTACTGTAACTTATACACTACTAAAAAAGACAATTTAGGCGAGGCAGTCTAAATTATGTCGAATTTCAATTATTTTGATTAATTTTTTCCTTCTTGTCCAATTATAGGTTAAATTACCTTTGAAAGTTGGTTCCGACTCCCAACTGGCTAAGTACTTTTGAACGTACTTTTTTGTGTTTTTTACTTTAGACATTCTGTGATTTTTTACTCGTTATATTGCCTTCAGTCAACAATACCACAGTCAACACTTGATTAAACAATTATCTTTGCGAGAATCGAGCAAATATCTAAAGATAATCTAGTGCATCGCGATCATATATTTCAGTAATTCCCCACGAATACGATCTGCACTAGAAAGGCGGTGGTAAACGCGATAGAATAAATGCTTGGCAGATGTCGCAGTGTTTCCTTAGGTCGTTCAGGAAATTCATATTCTTGGGCCCAGATGTCAATTTATTAAACGGAAATTGATATATGCAGAGAGAAAACAAAAAAATAGCAGAAAACGTTAGGAATACACGAACAATTAGTTACTCGCCTTTCTTTGCAACAAATGTGTTTATTGTCGATAAAATAAATTCTTGACATGAGGGTCAACTGACCGTCACTTTTAAAAACTACGGTATTATTTACCGTCCCCAAAGGTATTGGTTTGGTGGGGGTAATTTAGGGTATTTTTAGGGGGAAATGGGATCCGGTTAGGGGATTGTCACGCGGACCATCTGGCAACACTGGGTGAGGGTTAACGTGCCGGCAGTTGAGGTCTGACTGGCGAAGTCAACGTTCGCTTCGCGCGTTGTTCCGCTTGGGAAAAGACTTCGGAAATCAGCTCATTGTACAATGAGCTTTTCAAACTATACAAAGTACTGGGGTGGGATCCTGAGTTAACGATACGTTAACGTTACCGTAACCGATACGATAAAACGCCCGATACGGTAAGCGAGGCGAGCGGAACTTCAGACAATTCGTCTGCGGCACCGTCTCGTGAATGCTGAGTCGTCTGCTCGGTCGTCGCTCTGTCAGATTTTCCAGGTTATGGAAATTAACCTGGTAATCTCTGTAAAAAATAATTTTTCGTAATATAGCTAACTGCCACCAACTTTTTAGACGGGGATTTTCGAGAGATCAATCGACCAACGCTTCATGTTTGAACAATAATACATTTTGGAATAATAAATAAAAGACAGAAATACATTTTATTGTGTTATTTATTATGTAAGTTTTAGGGAAAATTACATATGAATTATAAAAAAAAAACATTTTTTCCTTCAATTTGTGGTCGCGATTACACGGACTTTTTTCGGCAAACTCGCGGTCGCGATTACATGGAGTTTTTTCGGCAAACACGTGGTCGCGATGGACTTTTTTTCGGTAAACTCGCGGTCGCGATTACATGGAGTTTTATACATATGGGGCATTATACACTAATCGGACCACCTTTTACCATGACCGTCGTCGATATAGTTTATTATTTTTTTAAATCAATCACCCTAATGAATGGAGCTTGCTCCATTTTTTTCAAAATTTTCATTGGATATTTCGCATACTTGTGAATTTCTAAAAATTGCTCGAATAATTGCGTCTAAAAACTTTCGAATGCACGTATCTTTTTGGATATAAGTCGTATCGTAAAAAGACATATATAAAAGCTTTTCATTTTGAAGTATACTTTTATGCAAATTTATTTTAAAAATTCTTCAACCCCTCCGAAGCATTGATTTTTAATTAATAAACATAAAAATCGATTTTTCAAAAACTTTGACATTTTTTATTTTTTTCGAAAAAATCTCTAAAATACTATTGATGAAGACGAACATTTTAAGCCTGAACCGGAAGTGGGACAATCCTTTTTTCGAATTTTTATGAGAGTTTAGAAGATTAATAAAAAATGAAAACTCTCATAAAAAATCGGAAAAAAATTGTCCTACTTTAGGACAAAAAGTTGGTAGTGAGTCAACTTTTTCCGATTTTTTATGAGAGTTTTCATTTTTTATTTAACTTTTAAACTCTCATTCAAATTCGAAAAAAGGATTGTCCCACTTCCCGTCTATGCTTAAAATGTTCATCTTTATGAGTAGTATCTTAGAAATTTTTTCGGAAAAAATAAAAAATGTGCAAGTTTGTGAAAAATCGATTTTTATGTTTATTAATGAAAAATTAATGCTTCGGAGGAGTTAAAGAATTTTAAAAATAAATTGTCATAAAAGTATACTTCAAAATGAAAAACTTTTATGTAGTTTTTTTTACGATACGACTTATATCCAAGAAGATACGTGCATTCGAAAGTTTTTAAACGCAATTTTTAGAGCAATTTTTAGAAATTCACAAGTATGCGAAATATGCAATGAAAATTTTGAAAAAAATGGAGCAAGTTCCATTCATTAGGGTGAATGATTAAAAAAATAATCAACTATATGGACGACGGTCATGGTAAAAGGTGGTCCGATCGGTGTATAATGCCCCATATGTATAAAACTCCATGTAATCGCGACCGCGAGTTTACCGAAAAAAGTCCATCGCGACCGCGTGTTTGCCGAAAAAATTCCAAGTAATCGCGACCGCGAGTTTGCCGAAAAAAAACTCAATGTAATCGCGACCACAAATTGAAGGAAAAAATAATGTTTTTTTTTTATAATATATATGTAATTTTCCCTACAACTTGCATAATAAATAACACAATAAAATGTATTTCTGTCTTTTATTTATTATTGTTCAAACATGAAGCGTTGGTCGATTGATCTCTCGAAAATCCCCGTCTAAAAAGTTGGTGGCAGTCAGCTATATTAGGAGAAATTATTTTTTACAGAGATTATCAGGTTAATTTCCATAACCTGGAAACTCTGACAGAGCGACGACCGAGCAGACGACTTAGCATTCGCGAGACGGTACCGCAGACGAATTGTCTGAAGTCCCGCTCGCCTCGCTTACCGTATAGGGCGTTTTATCGTATCGGTTACCGTAACGTTAACGTATCGTTAACTCAGGATCCCACCCCTGCACTCACAGAGATTCGGGCAGCAAGCACAATGTGATTTTAATGCCATCTGGACGAAAGCTAAATCCGAGCATTCTTCGAAAGAAGATCTCATGAAGTTTGCCCGCAGTCTTTTGGTGGATTATCGACAAACAACTACCTCGAAAAAAGCCGCGAACATTTTGACGTATTTTGTAGCTAAAAGTGCGCCGGTAAGTGTGAATGTTAATTACAAATATCAATTAAAAATCATTTTTCATAATGCGATATCGCGAATTTTAATTGGATTTATTTGCAGAGTAAGGTTGTGGAAATCCCGGGAACAGAATCACCCGTGTGCCATACGTTAACAAGAACCAATACGACATCGAGTAGTATCGTTGATACCTTACTTGACAAATCTGAGGAAAGTACAAAAAATGTTGAAAACGATCCCGTGCCGACCTCTTCAGGTATTATTCAAAATAATTTATTATCATCTCGTGTATTCGCAAGCAAAGACCAAAATTTACTAAAAAAGTAAATCGTATAAAGATAGATATAATTTTTCCCAAATTCACATTGTTTTTTTCATGCCTGTATGTTGTACATGTACACCAATTAACGAACTAACTTCTAATTCAAACAAACCATTATGCAGTCGTAATTTGATATCGAAAAGTGTTAAGCAATTAAAAAGAAATATGCATTTTCGTCAAAAGAAAAAGGTTTCGGATTTCAAGAGTTGACGTGAATCATGTATTACATTTTATAGGTACCCGAAAGTGACGAAGTACCTATCGATGATCCAGGAGAACACAGGACGACTGTTATGCGTATCCATCAACACCTGCTCAAGACAAACTGAGAGCTCGTATCTCTCTACTCGAAGCGGAACTTGATGTTGTGGTGCGACGCAGGGATTCGATAAGCGCTAATGGCAAAGAGCAAGCTAAAATATTAAAACTACGAAAAGATATTGATTCGATGAAGAAAGAATTACGCGGGAAAGAGCAACATAGTCTTCACGCAAAAAAGCACAGAGAATCTCAAAAATCGAAACTTGCCGCCGTCTGCACACAAAATCCCGACGTTGCGAAAGCATTGAAGTTTCGCGGAGAACCAGGCCGTCCACGGTTGGAGGAGAGTCAACCTAAACTATTAAAAACCATAGTGGAGTTGGTCATGTTTGGAGCTGCTGCAGAATAACGTCGTCGGTGCGAGATCGTGCGTAGTTGTCGAACTCTTGGCGATCTTCACACCAGATTGGTAGAGAAAGGCTTAAACATTTCGAGGAGTGGAACCTATATTCGTCTTCTGCCCAGACGATATAATACGGTCTAGGGAAAACGCCATGTGACCACTGTTCCTGTCAAACTAAGCCGTCCTGAAGCAGATCACCACAAAGCGCATCCAGATCAGTACTTTTGCACCCCAACCGTTAGATCTTTGGAAACCGTGGCGTCCATTCTGGGGCCAAACGAAGTAACCTTCCTGTCTCAAGACGATAAGGCTAGAGTACCGATAGGCTTACCCTAGCAAGTCGTGTCACCGCAATTTTACCGCAATTAACCCCTAGTTCACCAAAAAACGACTGACGTCGTTTTGTGCAAAAATGTTACGGCAAATCACTGCAAAACGACCGATATTATTTCATACTCGATCGGTCGTTTTCCGGCTAGTTGACGAAAAAACGACTGCAAAACGACCGACCTTATTTCATGCTTGATCAGTCGTTTTACGTTTAACGACCGAAAAACGACTGCAAAACGACCGATCTTTTTTCATTTTTAAATATTAATTAAATATTATTAAATTAATAAATGCACGGAACATGAAAATATGTGCGTGCTCCTGAAATATCGGATTTGGAGAAAAAAAAAAATTAGTCACGTCTGTAGGTCTCGAACCTGCAAACTTCGGATTACTAGCCGAGTGCTCTGCCTGCTCGGCCACTTTTTTTTTTTTTTTAAACATGTTTATTTCAAATGGTAATACAATATCTTATGAATAGTAGGTTGAAATATACTGTTACAAAAAAAGTCCTTAAAATTATGTGAGGTTCTTAGGCTCGTGCCCTTGCGCATAAGGGATCTCGTTGCCTTACAGTATCGTTTAATAGTAATGAGAATACAATATAGTTTTGTGATAGAGAGTAGGTCTAACAATAATGCCGCTTATAGTTTAGCGTGCTATGTGGGTGTGGGGAGAAAAAGTTATATTAACAAAAAACCCCTTCAACATTATGTATTTTGTGCTTATAGACTATTAAAGAGGGGTGGATAGAAGAAATAGAAAACAATTATGTACATATATACAGAGATAGCTATTAGCTTAGGCAGCTTCTAGAGCTGCTTGTTTTATGGTTAGTATACGCTCTTCACCTACTCATAGGGGTGGTGTGAGTTTATCTATCGAGGGCGCCTGAGGAGGCGTTGTTTGCGTTGGATTAGATTTGAAATGGTTGGGTCATCGTGTGAGAGCCACCAGTATTTTTGATTTTTGCGTCGGTGAAAATCTAGATAGTCAGTTTGTGATATTGTTACGTCTCGCGTAACTATAAGTATAACACTATCGTTAAGAAAGATTGCTGGCAACGCAGACGCGAGCCCCTCATCAAATGTCGCATGGTACTAGCAAGATTTCAAATAGTACAAGTAAGAATCTCCTACAGACCACATAGAGTATACGTGTGCCGCAACCCTTCAAACGAAAAGTCTGCTGTTAATCAACTTTATATAAACACGCATGACACTTATTTCTACGTCTCGCGTAACTATAAGTATAGAAAGATTGCTGTCAACGCGGACGCGAGCCCCTCATCACCAAATAGTACAAGTAAGCATCTCCTACAGACCACATGTTGAACTGTAGAGTATATACGTGCCGCAACCTCTTCAAACGCAAGTCCGCGGTTAACGAAATGTATATCAATTTTATATAAACACGCATGACACCTATTTCCCATACGCCTCGCACCATAAATCTGGACCCTAATTCTCGAGTATCCCTACTACTTTATCTAAAATTCATTAGGGCGACAATAGTATATAAGCAGCGTATAATTACTTAAAAATCCAGTTATTCTCCGACCACCGATCTGCTGCATCACTTCGAAGGAGCGCGCAAAGCTCCTAGCTACGACATTAACCCTGCGTGGTTAATCTTTTCGAGTAATTTAAAGTCTGTATCTTCTGATCAACGTTACAACGAATAAATAAATTGTGAGTACACACGAATATATATATATACTCTGCGATTGGAATTATTTTGCATTGCATGCTGGTCTTCCTACTTCGAGACTCTGTCTCCAAGTCTCCAGTCATCCCAAAGAAATATACAAATTGAGGTAGCGCATGGCGAGGTCTCCGTCCCCGATGTAAAGGGCCAACGCCTTGACTCGAAAGAGAGACCGCCGTTACGACTTCCAATAGGGCAACTCAGGAGAGTCTGCCGCCCGGACGTAACACAAATAAAATTTGGTGTCAGAAGTGGGATATTAACGCCCGTAGCTACCACAACGATGTATAATGGGAACTGTGAGAACTCCGGAAAAAGGAAGTCAAGTACCATATGCAAATAATCCTCGCACGAGCATCACTCACGGCCTACCAGAAGAAACCGAGACTATCAGCGACGGTGCGAGTGCAAGCACAGGCACCGGAGATCAGGGGAATAACTCACAACAACTAGCAGATTTAACATCAACAAATTCTTCAGACAGTCCAACAAATAATCCAAGCAAAAATATGGCTTTACAAAATATTCCGCAAGTTTCCATCAAATACGCACTAGAAGCAGTACCAATCTTCGATGGTCACAACATACCATTATCGCATTTTATAGAAGGATGTGAAGAGGCTCAACAAATGTTGCCCCCAGATACGCAAGTAAATCTCGCATTAATACTTCGAAACAAACTCAGAGGAGAAGCCCGGCGCGCAGTCCATGGGGTCCAGCTCAATACAATCACAGTATTTATGGATTTTCTGAAAACACTGTATCTTCCTGCAAAATCAGTGTACCAATTACAAGGAGATCTTGGACGAATATTCCAACATGATGATGAAGCAGTCCTTACTTACTCCAACAGAGTAAAAGATATTGGCAATAGAATCAGTGATGCCTACAAACAGAGCCACAACGGTACCGTCGACCAAGTATTTAAAGAAAATCTCGATAAGGATTTAGTCGAGTGCTTTAATCGGGGTCTCAAACCCGAAATTGAAAATAAAATTACAAAAAACAAACCATTCAGCGACACTATGAAGGAAGCAATTGAAATAGAAAGAATGGAGCACGCAAAAGGGGTTTTGCGACATTCTCGTTTTTCAAAGACTAATAATTTGAATCGACTAACAACAGAGCATAATTTCCACAATAACAGAATACATTATATTCAAGAAGATAAAGTTTTCCAAATTTGTGAACAACAAGGACACACGGCCGACGTCTGTGAATCGCAAGAATCGATTAATAATAATCATCGCGACTATACAGAAACGAGAAGAAATGAAGATTCCACCTATTCGCTCAACTCATCACTACGACAAGTAGCGTGTCGTTTCTGTAAGTATAGTGGACATACAATCAAAGAGTGCCGCAAACTGCAATACTGGATTTCTCAAAGGAATATAGTAACTACTTCCCATTTATTAACAAACAACGAAGCGACCGAGTCACAGCACGATTTTCGACCGCACCCTGCAAAATACCCGCATCCGGGAGAAGGAAACAGCCAAACAACAAAACTCCAGGAGTAAAAATTGATATGGACCAACAAAGTATCTTAGAGGGATTCTTCCTCAGCGACTCCCACATAACGAATAACGATGCAGTAAATTTATATTTAATTAACATTACGGAAGAAGAAATTGGAAGTGCCGCATCACTGGCATTAGGAGAAAACCTCTACAAGGAGAAGAACGCTACGAATATTGTACACGATAGAGGATATGTCGACGAGACACAAACGCCTCGACAGCAATTCAAATTACAAGTTTTACGACAGAGGATATGTCGACAAGACACAAACGCCTCGACAGCAATTCAACTACAAGGTATACGATAGAGGATATGTCAACAAGACACAAACGCCTCGACAGCAATTCAACTACAAGGTATACGACAGAGGATATGTCGACAAGACACAAACGCCTCGACAGCAATTCAACTACAAGGTATACGACAGAGGATATGTCGACAAGACACAAACGCCTCGACAGCAATTCAACTACAAAGTATACGACAGAGGATATGTCGACAAGACACAAACGCCTCGACAGCAATTCAAATTACAAGGTATACGACAGAGGATATGTCGACAAGACACAAACGCCTCGACAGCAATTCAACTACAAGGTATACGACAGAGGATATGTCAACGAGACACAAACGCCTCGACAGCAATTCGAATTTACCATGCGAAGCCCACGACGAGCTTATTTACAAAACGTGTAAGAAAAATTGGAATTATATATGAGGAATTGACAAAAAAATATTGAGGAATTAAATGTACCGTGCGAAGGACGGGAGATGAAAAAAATATATTGTATTGAAGAAGATTGAGTATCAAGAATACGAAAATTAAAAGTACCGCGAATCCTCAGGCGGAGCCCACAACGTGGATGAGTCTACAAACGAAAAAAAAAAAAGAAAAAAAATTGTATTGAAGAAGAAGATCGAGTGTCAAGAACACGAAAATTAAAATTACCGCAAATCCTCAAGCGAAGCCCACAACGTGGATGAGTCTATAAAAGACGAAAAGAAAATGCGTATTGAAGAAAAAGATCGACTGTCAAGAATACCAAAACCAATACGTCGGGTCATCTAAATCCAGAAGAAAAAAAAGTGTTCAGTTGCAAAGTGTCTTTCAAAGATGAAAGAACCAGAATAGGAAGTTTAAGTCGTGGCGAATTGACTACGGAAGAAGCTACGAGTATCCACAAGGAATCCATCTGTTAATTGGATGACAGCGTCAGCTACTACTGACTAGCGTCTATCCAAACGTTCTACTGAAGAAGGCGGCGGCAAGCAAATTACTGATGCACCAGTGTCATCCCGACTACGCAGCTACGAAAAAGCACATTCTGACTACATCAGCCTCAAATCATATCTTAGAGAAATGGACAACGACATATTCATGGAGGAACACATCAAACCCTTGGCAGATTTCATCGACAAAAGTTAGTAAATAACTAGGGTTACCACTATCAAATTTAAGTGTTCCCTACTTTTTCTTGTGTGCCTTATATCTATATAAACGTAAATAACCAAAGAACAGTTTAAATATACACAAAAAAAAAATAAATAAAAAATAAAACAAATACAAACAAATTACATAACAATATATATTTTGCAAAACAAAAAAATATTTTACATATATATATATATATATATCCTTTACAATATATTTTAATGAATAAATAAATATATAAACGTAAATAACCAAAGAACAGTTTAAATATTTAAAAAAATATATATATATATAAAAAACGTAACAACATCTATAAATTAAAAAAATGTATATATATTTCACATATATATATATACATATCCCTTACAGTATATTTTAATGAATAAAACATATATATAGTTTAAAAATTGTTTCTTTATATGCGTGTCTAAATAATATCACTGTTCAAGAAAACAGAACTAAAAAAAAACAATAGACAATATCATAGTTTAAAACATACATTCACAATGTCGATAAATTACTCATGTTAAAATCAGTGCCTTCCCTAACATGAGTCTTAAGGGGGGAGGTGTTACGTCTCGCGTAACTATAAGTATAACACTATCGTTAAGAAAGATTGCTGGCAACGCAGACGCGAGCCCCTCATCAAATGTCGCATGGTACTAGCAAGATTTCAAATAGTACAAGTAAGAATCTCCTACAGACCACATAGAGTATACGTGTGCCGCAACCCTTCAAACGAAAAGTCTGCTGTTAATCAACTTTATATAAACACGCATGACACTTATTTCTACGTCTCGCGTAACTATAAGTATAGAAAGATTGCTGTCAACGCGGACGCGAGCCCCTCATCACCAAATAGTACAAGTAAGCATCTCCTACAGACCACATGTTGAACTGTAGAGTATATACGTGCCGCAACCTCTTCAAACGCAAGTCCGCGGTTAACGAAATGTATATCAATTTTATATAAACACGCATGACACCTATTTCCCATACGCCTCGCACCATAAATCTGGACCCTAATTCTCGAGTATCCCTACTACTTTATCTAAAATTCATTAGGGCGACAATAGTATATAAGCAGCGTATAATTACTTAAAAATCCAGTTATTCTCCGACCACCGATCTGCTGCATCACTTCGAAGGAGCGCGCAAAGCTCCTAGCTACGACATTAACCCTGCGTGGTTAATCTTTTCGAGTAATTTAAAGTCTGTATCTTCTGATCAACGTTACAACGAATAAATAAATTGTGAGTACACACGAATATATATATATACTCTGCGATTGGAATTATTTTGCATTGCATGCTGGTCTTCCTACTTCGAGACTCTGTCTCCAAGTCTCCAGTCATCCCAAAGAAATATACAAATTGAGGTAGCGCATGGCGAGGTCTCCGTCCCCGATGTAAAGGGCCAACGCCTTGACTCGAAAGAGAGACCGCCGTTACGACTTCCAATAGGGCAACTCAGGAGAGTCTGCCGCCCGGACGTAACAATATTACTGTTGAGAATTTGAACTTTTCCTCATGCTCATTGAAGTCGTTTCTATTTATCGATATTCGCTTATCGGCTTTATTCCTTTTCCAATGATAGATGATGGGAATGTTATCTGAGTTTTGAATTAGTCCACCCGAGTCAAAATAGATAAAAGTTTGAGGGGGGAGGTATCCATTTGAGGCTTGCTTGATAGTTCTGTTTATATTAATTTGAGAGAGAGATCGTGTAATTTCGTTATTTATAATAGGTAGTTTACTAAAGTAGTCTCTGGTTAGCTTTAGTGTGAAACAATCTATGCGTGGGATTTTAGCCGTGTTATAGAGGATTTGATTGCTGACTAGATGAGTGTAGTTGGAGTGAGCTGATCGATATAAGTTTAGACAACATCTGAGGCAGTTAGGTTCAAAAGCTATTAGTTCTTCCATTGCTGATGAGTTTACATTCCACCATGTGGGGGCTGCATACGTAATTATTGGCCTAATTAATAACATGTAAAGTATCACTTTGGCTCTTTTAGTTAGTACTCTATTATAAAAGATACGCGCATTAGCTTTAAAGGCCGCTTTGGCTTTGGCGAGTTGAGTCTTAAGATGAGTATTTAATCGTAGTAAGTAGTCCAGATATATGCCTAGATATTTAACAGTCTTCATATGTGGTATCACAGCTTTGGTTTGAGTTCCAGGAACCGTTGTTTATATACTAAATTGGCTGGCGCCTAATTTTTTGTTGCGAGAGAGGTGGAAGTTTGGTTTTCTATATAGAATAGTTTCGCATTTTGTTGGGTTTAAGCGAAGAGTCCATAGCATATAATATCTGTTTATTTTTTCAACTAAATCTTCTAATTCCTCTTGAATTTTTGGTGGGCGGTCCCCAGAGACATATACAATTAGGTCATCTGCGAACGCCAAGGATGAGGTGTTCGGTTTGGTGTTAAGATCAAAGAGATTAAGAATATCGCTAGTATATATGTTGAACAGCACGGGTGAGTTTACCGTACCTTGCTGAAGACCCTCCCTTATGATGAACTCCTCAGTTGAGAACAATTTGCAGTCCCATGTTCTAAATTTCTTGTTGGAAATCATATCCCAAATTATTCGAATCAACCAGTCAGGAAATTTTTTTTTATCTAATTTGTATAACAGCCCATTATGCCAGACGGAGTCAAATGCCTTCTCCAAGTCTAATAAAGCAGCCCCGACTAAGTTACCTTGGTGGATTTCTGTGTTAATATCAGATAGTAATTTGTGTATAGCGTGTGTAGTTGAATGCTCAAATTTGAACCCAAATTGATTATCAGGAATAGTATTTTGCGTTGCACAGTGATAAGTGATTTTTTGGTTTATTATTATTTCATAGACTTTACTGATGCTCGTAGTGAGACGGTAACTTTCAGGTTTAGACGGGTCCTTATTTTTCTTGAGTATGGGAAGAACTTTTGCTTCCTTCAGGGAAACTGGGAAGTACTCACGATTTAGGGCATTATTAAAAATGGTTGTGTAGGCTTTAATAATATTCGGTGGCAAGTGTTTAAGCACAACTGGGGGTATTAGGTCTATTCCAGTTGAGGTTTTGTTTGGGAGTGATTTAAGAATTTTCATTAATTGATATTTAGTGCAGTACATTTTTGATTCATTGAGATGGCGTCTAACCTCAATAGGGTTCTCAGCTGGGTTATTAACAGAGAATATGGAGTGGGCAAAATTATTAGCTCTTTTTATATCAAATTCATTTTTTATATTTGTTACTCTGTCATCAACTAGCTCCTTTAATCTTGTGTTAGAGTTAAGATAGCGAGGGGAATTTATTGCTTCATAATGTGCTCCTATAATATTAAGTTTGTCGTTAGCATTAGAGAAAATATATTCTTGGCCAGAATCTTCTGCTTCTTCAAGATTACAATTACTCCGCTGTAGTAGATTCACTTTTTCTTTATCAATATGAATATTATTAATTATAAGAGGTTGTTTAGGTCTGAGCAAGTTATTAATTTTGGGAAAAAATGATTCTGCCTTTCTGTGATCAATTTTTTTAAGAAGATTGATCCAAAATTTCTCGGTTAGGTTACGAAATTCCGCTTGCAGTGTGGCTTTAGTTACTTTTAGTAGTGCTAAAACATTTTTGGTGGGAATATTCTTAGAAGTGGGATCAAGTCTTTGCATATTATGCAGTGTGGAAATTAAGAATGATTTGGTTTTTTGCAGTTTAAGGATTTTACGTGATTTGAATTTGTGGGTAACATCCGTTTTATTGAACGTAGGCACTGTAGTTGAAATAGCATTGGTAATGATTGAGTTTATTTGATTTAGGAGGCTGTCAATTTCATGAATAGATAGATTTCTGTTATTAGGGATGTGAAGGTTGAATAGAGTTTCTAAATTATTTGTAAAACTATTCCAGTTATTTGCCTTGAAATTAAATCGTTTAGGTTCAAGGAAGGGATCGGAAGTTAAAAGATTGTCATCAAAGAGAGTTAAAGACATACTAATGGCGTTATGGTCGCTGTCATATGGGAGAACCTTCAGTTTGTCACCCGTGCTGCTCGATATTTCTAGGCGTGCATCTGCTAAGCACATATCGAGGTATGTGCATGCAGGCTTATACGTTGGCTCTATGGCTGTATAAGCTTTAAGTTTGTATCTAGCTGATTCGTTGTCTTCCCACCGAGCAAAAAATTTACCGCGTTGGTTGTTGGCTCTATCTCCCCAAGCCTTGCGTCGCATATTGAGGTCGCCTGCCAATATATAGTAGTTATTATACATGTAAAGTTTTAACTTATTAAATAAGTTCGATAGCTCTCTTAGGAATAAATTTCTGTTATCATTCGTTGCATAGGCACTTATAATATATAAATTTATACCTTTTACAGACGTTAGTTTAATAATAGTGAATTCGAGTAATTCGTTTCTATCAGAGGTTGGAAATAATATTCTTTCATATTTAAGGTGTTTACGGATTAGGATGGCTGTTCCACCTCCTTGTACCGAGTTTGGCCTGTCAGTTCTTTCACAATTAAAGTTTTCAAATTGCAATTTGTATCTACTGTTAAGTTTAGTTTCAGCAATTAGGATAATATCTAATTTATTATTATTTATGAATTCAGACAGTTCAAATCTGCGGTAGTTAGCAATAATAGAGTTCACGTTTATTGATGCTATTTTTATATGTTCAAGACGAGAAGGATTGTTTGCCATATTTTATTGTATTGTACCAAGAGAAGATAGTATGAACTCTATTTTAGCTGTGTTGGTGGCTACTTGCGTCGCGATGGGTCGGATTTGGTCAGCGATGATTGTAGAAATTTCCATTTTGAAGTCTTTAACCCACGAAGGTGGTTCCTCGTCTTGGGGAGCTGTAGTTGATGTCGCTCTGGATCCTATGTGATGAGTGCTGCGATAAGCAGTGAGGCGTGGTGTGGTGTTCTGCGTTGTTGGAGCTGGAGATTTGGTAGCCTGTGCGTAGGATTGGCTGTTGTTGTTGAGATCGAAGGTTGCAGCAATTTTAGAGATTTTTTGTTGCTGATCACTCTTTCGGATGGCTTCTTGATTCTTTTTCAGACCAAGAGCGAACTTAAGGTACGGACAGCCTTTGTAAGACGCAGGATGGCCTAGTTGGTTGCAATTGCTGCAACGAAGTGTAGTTTTGTCAGCGTTTTTTGCTATTTTGCAGTTGCCTGGACCATGGCTTTCCGCACACTTAACACATCTGAAGGCCATCTTACAATTCATGCTCGCATGGCCCAGTTTTTGACAGTTTTTACACTGAAATATTTTTGGCTTTTTCAGCCGCTCCCAACGAATCTTCTGGTAGGCGATGCTGTTGATTTGTTGTAGTTGAGCTGCTACGCTGTCATGAGATATTTGGATTAGATGGTGGTATTTCTCTGGATCCGTTGCATCGTACTGATACTTAGCGAGGCTAAGTACAGAGATGTTCGGTATATTGAGATCGAGTATTTCTTTCTTGATTTCATCGGCTGAGAAATCCCCCTTAATGCCTTTAATAATAAAGGATTTTGGGCGCTGGTTTGGTGGTGTAAAAGAGTAATACTCTGTTTTGTTAGTGTTGAGGATCTCTATGACAGCGTTAAAAACTTCACTATTTGTCACTCTGATGGTATGGCTGTTCGCTTCGGTCTGATTGATGGTGAATGCTTTTTTATCGATTTTATTATCCGTGAGTAGGTTGATTAGCGTTTTTAGAGTTGTCTTTTGAGTGTGGATAGGCGGCGGTTTTGATGGTTTTTTGGCTCGTGGTTTGGTAGTTTCTTCATCGGTGAGGCTGTCATCGTCACGATGTGCGTTTTCTTCTTCAGGGGTGTTCGTTTCCATAAGCAGGTCAAATTGATTGGCCGAGGAGATATCATCGGCGGATGTAGATGATGAGGCTGTTCTTTTTCGAGTAGGTTTTCTAGGAAGAGTCCAGTTGTTTGTCGGCAAGGCGTTACCGACCTGTGATGACGTCTCAGAAGATGGCGGTGCTGTTGCTCCCTTTCTGATCGCGCCAAGAGTTGGCGCCATTATTGTTGCTTTTTTTTTCTCCGAAAGTTCTTTCAGCGATGTTTTATAAAGTCTGTCAAGACTTTGGGAGTTGAGTTTTGGTATTTTAGGTACACGGCGATCGCGTATATTCTTTATCAGGTTTTGTTCACTTACGGCATTGGCATTCACTATAGCTTGGTTGCCGCGCAGATTTGCTAGCGTAGGCGCCATGGCCCTTTGTGTGGCAGTTATGCCAGTTTTTACAAAGTTAGATTCACTGTTTTTCGTAGTTAATATTTCTGCGGGTCCGGAAACCCAGTTATCTCGTGAGGCAATAGAGTAGCGGTTGATCTTGAGCACAAATTCGTATTAATTATACTTCGAGTGAACAAGAATACTACGATTTTTACGGAGAGCGACTAAGCACGTCCGCACGCCGTTGCTGCCTGCGCGAGACTCCCGCCTGCTCGGCCACTCAGTTCGTTAATACATGTTAAACTCATGTTCCATATAAGTTATTCGCCGAAACGTATGGTAGCTTATGAGGAACGTGTGTTGATCGTACTTCAACGAACTGAGTAGCCGAGTAGGCAAAGTACTGGACTGGTAAACCGAAGGTTGCAAGTTCGAGACCTACCAGCGACACAATTTTTTTTTTTTTTTTTTAAATGAAA
This sequence comes from Ephialtes manifestator, assembly GCA_963970395.1. NCBI lineage: Eukaryota > Metazoa > Arthropoda > Insecta > Hymenoptera > Ichneumonidae > Ephialtes > Ephialtes manifestator. Next base: position 3,830,707 of record OZ019981.1, read on the forward strand.
AAAGATCGGTCGTTTTACAGTCGTTAAACGTAAAACGACTGATAGAACGTGAAATGAGGTCGGTCGTTTTGCAGTCGTTTTTTCGTCAACTAGCCGGAAAAACACCGATCGAGTATGAAATAATATCGGTCGTTTTGCAGTGATTTGCCGTAACATTTTTGCACAAAACGACGTCAGTCGTTTTTGCGGTTGTTTATCGGTGGCACGACTTGCTAGGGTAACGGCTGCGAACAAACAGGCTCCTTTGTTAATGCACATCGAATATCGAGTGTCTTTGCCCGACCATGACTGGGTAATTGCTGCAAAACATAAATTGATTCCGAGTGTGTATGCTGGATGCGTCATCAAGGCCGATGCGATGGGTCGCCCGGAAGCAGTTACATACTCAGGACCAACTTATATTGCTATTCGAAGCGGCAAACACTCTTCTTCGACAGCCTCATCGCACGCGGTTGACTTAAAAAAACTCACGGCTCTAGACAGCTTCAAGGAAATAATTCGAGACGAAACAGGACGTGTTAAGCCTGTGATCATGATTTCCTCTGATGGTGGACCAGATGAAAACCCTTGCTACCCAAAGGTTTTGGCGAACGCGATCCACCACTTCACCGAGCATGATCTAGATGCACTGTTCGTGTTCACGAATGCACCCGGTAGAACTGCCTTTAATAGAGTCGAGAGGCGAATGGCTCCTCTTAGCAGAGAATTGTCGGGAGTTATCCTGCCGCATGATTCCTTCGGAAGCCACCTTGATGATAGAGGCCGGACTGTGGATACGGATCTTGAGAAGAACAATTTCCGAAAAGCAGAAGAAGTATTAGCCGAGATATGGAGCAGCGTTGTAATTGACGGGAAGGATGTTGTTGATTCGAAAGAGCACTCCGTACCGACGATGCCTTCGCTAGAATGGTGTAGCATGCATCTTCGGCAGAGTCAATATTTGCTCCAGGTTTTTTGAACTTTATGAGTTAATACATTGCCTTAAATATTCATTACATGTTATATTACGAAAATGGTATTAACTACCATTTTTCAATTTTGCTTTACAACAGGTGGTAAAGTGCGACGATAGATCATGCTGCAAAGAAATCCGAAGCTCGGTACGTCATGTTCTTCCTAACCGCTTTCTGCTTCTTCCATTTCCGATTCTGCAGGGTTCTAAGGGCCTCACTGTTCCCAAGCCCGATGAGCACGACGGCAAGAGTGTTGCGACGTCTTTGCTGCGACAGGCTTTGGGTATAACCCCTTCCTACGCTCACTTCTGCGAACTACCGTATGATTTGTATTGCCCGAGTCTACAATCAAATTCTCAATTGCTCGCGGATAGAATGTGCAAAGAATGTGGGCAATACTTTTGTACCAAAAAAACTGTTGCTGCCCACAAAAATCTGCATAAAAAAAGACGAAAAGCATTCAACGAGTTAGTGACGAAGAGAGCGACGAAGACGAGTTGGAGGACGTACAAATTGAAAGCAATGCGCTGCAAGATGAAGGTTTTGTAAACGTGGAAAAGAGTCTCGAGAATTCGTGGGTAGCCGATGACTAGTGGCAAACTAGTAATTGCTTCGGATACTAGTCCCTTATTTACTTTTAATTCGAGATTTGCCTGGCAATACCAAAGATAGTAGTAAACACATATTATATAAGCGGATTTTCAATTGTATGCAACGAAAATATAATGAATACAGCATAAATTCTATGAGATATTTATTTTATATTTTATCCTGTTTACATCGGTCCAATATCGAAAAAAGCACATGATAACGAGCCAGGGGGGGAGGGGTCAGTCGAAATATCACGGCTGATCACGAACGGGGGGGAGGGGGTCAAAAATTTGATAAAAACGCATCACGTGATTAATGGACGCCCCCTAACAGACCTTTTAACAATTCAGGGATAATGAAAAACAAAAGATGTTGGATAACATCTTTATGTATGATTTTATTTGTGATTTTAGATAATTCAAATACTATTACTTTAATAGATCTTTTAACAGTTCAGAGATAATGAAAAACAATAATTTTTATTTTTTACCTATGTATGTTATAGACGACATACGGTATGAAAAAACAGTAGTTAAGTCGTAGGTGAAGCCTGCACCTCGGCTTAGCTGCTGTAACGACTTAACACGCGACCGCAAATTTATTTGTTTGTTTTAAGCTGCTAATTTTGTATACACCGTCCTCGGCTTAATATTTTCAATTAAAAAACGATGAAATGTCTGTAGTCGGATAGTATATCTGACTGCTGTCGATCACCTCCGGAACATCGATAATAAAACTTCGTGTTTCACTGTGCAGTTGCTATTGCAGTTTCTTCAATATCAGAAGAAAATGCATAGCAACTGCGCGGTGAAACACAAAGTTCTGATGTCGATGTTCCGGAGGTGATCGACTATTCCACTCGTCAAAGCCTCGGAAGAGCGTTTACTGCGAGAACGAGGAACGTCGAAGGCGTAGGCAACAATCGGGCAAAGTCTGCAATGAGAAAAGCTGGGTTTACCAGGACAGCGAGAGTTTCTCCTTGCAAAACGTTTGCCGGGGCGGAGTAGGGCGTGCTGCTCTGGCTCGATCGATAAAATTAAAAGATCCCCGTTTTCAGCATAGAACGAGGCGAAAAAGGGAGTGGGGAGGAGCGAGAGCGAGCATTCAACCTTCTGTTCGCTCGGAGCATCAGCGCCAACGCGAGTCCCGCACTGATTGATAAGGCTGACAGCTTTCAATCAAGCAGCACCGCCAACCAAACCCCTTTGCAATCGGGGCTTACTCCGTTCAACGTTAGATTAGTTTCTCAAGTCCTTATCCGTTTACCACTCTCCTCTCCCACCACCGCACTCTTTGCATCCCAACACTAAAAGTAAACGAAAACTCCCTAAGAATTATAGACTAAAGTGCTCAAACCGTTGTTTGTTTTACAAAGAGATGGAAGAAGTTAATGGATTTAAAAGAGACTGACGTTCATGATTATCTTATTATCTTGACAAGCGCCTATTATGAGTTCTTATGCAATGATCGAGGTACAAATTTTCATTGGATAATAGTCAACAAGACACTTAATCTTGTACTTCTACCAAATTCGACCTAAGTTTTAACTAAATTTACTCGGACTTCGAACGTCAATAAATATAAATAATAATAAAGGATAAGGTTGAAGAATTTGAGAGTTAAAAAAAAAATGTATCAATGAATACCCATATGGAAATAAAGTATATGCAACATATTGTTACCACCGAGCGAATGAATAAAGCAGATACTTGTTTGTGGGGCGGATATTATTAATTACAAAGGCTTCTACTTATTTTGATCGCTTTCGTTCGCACGTCTGCTCGCAGTCAAAGTCCTGTCAAGACTTTCTTCTGTCACGTTGACTGTATGACGATCGACAAAGCATTCGTTTGGCGATCGTCATACCGTGTGTTCCTATAAAGCCTAATCTCTATATTCATAACAGTATATAAAAGATGTGCCCTAGATGTACAAGATATGTCTTTCCCAAAATTTTCTATATGGCGGATATATTTTAAGATATATACGAATTATATGCGAGTGAAAAATATATCTGAGATATATCCAAAATAAATTTAAAAAAGTACTTTTGTTATATAATCGTCCGAAAAGTTCTATATGCCAGATATATTTTCATAAATATTTCTTTTCCATGGGGGCATGGGTTTTCAGTTCAGTTTGGAATCTTTTGTTTCTTTAGTGGAAAGTAAAATTAACTTTAATCCAAAACTAGCTGCCACACATTCTTTGTTACAGATGTACGCAGGGGAAGGTAAACTTCAGGGAGAAGGAAAAGAAGGTTCTGGACGACATCCTTGGACCGGAAAGCTACGATGCTCGTATCCGCCCGAGCGGGGAAAACGGCACAGGTGAATATACTGCACCAACATAATCCGTTTTTTTTTGTTTAAAAAAAAAAATAAAATAAAAAAAATCCTCTACACTACTATACCGACAACACAATCACTAGTGTTGTTCGCGAAAACAAAAGCACCGACTATGATAACTATATGTGTACTTACAATTTTCCGTATATTATTACCTAGGTGTATCATGCTATCCCACATGGAAATAGAAATATATGCACGATATATTCGACGTATAGAACTTTTTGGCGCTAAACGTATATGAAATATATTTTACATATATTCCATACATATATCCATACATATATTTTTGCCCACATATATGCAGAATATATGCAGCATATAGAACTTTTTGGCGCCATATATTTAACGTATATGTTACATATATACTTTTCTATGTGGGATAATATACGATTGTGTAGAATATTCACCGTTGTCTGTGGCGAACACTACAAAAAATCCACACCATTGTCGAAAAGAAGATGAAAAACAAGTAAACAAAGAAAAAAAACAACAAAAAATCGATGGTCATTTGCGTGCAGTAATTGATATGCGTCCATCGCACCATCTGTTTTCAACGTTGCAAAACCTGACCATTGAAACTTTTACGCCGGACCTGAGTTATAGCGACTGGAGAAAAAAGGGAAAATAGAAGCAGAAAAAGACTAAACGCGAAAGTGTCCCTCACTCACTAGTCACTCATTCACGAGTTTCTCTCTCACCGACACGCTTACACACACACACACTAACCGTAATATAAAAGAAAAAAAGGAAATGAAGACCCGGAGAATGCATTTGTAAAGAGTCGAGAGACAGGACGAGGAGTAAAGCTCGATAATTGCACGATACACGCATACTATCCTATGGTTTTCGTTCGAGAGCCTGCATAAACAAAGTTACAAGAAGCATCGGAGCTTCTCCGGAATACGGAAACTTGCGCTTCGTACTGCAGGAATTTAATATAGGACGATGATGGCCGAAACAGAATAAAAATACGACGAAACTAGAAATTGTCGTGCGTGTTCTATGCGAGTAAAGCTGAATCTCTTACTCGCATGTCGAAAGTAGAGTAAATATGTATAGATACAGAAATTCTGCTCGTGGGGAAAAGCATTAATGATGACACATTTGTACAATCGATGACATTTGTTTACGTTCACTTCCTAACGCCATACAGACACGTTACTTTGCACTTCGCTTTACAAGCACAGGGTAAATGTGTCTTCTGATCTGACAGCAAATACGTTTAACATGAAATGCAGTTAGTAACCGTAGAAACTACACAGTTACGTAAATTTCCAGGCTTTGTCTATTTCATATCTTCACAACAATTTATCTTTATAGACGCAGACTTTTTTTCCCAAAAACATCCTACGGTTTTTTTTATTAACACCATTTGTAATTCAGTTGCTGTGCCAGGCATGATAATTGTTTTAATGGGAAAAAAAAACTCGTCGGGCCGTCAACCCAGATGCTCGTCCCGCTTTTGTTTCACAATTTACACAGTTTCCTGAACGCTAATAAAACTTGATAGTATGTACTATCAAATATACAATAAATCTTAATTCTTTTCCAACGTTAAGTGAACTTTTTTTCCAGAAAATAATGATTTCAGTAAAATCAATGTTTGTCAGAGATGTTTGCAAAAACGATTTTGTTTAATCAATGCAATATTCTACATCAATGGGTTAAGAAAAACCAAACGCGAAAATTTGAAAAAGAGATAACACAAAGACTTGTGGGTTTCGAAAGAAGGATAACATTGAATGCGTAAAGTTGGTTGAAAGGTGGTGGAAAAGTGTTTGCTCTGCAAGCGCTGTAAGCCAACACTAAAAGTCAAATAGTTGACAGCCGATAGAGCAAATAGTTCGATAGTCGAAGCTTGCAATAAAAGCTTGAATAAAAGCTGATACAACAAGTCGATGTATCGACAGGGGTTCCAACTATTCTTATCCGTGAAAGCAGGACTATCAGAGTCCTCCGAGCTTCACAGATTAAGACAAAGTTATTCAGAATTATGCTTCCTTACCGAATCCACCCCAAGTTTCCACAAGTTTTTTCGGCGCGTAAATCTTGAGACTAAATCTACGCACCCTTTGACGAAGAAATATCTCGGTGGCCGCGTGGAAGTCTAACGAATTGCCCTGCGGTGGCTAAACTAGAGTTGTTAATTGAGCCTCGGCCCTTTCTCGGCAGCTCTGGACGACGAAAAAAATGTTAATTTAAAACAGAGCTTTGAACGACGCTGAGCGTAATACGATGTTTCTCTTGGGAAATTGAAATTTTTTAACCACTTTATAATGCTAGGTGACGTCTGGAGAAGAAAATAATATAAGAAGGTGCTTCTTCACTTATGGCTTGTTGCGGTTACAGCATAATACGATTTCTGCGCGTTGTCGGGACACACGTATATCGGTATCTATAAAACCCTCGAAAGTATCCAAAGCTGATAGTAAAAGTCACCATACTTCTTCACGACATAGTGTGGCGTGATCGAGTTTATAGTTTTGAAGGAATTGCGTCAACGACCACCTAGTTCCGCTCGGTTATCTTCGACGTTGAAGCATCTTTCGCATTAATATATTTACAACCTGGAAGTTATAACATGGCGCGGTGTAGGTTATCATAGCTATAATAGTAAATATGCAAATACCCTGACGGATGACGTAAAAAATTCACTTGACGAAAGTACGTTTTTGGCGTGAAATTATAGCGATTTTTCTGAAGTACCTTGATACTATTATAACGAAAACTCTCATAGAAAAATTAATTTATATAAATATATGGATATAGGAGCACAGTTTCAAAAATTGGAACTTCGTATGGTATTCGAGGTATTTGCACGTATGGTGTAATTATTAAGGGACTGAGTTACCCGAAAATCATAAATCAAATTGTGTTGCCATTGCACATACGAAATATTATAACTATATAAAAGGATTCCGCACGGAAAGAAATGTTTGTTTGTGGCAACTACGTTTTCGATTTGCTGTACACAATGTCTAAAAAATGAGTTGCCTCAACCATATCGAATAGTAACGTCAACTATTCACGATTAGTTCTCGCGAGATTAGTTAGGTTAACTAATCCAATCGTTGGGACTACCACTCGGATAGTTGGGACTACCATTCGAATCATCGGTATTATCATTCGAATCGTCGGTATTACCATTCGAATTGTTGGTATTACCATTTGAGTTGTAAGGGAAATAGAATAATCGATTGGTTGTGTCAACTCATTTCTTGGTTATGGCAACTAATCTTTTTTTTCCGTGCACTTGACAAGCTAAAAAATGGAAATATTTCTGTAATAAAAAATATATTTTTTATAGCTTGTTTTACGAGTCAAACACTTCTTCCATTTCCAAATTGTCATAGCTTTCATGTTTTATTTTTGAACAAAATTGACGTTGCAAAGTCATTATTTTTGTATAATCCCTCGTACAATCCTAGGATATGAATTTCTATTTGAATTTCTTGCGCGGAAGATATACCAACTTTTATAGGAACTTTCTCTCCTTTCTGTAATTTTATTCTAATCTATAAAATGAAAATTCTTATACTCGGAGGTCTTGCAATGTCAATTTAGTCCGTCGGCGCAACCTGAACTCTACGACAAATTAAAAATTAAAAAAAAAGAATATTGGCAACGTCGAATCGAGCTGCAAATAAAATTTGACACTCATCAAAATAATATTTCTTATGCTTGTCAAATGGTATTTTTTAAATAAAACTACAAGTTTCCTATGTGAAATTGTAAAAAAAATTGTTCTCATGATTTTCAGATGAGTCAGCCCCCTAAAATAGTGTTGTACAATAGTACATTGTGCAACTAGCGCCGAAAATTGGCGATTCTGACGAGTGCGAGAGTTTCGCACGAGTTGCAATAGCCAATTCCGGCACTAGTTGCACACCGTGCTTTTTTTAACGAAAGAATAGAAACGATCGCTTTCCGAGACTGTAGAGTATGAGCGGAAAGGGTCCCTAACCTCAACACGCCGTTAAAAAATGTGCCGGGCGCGTTAGGAAATGTTGCGGCAGCGTTTAGAATAGTACATTGTGCAACTAGTGCCGAAAATTGGCGATTCTGACGAGTGCGAGAGTTGCCGTCCGAGCGAAGCGAGGGTGGCAATCGCACGAGTTGCAATCGCCAATTCCGGCACTAGTTGCACACCGTGCTTATTTTAACGAAAGAATAGAAACGATCGCTTTCCGAGACTGTAGAGTATGAGCGGAAAGGGTCCCTAACCTCAACACGCCGTTAAGAAATGTGCCGGGCGCGTTAGGAAATGTTGCGGCAGCGTTTAGAAAAACAAATATGCGTGTAGAAAAAGAAGAATGTAGCTGATGTGCGCATGCGTAGGACATTTCCTAACGGTGTACGGGAACAGCCACGTTCCGCCACGCTCTACAGTTGAGGAAAGCGGGAGTTTCTATTCATGAGTTTAAAAAAAACAAATATGCGTGTAGAAAAAGAAGAATGTAACTGATGTGCGCATGCGTTGGACATTTCCTAACGGCGTACGGGAACGACCACGTTCCGCCACGCTCTACAGTTGAGGAAAGCGGGAGTTTCTATTCATGAGTTAAAAAAAGTATTCTGGGTGGTCAGTACCGGCAGATGTAGTTACCAGCAGCAACAGCGGTAGTAAGACGACTGACTAAGTGTAAATACTTACCTAGACGAATAGCCGCCACTTGCAATGGTCAGAACTCAGCGCCTCGACTTTACTCCAGTGTATTCAACACGTTAAAATGTCACTTTACGTTCTCTAAAACCACGGGAACTGGCAGCAGCAGTAGGAGCTGCCCACCGGCAGTTTCTTCTTGTATACTATATTCCGAAAGCTACTAGAGCGAATTACAAGCGTCATATTTGCCTGACTTCGTTACGACAGTTTGATTTTGACGTTTCACTTCGTAGACCACCTTGTAGATTTACAGTCCGTATTATAATTTACATATTATTAAATTTTCTTAACCGATATTCCTCTTGATAACAGATACTACTTTTTTACGTGTCGCCATTTTAATGGATTAACCAACCTTCATACCCATACTCCAAGTGAATCATTTTACATTTTAGCTTTTTTTTACATGAGATTTTTTAATTCTCGATTGAAACTTAATTTATTTCTGAATTTATATTTCAGATAAACAGAAATCGCGACTAAAATGTCAGAGAGAATTTATGTTATTTACTCGAATGACTCATTCCCTTGTTTGGCCGTTCAGTGCTTCAGGCACCAAAATGGATTTGTCAAAAATAGTATCGGAAAATCGCATTAAAAATCAGATAATATAAATGATATGTTTTTCTGTTTGGAACCTATGCGTCTTTTGGGAGAATCATATAATTTCTGGAGATCAATTGAAAATACGTGTGTTTTTATCACAAAATAAAACAAGGATGCAAAGTAGAACCTTGCACATGAGGAAGTATGTTATTCCATTTTTGGCTTCCTCATAGAGGAAGCTTTGTAAAACGCGAAAAATAATGAGGAAGCAATGTGCAAGGTTCTACTTTGCATCCTTGTTTTAATTAGATAAGTTGTGGATTCGCTTTTTCTATTTCGTTATTACGTTATTTCGTGATTATTAGAGCGTTTCCGAAAGTGAAAAGACGATGCGTCTTTTGCCTCATCAAAGGATTTGACATTCCCGGAGGGCAAACCGAGGGTTAAAATTGTGACTCGGGGGGACTTTTGTTTATATTCTTCAAAGCCAATTTGACCGTATCGTGATAAATTAAGCTTTAACAAGCATTAGTAACAACATTTTTTAATTGATGTACAAAACATGTGAAATCTGTTCAAAAGTCGTAGTTTTTTATTTTGACAAATTGATGTCTAATTACTTTTAATCATTTTTAACCATTTAACTTCTATAATAATTCAGAAATCTCAATACGCGAGAATAATAGTTAGGGGAGAACGGAGGAATCGCAGTCACTAAGGATTATTTTCTATTTTCTGTAAATAAAACGTCTGTTCTGCCAACAAGAAATGGTGCACGTAGAGAAGGATCTGATAAAATTTACTAGAGACTATGGTAAAAATTATCAAACGCGCCTGGTATTGGGAAGCCATAGCCGCCACCTGACGAAAAGTACGAGAATTATCAGAATTTCTACCATATACATAGAATTTTTTACCATAATTTGACGTAAAAATTCTCGTAGTTGTTGATAAGTACGTGTGTTGGATAATTAATCAACTATTACTGAAAAGTAATAGCATGGAAGTCGCGAAACCAATTAAATAATTGGGTTTTTCATGAATTATAAAAGCCTGTGCATTGATCGCCATTGTTTGACGATTCGGGTAGCTACGGTCGCCTTTTTTATACGACTTTCAAACGTACAACGAAACATAAAATTAATTTTTTCTCAACAGCGCAACATTATACTATCAGTGAGGCATCTGTACTTGCATGTACAAATTTTAAACTATGGTTTATAGAAAAATTGGAATTCTAACCTCAGAAATTTTAGCCTCATCCCAACAACAAAATCGTCATCAAATTGAACAATATCAATATGAATATATGTGAGCCACCCAAATTTAGCATGGTTGCAAAACGTGTTCATAATTGTTTTAAAAGTCGTTAAGAGTATGACGAATATCCATAAATTATTTCAGAATTTTAGCACCTATGTTTCGCCCATAATGTAATAACGATTTTTTTATTTCATTTTTTTCAATTCGCTGTATATGGAAATTGCCGATTGTACGAAAAAATTTGTTCCTGTATTAAATTTAAGTTTTTGAATGTACTTTTTAATAAAAAAAATGTCCATAGTGTAACGGTCGCATAGCGCTATCGCTCCCTCGAACCGTGAGACTGCTTACCTCAGCAGTCCCACGGTATGGACCGAGAGCCGCGCAGCCACCGAGCGCGCGACGGCCGCCCTTATCAGCGCTCCTTGATACATCACGGGGACCAAGGGCCCCGAGAGCGTAGGAGAACTCCTCAGTTCTTCCTCGACCACCCACT
>OZ019981.1:3841772-3904272 GCA_963970395.1 Ephialtes manifestator
GAAATAGTAAAGATTGAAAGGTCATCTAATAAGTAGGCAATCTCTCTGAAGGTACAAGGAAACGAAAAATAAACCTGCCGTCGGTACATTACTCACCGCTTTCTTAATAAACGGCGTAAAGTGCTAGACCGTCCATTCACTGGTGGGTGTCTCTCCACTGGCATGTTCACCCTATACTTAGAAGACGATTTTTTAACTATTCCGTAACTTTTCAAACGTTATAACCATTAACTAAATGCAGAAATTTGTTTGTAAAAAAATAACTGAGATGATAATTCGTCACAGATTAATGGCAATTGTTGACATTGAGCACGATTCATCAACCGATATGGGGTACTAACGTTGCCGACCGGTAGAATTTTATATCTGCAGTTCCTCGATTTTGTAAAGCGACTGATTTTTAAAAATCTGTACTTATAAAAAAGCCATTTGAATTATTTTCTGACATTTTCATCGTTGCAACGGAATAACCTATTAGAAATTTGTCGATAAAACATTAAATGAGGTCTTCATAATAATTTTCTAATTTTCGAAGTCTTGAAAAGTAACGGAATAAAAAATATATAGGGTAGAAGTACCGGTTGTGGCCACTTTAAGAATATTCTCATTTTCAAGTACTTGTGATTGGGACCAAATATCATAAAACTGTTTTGGACCTATACTTTTCATATCTGAGAAGAATATAATTTCAGATTTCTAGCATTAAAATCTTCATATGTATCGAGAAAACACTGGAAAATAGAAAAAAGTAGGAGCATAGCCATTTCACCAGTTCTGGCCACCTATGCACCGCTTTTGGCCACAGTAATGTACCGGTTTTGACCATGCTTAAAATTAGAATAACTCAATATTCATTGCACTTCAAACATTTTTAAGGTGTGTTTAATAAATCAAAATCGTATTCTTATGAAAGCATCCAATTCCTCTACACGAAAATGTGTTTAAAGCACAGATGCCATCTGTGAACCTAACTAACCTTTTTTGATATTTCGTCTCCTTCGTTTTGCACTTTTTTCGTAGCAGCTTTCTTTGTCACAAATAGCCATACATTATATTAATGTTTTACTCTTTACACTTTTATTTTTACTTTTACCAGAGTTCTTTCCGAAAGCAGATTTTCGCATTGAATAATGATGGGAATCTTCAACATGAAAGGTGTTCCACCGCTTTACCTTCTTTTTTACTATAAACATCATTTCTAAGTATATATTTTTCTTAGCGTTTTTTCGTTTTTTTGTTTCTTCGTTACGAATTTATGAATTGGTTGTGTAATAATTAATGAAAAATTAATGATCATATTATCATGGCCATATCCGGGGCAACATGCTTATTCCATGTACCAGTTGTGGTTATCGTATTTTTTATAAATGTATAGCTTTATTTCAAACTTTTAGTACATCAACATTTGCAGTGATGACTCTTAAGATTGATATGTGCAAAGCTGCATGCAATTCGCCATCTATATAATCCGAATATGTATCTAGAGCTTTCGTCAAAATCTTGTCGAATTCCGTAAGGAGTTGACAATTTGATGAATCAGCTGATGATACTTTAATTACTGACACAGTACTTTTTGTAATGGAGACGAACGGACGTCAAAATGACGACAAATGTTTGAAAAATACACAACGTTATGAAAAATTATGATTAAATACAGGTACAGGATTAAAATAGCCACGAAAAACGTATTTAAGCGTAGGGGTGGCCACCACCGGTACAGTGGCCACAACCGGTACTTCTACCCTATACGCCGAAAATAAAATTTTATTTATTTTGGAAGATTTTCAATGTATTAACTGTTAATTAAATAAAGAAAATTGCTTCTAAACATTACCAACATGTTAATTCGTATGAAACACAATATCGGGAATTTTTTAAATTATGCATGATCCAGGCAAGATCGTTTCACAGGACAAGAATTTTTTACAAACACTTTCCAGGTATCAGAAAGTAACTGATTAAAAAAACGTTGTACTTAGAGAACAGTATTTGAATTATTCTGCATCGTGTTTAACGTTATAGCTATTAATGAAATCAGTAAAAAATTGCCTCTAAACATTCATTGAAATACCAACATGTAAAAGTTGGAAGCAAATTATGTTCATTACACTACCAACAAAATTCGTGTCGTGTAACTCAAGAAATGTGACAATTATTTGTGTAATTCGAAACGACATCTACCGAGTTATATACCGCGAAACGACGGGTGCACATGTGCTGAGTAATTAATTCGGAAGTTTCACGATAATTATGTATGTATTACTATGAGGACATTGGGAGAACGTTATTATACGTCAGATAGTAAAGTCGCGTATACAATTTGTAACAATCTCATCGTCAATACAGAGAATAATAAAAGAGACAATCAAACATTTAAAACGAAGGCACCACATTTTAAAAAAATGTTAAAAGGAAAAGAAAGCAAACTCGTAGGTATACTGCCTATGAAGTTGACTCATTAAAACCGGGCTCTGTTGTTTTTGCCCTTAGATGGGCCGGCCATTGTCCGGGTAAACCTGTTTGTGCGAAGCATTGCGACAATTAGTGACATCAAGATGGTAAGTATAACAACCGTCTCTGTTACTTTGGGCGAGGCTCGGTTCTGTCGTATTCGCGAAATTTTTATCATACGTATAATTACATTTTATATATCGAATATAATATATATTACATGTGCTCGTACGCAAATATAGGCGCAAGTAGGATAGCCCTTTTGGAAGGCCGTGTTAGCAGCGCGAGCTGCGACTGCAGGTCACAAGCTAGCATTTTGGTTTTTTTCTTTTTTATAAATATATCACGACCCAACCAACCCACACAACCCTCATTCGTCTGATCATTCCAAAAACCTACTAGCATTTAGCATAGACGCAGGCATGCGGCATTCTAGCTTTTCACTTCCATTATAGATACATACATACATATATATAGTACATATGCGATATAGTGTATTTCACACCGCAAATAGGCCTTTGCAATTCCGGGACCCGCATCCAGCAATGTGGCCTTTAACAGATTACCTAACACTGTATTAATACTACTACTACAATATGATGTATTATTTGGTGGTGCTTGAACGTCAAGATATACTTACATCTCTGTTACATATATACATTACATATATTCACGAACGAGTATTTTTCCGTTTATCTGTGGTTGCATCGTTCAGTACATGATCTTTCGCAAAGGATTCAGCTACTATATCGCGTGGAGCAACGGATATTGCATTCACGAATGCACTTTAACGAAATTTTATGATAATAATAATTGGAAAACACGGTACCTATAAACCTCGTCGAAAAATCTGACCAAAAGAAAACCCCAATTCGAATGCGGACGCGAGTGATGCCATTTCTCCCAGGATATGTGCAGTACACAAGTATTTTATGTGATCAACAGAAGGCTGATGGAAAAAAATTACGCTTCTCCCTTTATCTTATTTTTGTTTCCCACTGATTTTTTTTATGCATCGGAAATTTAAGTACTGACAGGGAAAAGATACTATATAGCTGTCTAGTTGAATCCTTTACCAGGAAAGAGTATTGGAACTTGTCCGTTATTATTTGTCGTGTCTGAAAAATAACTGTGTGACCAGGCGAGTTTAGCTGTGTCGCCGGTATCGTTGCACGTTGAAATATAAAATTAAAACACACGTACCGGTAAAACCCAGCTCGCAAACCACGAATCACCATACTATTATTCTTTGTCTTCTATCTTTTGCATCAAATGAAATGAGCTCGTTTTCATACATGATATATAATCGTTTTTGATACACACAATCAATGAAAAAAAGAAAGAAAATAGATCAAGTGGCGCCGGTGTCGCTTATACTCGTGCCGTTCACTCGACTTGCCCAGGTAAGTCAGTCAACGATTATAATAACTGCAACAAACCATATGTATAACTACGTAATGGTCAAAATGACTGATAACGATAGTTCAGATTAATTGGATATAACAGAAAAAACGTGATACGGATATGGTTATTGAAATAACATATAAAGATCTTAAACGGTCGCAGCGTGAACAAATTTTAGGGATGAATAAGTGAAAATCGTCGAAATTAGTCATATTCCCCGATGGTGACTGTGGTACTCATTGACCATAATTGTGACACGAGAGTACTTATAGTAAGTTCATAAAATATACACTAACTAACATTCGGACATTTGACAATCAAAATAACTGTTTGTACGATTATGGGTAGGCTTTTCTTATACCTTTTATAATTCAGCTCACGAAATGAAAACAACCGCTCTTGATTTCAACAAGGAACCTCATTTAATCTGTAATCGATTCTCTATAATCGTTGTGATTACATTGGGTTACCTCAAAATCATGAAACTTAAATGATGCTGCAATGTGACACATTTGACATTTTTTACCTTTACAAAAAAATTCCATTGCGCAAGTAATGAAATGAAACATTTTCATAAGCGGAAGTATTTTTTACATAATCGTTTTTATCGGCGGAAGTATTTTTTATAATTTGAACTTGTTGTAGTGGCCAGGGTGTGCCATTGAAATCCATTGTTGTCAGAATGTCAGAATTTTCTTTGTAGGAAGACTGTCCGGGTGGTATATAGAAATTTCCATTTGCCGATTTTTCGCAGAAGTTACATGAAAGCTCGAAAAAAGTGAATACTGAATGAAAAAATTCACTGCACAAGTCATTTGGTATTCAGCAAAGATTTTCAAATGGTTGGTAATTCCTATACTTAGACCGGACCGAGTCTGCTTACAAAGAGAATCTTGTGAAATTAATTTGGTCCAAAGATGCAACTTAATCTTTATGACAAGTGCAACATCGAAAAACTATTTGGGCTGTTGAACATGGGTACAGAAATACATGTTTGCTTATAAAAAAAATTTAATTTTTTCCCCTTACCAAGAGGTATTTTTTATTCGCAGTGAAATATTTCATATTTGCAATTGCAGCATTATCCGATTGTCATTATTCTTTTCGAACTGGTTGAAATATTTGGGTCATGAACCAGCGTTCAATGTCTTGATGTGATTTACAGCGGGGCGCATGGTATGGAATATTTTTGTATGGTCAGAACGATACGCCTAACGACCGCGAATATGAAAATGTATAAGAGAACGTTGTGAATTACGTTTTCTGGCTGTTGAACTACAAAATAGTGGGATTATTGTGAAAATACTTGTATACATTTCGAGCAAGGTTCTTATTAGATTTTACTTAGAATTCTGTCTCTGGAATCCCATTAAAAAAGTACATAATAGGGATCGGATTAGTAGCACCTTATATGCATTTTATAATAAATGTCTGTACATGGATTAAGTAAAAAAGAAGATGCACTGTTTCTATTTTACGATTTCTACAAACATGTGTAAAAAAATAGATTACTAGCCTCATGGAAAAAAGGGTATATGAAAGTATATTTTTACGTATACTCGATACACTTTTCCACGAAAAATAAACTATTTGTATATTTCAACATTAGGAAAAAAAAAAAATTTCCCTCAAGTGATGAATGAAACTTTTCCGTGCAAAGTCTGGAAATTGCAGTTTTGGCAAAGACAGCTTTCGAAAAGTGCACTATTGTGGATGGAGGAGTGAAAAATATATTTTTAATTTATTTCTAAACGTATTTTTCGTTATTTTGGGCGTACCGATAGGGATGACTCTTGCGGAGAGTCATCTTGTTGCATTAAATGTAGCCCATGCTTATGTCAGTCTGAATGATGTCATCATGTTGTCAAAGAACGAATGATTAAAGCGAACATTCGCGATCGTTACTATCAAGCTAGCGTTCCTCTTGACTCTGAAATTAAATGTTAACAGTACACTGAGAAAAAAAATGTTGAAATTAACTAAATCGGCGTTTGCCCTCGGTCAAACGAATTTCTCGTTTAGGACAACCAAATGTTTAGTGTCTTCAATAATTATTTGATTCAGTTGACTAACATATATTTGCGGTAACCAAAATATTTGTTATACCAACTAAAAATTCATTTGAACGAGGGTACACGCCGATTTAGTTCATTCTAACATATTTTTTTCTCAGTGTATTTCTCGTTAAATAGCCCGACACGTTTACGCTCTTGGTCCGGAACTTCAGCACCTGTTAAAACATTTAAGACATCAGACTGAGAGTACACTTACTACTATTCCGGTAGTTTGGAAAGCTCGACTCTACGTGTAGTGGCTACTATATTTATGTATGTGACCAAGGACGCCTGTAAGACTTTTACCACCTCTTGGGCGCGTCGCGGCAATCAACTGTCGAGGTCCCGGATCGTGACCTCGTAAACGAGGGAATAGACAATCATTATTTCTCGAGCTCGCGGAAGGGTGCTAAAGGTTGTGTGTTAAATGATTGTCGTGCTTGGGATTTCCGGCCACTTTATCGAGATTTATGGGAATCGTTTTTCCACCAGCAACGATTGTTCTATGAGTATATGTGTTTTACAATTTTGGTGCTTGGTAGTCATAAAAAATACAATACTGGAATAATTTATTACAATTGCTTATTTGCACTGAAATTAAATTATTTGGCTTTGATTGCTATCAAATGCCTCAGTTAAAAAGCTACCCATGTTCACCGGTTCTACTGACATCTATATTCATGAGACATGACATCTATATTCATATATATTCAAGAGTAATGGTCTTTCTATATAGTTATATCAAATTCTCTATAAAATGGATCCGAGATAAAAAGATAAAAATATGATAATTTTTCATGATAACCATAAAAAATATAATAACATTTCTTCAAGTACGTCGCGACTGCAAAATATTAATTTTCACCAAAATTCGTTGTCCACAAATGCTCACCAATGAATCGTTTAATTGAATTTATCAAAAGAAGTACCTAAACTATTGGTGATTATTTTTCCCATCCAAATTTCGACCAATAGAATTGCACCATTCGACGTCACGTGGGGCAAGCTACACGGTATTATACTGATTATTTTTTCAACTCCAATTTCGACCAATCAGAGCGCGGTATTCAACATCACGTGGTACAGCTAGGGTAAAATTATATCGATAATTTTTCGAAAATTTCCCGGCTCGGTTGCTAAGCGATAAACAATAATTTTTTTGACACTTGTAACCTCTGCGAATCTTTAAAACGTCAAGGTACTATTAACGGTCGTCAATATGAGTGAGTCAAAAAAGCGATTTGGTGATGAATCGCTTCAGAACATCGCTAAAAAAATAAAACAAAATGTCCCGGCAAAT
Organism: Ephialtes manifestator; assembly: GCA_963970395.1. Classification (NCBI taxonomy): domain Eukaryota; kingdom Metazoa; phylum Arthropoda; class Insecta; order Hymenoptera; family Ichneumonidae; genus Ephialtes; species Ephialtes manifestator. The sequence continues at coordinate 3,848,982 of OZ019981.1, forward strand.
ACAGAAAAGAGTAAAAAATCGATTTGGGCGCAATTCACTGCATTTTGTGCAGAGAGAAAATATGTGTTGGATGCAACATAGGTTTTTGTTCTGATTATGAAATTTCCTTGTCAGAATGATAATTTTTGTCTCATGGTGCAATTCCATTTGTCGCAATTTGAATAGAAAAAATAATCCCCCGAATACCACTCGAGCTTCGAAATTAATCTGATATTTCCCTCCAGGTTCCCTGCAAACAAATAAACTCGTCAAGTTTTCCAGAAAAATCACTCGCGCTACGCGCTCGTGATTTTTTAACCTGGAAAACTTGACTCGTTCATTTGTTTGCAACGAACCTGTCAGGAAATATCCGATAATTTCAAAGCTCTTGTGGTATTACAAGTGATAATTTTTTGATAATTTTGCGTGTTGGTTATATATATAAAACAAAAAATCATTTAGCCGCGTCAACCATCTGTCAAACTGACAGATTGGATTTTATTGTGGCAGTCAAAGGATTTTTATTTGATATGAGTAGGTTTGGAGTTGAATCCTTGCAAACTATTGATGAAAAAGTAAAGGGAAATGTCCCTGTTAATACGATTAAATCGACAACCTCAGTCTGGAATCAATATACAAATGTCTATAACAATTGTGTATTTAACTGCAATACTTTAAACATGAATTAAAAAGTTTTTGTTCTGATTATGAAATTTCCTTGTCAGAATGATAATTTTTGTCTCATGGTGCAATTCCATTTGTCGCAATTTGAATAGAAAAAGTAATCCCCCGAATACCACTCGAGCTTCGAAATTAATCTGATATTTCCCTCCAGGTTCCCTGCAAACAAATAAATTCGTCAAGTTTTCCAGAAAAATCACTCGCGCTACGCGCTCGTGATTTTTTAACCTGGAAAACTTGACTCGTTCATTTGTTTGCAACGAACCTGTCAGGAAATATCCGATAATTTCAAAGCTCTTGTGGTATTACAAGTGACAATTTTTTATATTTTTAATTCGAGAAATATTTTTTGTAATTTTCACTAAAAAAAATTCTCATTTTCGTCTAATAATTAATACGTTGTATAAAGTAAAATGTAAATTTCGCTGATCTATTTATCACATACATTATTACAAAAGCAGCAAAACAAAAAAATCTGTAAAATACAAACGATCTTATTTGAAGTCAACAAAACAGTTTTACTAATGACACTCCCATTTAACAAAATTATTTTCTACTGTGTAAACGGCGCAATTCAAAGCTATGTTCACCGAGTGAGATGTTGTCAAGAAGTGACAACTCACTTCTTTAAACCTACAATTATTTTTTTACAACTTTTCGACGATGATATAGATTCTGGAAAAGAATAAAATTTAAAGAAAGACAATAGATTTTTATACCCGGTTGATCAGTGCATCGAGGGTTACAGTTGTATACGAGAGAACTTTCCGAGAAGGGTACACCCGCACACAACCCACTTAACAACAAACCTATATTGTTATATTCCACTGAAGACTGATTAATTTGTGTGTTCTGTTTGCCACGTTAGATGGACCCGCATATGTCCACGTCAACATATTTGTTCGAAGTATCTCAAAAATAGATGACGTAACCATGGTAAGTATGAAAATAACCACAGCCCCGAAATCACAGACACATGCACACGCATATAATGGGTGTTTGTCCCTTTTGTATATGATCAACTATACTTATAATTTTTATTCGCTATTGCTCCCTAAAATATACAAAGTTATTTTATATCTGTTCATATATATATATATATATATATATATATATATATATATATATATATATAATATATATATATATACATATATATATATATAATACATGCATACCATTACATTATACATTGTACACTTCCAAATTTGTCGTGGTAGAATTTTCAAGACCTTTTGTACACACCAAATACTATAATAGTACTACATTTTTTGCTAAGATAAGCATACATACTTTTAGTCTCTTGAATTTCAAATGTCGAGCAGTATGATGCCTTTTGAAATCGAACTAAAATAGAGTTTAAATGAAAATGAGAAATAATTCAAATCTGAGAAAAAATTAATCATAGTATATCAACGCAATATTCAAATACGAAATTTTTTCGCATACTTGAATGAACTCATTGTGGCACAAAATATTTTTGTTCTTTTTTTAAGTACGCAAATTTAATAAATTAAATTTAATATATATATATATATATATATATATATATATATATATATATATTGTACGATTATGGCGTCACGCTGCACGTAAATATGGGCTCGATATAATAGTATCGCTGATCTGCTGATGCGTGGTAGATATTCTGTAGGAATCCCGTTCTCTGATTCACGTGATAATGGTCGCAGGATTCCCATGCACTACGAATAGACGAGTAAGCGCACCAACAAGAACATTCGGGTACACATAATACTACATATATATATGGCCGTACACTCTATTTCGTCAAACTTCAAGTGCAGTTGTCTGTATCGTGAATGCTACACGGGCTTTAAATTTATTCACAAGTAAGTTACGGTATAATCACGAAGGATTTCTGAACAATTAACCCTTCAATGATGGTTTTGGATGTGGCTACACCATAAGATCTTTATTTTTGTCATTTTAACGAGCGACCCAGTATGATAATTCAACGATAATGATTTACGCTTTTGTGTATTCGCTTATGTGGCTGTGTTATAAATTGTTTGAGTTTCGCGGGTAGCTTATAAACTATTCACCCACACACATTACTAAATTTCCTCCCAGGCCGTTTTGTACAGCAGAATCTAATCGTTACACAATTTCGCATGCTTTGATAGAAGTGTCTTTCAATTATTTATCACACTAAAGAAATTCCACTTAAAAGTACACATGGAAAACGACAAACTCTTTAAATGGGTTTCTAATTGATGTTAGAACTCGCACAGTTTTTGTTCCAAGATTTATGTACCCGTCGAAAGGTTAAACATGTTTTTCTAAAAATTAGTGTCACATTGATTTGTTTCTGATAATTCGTGATTGCAACACTATTAAATTTTTAATATCCAAATGAAGCTCATATTACGGATGATAAATATTCGAATAAAGATGTATTCCAGATACTTTTCAGATAGAGTAACAAATTTTTTTTGTATTTTAATGTATTGTTATTGTCACTTATATTTATTCTTAAAATGATTCGTAATTAAAACGCAACCTCTTATATATATTGTTCGACCAAAAAACCATTTTAAATGCATTTTCCCCCTTCAAAAAATCAGTGGATGAAATATCTCGCATTTTCGATATAAGTATTATTGTTATTTTATTCGTTTCCTAAATGGCTGTCGTATCAGCGTGAAGTTGATACTCGTCGGCGAACAACTTTAGGCATGTTGTTCTATTTGACATTTGTAAATGATTTAAAAGATCGTGACTTTTTACCGACTCTGATTTCACAGATCCGACTTTGGTCGAAAAATCCAACCTAAAGAACCTACATTTTGTCTTCTTCAAGATATCAAATTTTGGCCTTTACTATCGTTCTCAAGTCACACATTGTACCTCAGAAAGTACTGTTTACATGCCTTTTTACGAAATTTATTTAAAAGTCGCTTTTGGTCGGATCTGATTTCAGAATTGACAGATCCGAGTTTTCGTCGGAAAATTCACCCTGAACAACCTAAAATTTATTTTCTTTAAGATATGAAATTTAGGCCTTCACTGTCGTTCTCAAGTTGCATACCCTCGAAAATACCGGTTACAAGCCTTTTTACTATGATTTAAAAAATGGAGCCTTTTTTCCATTTCTGACTTCAGAATTCACGAAACTAATAAAATGGCACGAGTACGTATATCGAAAATGCAATTTATTTCAGCCACGATAATCTGTAAAAGTCACAGTACACTAATAAAAAATTTAATACAGAGGTCTGATGGTTAGCGCGCGAAGCGCGCATCCGCTGCTAGTAATTTAAATATTGTATATTATTTGTTCATATGAATCATACTGTATATTGAAGATTAAATTTTCATTGGTCTTTACATTTATGTCATAATATATACATTAAAGTAAACGCATATAGGTCTTTGTGGACCTCATTTTAGCATACAATTCATCGAGTTTGCGTATCGAAACTCTAACATTGAGCCATTGATAAGGGAAAGAATTAGATAATTTCTATATCAAAAACTGAACCCATGAGTGGTTGAACCATGTTTGATCTGTTAAGTTTTATCCATAACGCACGGTTTGGAATATAATCGTTAACATAGGAGGGGTGATAACAGACTTCTGTATGTAAATACTATTTATAAAGCACGTGAAGAAAATTTAATCACAAAAATGTATCATTAGCTGCTTATGAATTCCCGAGGATAATTATTCTTTGATAAAACAAAGTGCATTTGAGACTGCATTACTAAATTTAGCGAGTGCTCTTGAAGCTCTGACGCGAGTACTTGTTATCATTTCATGAGACACATAACTGTGTACTGATATCTCACAAGTACGATGGGTTTAAAGTCAAATCAGTAGCGAATTCGTTGATTATTAGTATATTCATTCCTTTTTGGATTGTTCGGCTAATATAAATCTATTATCACATGTTTTGTGAGATAAATAAATCTAATTACTAAAAAAAACTGTAAGTTAATCGAGTATTTGAAAAAATTCGATAGAAGATTATGATTGTTGACTTTTCACTCTTTCTGTAACGAGACAATATTGAGTTTTTACTTTCTGATACCACGCGCGAAGAAAAGATTGTTGCCATAACCAAAAAATTAGTTGACACGACCAATCGATTATTTTATTTCCCTTACAATTCAAATGGTGGTGCTAACGATTGGATTGATCGCGCTTACTAATTTAGTGACAAGTAATCGTGTGAATAGTTGAGATTATTATTCGATATGGTTGGGGCAACTCATTTCTGAGACCTCGTGTACAGCAAATTGGAAACGAAATTGTCAGAAACAAATATTTCTCTCCGTGTTATAAATTCGGTAAACATTTTATAGAAATGGTAATCGGATCCAAACCCAAGATGGTTTGGGGCCGATAAGAATAATTGGGAAATGAATAAACTAACATTTTAATCAAATTGCGATTGAAAGACAACTTTAATGTAGGTAGCTTAACCAAGAAAGCAAAAAATCTCACAAAAGTCCCTTATTGAAGTTAGAAAAGAACTTTAATTTGAGAATTTTCAACGCAGGCATCACATAGCATTAAAGCTAAAACTCTTACTCGGTGCTGCAGATGCTATTGACGCGATGAATTTGCACGGAGAAGCATCTACCTGTGAGTAAACCCCGAATGAATAATCTCATCTAACTATCTCCAGAGCGAAATACCCTAAATGCGCTCTGACACAACAGTCATGATTCGCGATACGTGTGGAAATTATATCTCGCGGGTCTGTAAATTCCGATGGTATAAATTGAGTTACCAAGAAATACACAGTGAATGAGGGTTTAAATAAATTTCGATACAATAATATGATTACTGGCTTTTGATTACTTCTATGGTGAGATTGCTTTCCCGTTTAAGGTTCTATTACAACCATTGTAAGTTCTATAGAAATTGAAGTCGATTATCGGATTTAGTTTAATAAGAACGAAAAATAAACATTCAAGTTAAAGAAAAATGAAAAGACAATATTTACCTAGAAAATCAAATATCTCACTAAAGTCTCTGTTCAAGATTTGACAATAACTTTGAATACAAAATTTACAAGTCAACATCTAACATTATGTAATTTCAACACTGAAATTTATTCCTAAAGTTGCCAGTTATACTTGTTTCCAGAGATCTTCCCTTGATTAAACGAACTGAACACAGCAAATACGCTGTGAAATAATATATGGGGGATTCCACGGGACTTTCGCCACCCCCCAAAAAAAAAAATCTCAAATTTCATCTAAAAATCAGGTTCAGCGGTGTCTATTGATGGACCAAATTTCAAAATTCTAAAAAAATCGTTGACCGGAATATGCAATTTTTTTTGTTTTTTTATCATTTTTCATTTAATCTGTAATATCTCAGAAACTATTGATCGTATCGAAATCATTAAAAGACGAAAATGTGCATTTTTTTTATGGCCAACAAGAAAAAAATATATTCAAAATTAATTGCTTAATTTCAGGTTACATTTTATGGAAGAAACAACAAAATTATTTTTTTTTATGGTTGGACTTCAGATTTTTTCATCGGACAAATTGTCTCGGAATCTTTAAGTGATCGCCGAATTTTAAGTATTTTTTTTTCATGGGATGGCCCAATGCTGTGACGTTACAGCAATTTGAATGTTTTTAATATATAAAAAAAAATCCATATTCAAAATTAAAATTAATTAAAATAGTTGGACTTCAGATTTTTTCATCGGACAAATTGCCTCGGAATCCTTGAGTGATCGCCGAATTTTGAGTATTTGTTTTTTCATGGGATGGCCCAATGCTGTGAGGTTACAGCAATTTGAATGTTTTTAATATATAAAAAAAATCCATATTCAAAATTAAAATTAATTAAAAGGGTTGGACTTCGGATTTTTTCATCGGACCAATTGCCTCGAAATCTTTGAGTGATCGCCGAATTTTGAGTATTTTTTTTTTCATGGGATGGCTTAATTCTGTGACGTTACAGCAATATGCATTTTTTAAAATACATTTAAAAAATTCAAATTGCTGTAAGATCCACAGCATTGGGCCATCCCATGAGAAAAAAATACTCAAAATTCGGCGATCACTCAAAGATTTCGAGGCAATTTGTCCGATGGAAAAATCCGAAGTCCAACCATTTTTATTAATTTTAATTTGTATGTATGTATGTATGTATGATTTATTGTCTTGTGGGGTAAGCTCCCCATGACAAGGGAAAGCCATTAACATTTTTCGTTTTACAAGCCAGTCTTATCCAGTTAGTTACACAATACTTTTAAACCTAATTACCGACTAGTTTTTCTTATTATTTTATCTTATTTCTCGTTTACAATCACATAAAATCTATTTATACCCGTTGATTTTTCTTTTTATTCTATTTTAATTTTTCCTTTTTAACGCGTTTTTTCATAAAACCTATTCGTTTCGGCAGAATGCCCTTAGCGCCATAGCTCCTGTCATGTAATAAAATAAATCGTTCGTTGCCGCTATTTCATGGTTATCGAGGAGCGCAATTAAACTATCCCTTTCAGTAAAGTATTTCCTTATATATCTATCTCTTAGGCTTTCGTATATTGGGCAGCTTAAAATGAAGTGTTCTAGTGTTTCGGGCTTATGAAGGTTACATATGGAGCAATTTTCGTGTGGGGAAAGCTTATATATTATCCCGTTCCAGGTGAACCGACAATTGTGTTCATTTGCCAGCCTGGCCTGCGCTTTGATTTTAATTTTCGCAAGTGGGCACCGGTGGCTAAGGTATTTTGTCCCTTCGCAATCCAGACTTCTAGGAATAGGAATTTTGGAATTTAGGTTCTGCCAATCTTGTAAGTCTTTCGCTCTAAACATTATTTCGAATTTTTTTAGCACTTCACTTTCTCTGGCTATCCAGTGGTTTGCAGACACACTCTCCAAAATATCTTCGCAGTTTATTTTTACTCTCGTTTTTTGAACTGCTTCCTACTTCAGGCTCAGTGCTCCGCGCTTGTTGAGTCAGCGGTAAGAGCTTCCCCTGGATCTCGTCCCAGCGCATCCAAACACCGTTGATTTCGATTTTTTGGTGTGCAACTTTGACTGTGTGTTTTTTACTGCTTTCGTCCTTGGCGATGTCCCGGAGCTTTTTTTGAGTTTTCCTTTCCTCGAATGTCAGGTCGCTGTCCACGTAGACGCGGCTGTTTGCGAGAACCATGCGCTTGTTTTTCAGGATCTTCAATTTTTCGTCGAAATTTGACAGTTTAACTTGAATGAGTTCCGCCCTTCCACCAATCTTGCGTGCGTCCACCACCGCTTCGGTGGCGTGAAATTTTTCGGTAAGGAACGTTTCCACTTCTTCCTTCAGGTCGTTACCCGTCGGTTGGAGTCCCTTGACAATGATATTGTTTTTCCTCTCCTTTTTTTCATCACTTTCCAGCCTTCGTGCGATCTCGTTGAATCTCGCGAGCGTGCTGTCCGGGATTTGGTCAGCCGATCTACCCACGTTGGCCTGAGTATTGGCGGATTTTTCTTCCAAAACTTTGAGTCGTTTCTCGTGATTTGATTCGTGTTCCGAAGAGATTGGTGTGCTGATCTTGGTTTGGAGGGCATCTATTCGTGCGTGAATCGCAGCCTCCGACTCGCCTCTCGCTGCTTCTTTCGCTTTAATTTCGTCTCGAAGCTGTTGTATTTCCTCCTTTATAGCTGAGTTATTTACCGCGATTTCCACCTTTAGCTCAGAGAAGTTTTTTTGGTTTTCCATTCTCATTGCCTCAATCGCTCTTAAGATGTCGTAGGATCCTGCGTTGTTTTGCTCCGCGGGTGTTCCATTTATTTGCGCCTGAGACGTCGTGGTTTGGTCGTCAGAGTTTTGCATTGTGGGCGAATTTTGCTGCAATCGGCTGTTCGGGGGAGTACGTTTAGTTAAATTACTCCTTTTTGTGATCTGCTCTTTGGGCTCCAGGTCTTCTGGGGTTTTTGCATCAATTTGGAAAAACATACGTTTTCCCGAATTTTTCCCTTCATTTGTGCATTTCGGCGTACTAACGAAAAGTGGCAGTTTCTTCGGCCTACCTCGAGGCGTGCAGGTCGCGGCTGGTGTGTTGCTGTGCAAAATTAATTTTAATTTTGAATATGGATTTTTTTTATATATTAAAAACATTCAAATTGCTGTAACGTCACAGCATTGGGTCATCCCATGAAAAAAAAAATACTCAAAATTCGGCGATCACTCAAAGATTCCGAGGCAATTTGTCCGATGAAAAAATCTGAAGTCCAACCATAAAAAAATAATAATTTTGTTGTTTTTTCCATAAAATGTGACCTGAAATTAAACAATTAATTTTGAATATATTTTTTTTTCTTGTTGGCAATAAAAAAATGCACATTTTCGTCTTTTAATGATTTCGATACGATCAATAGTTTCTTAGATATTACAGATTAAATGAAAAATGATAAAAAACGGAAAAATTTGCATATCCGGTCAAATATTTTTTTAGAATTTTGAAATTTGGTCCATTAATAGACACCATTGAATCGGATTTTTAGAAAAAATTTGAGATTTTTTTTTTTCGGGGTGGCGAAAGTCCCGTGGAATCCCCGATATATGTTTGACGATACACCGAGAGAAAAATATGGTTAAGGCATCTAAAATAGTTTGGTAAAAAAACCCAGACAACATAATAAGTGGGATCAATCTTTGAAGTTTGGAAATGTTTACTTATACCGTGAATAGAAACGCGATGCACGCAGAGGGGCGCTTGCAAAACGTCTGGGCATTTTCGGGCAAGTTTGAGGTTATGACGGCAAACGTTGAACGATCGACGCTACACGTGAGCTGTATATCTTTCGTAAATCTCATGTCGTACTAAACTACAGACATTTTGCAGGCTGTCAATAGATTTTGCGTTATTTTCCGTAACGTGAATTGCTTTAACCTGTATGCGTATGAAAATTATTCCGAACATTTGTAGGCGCAAAATATAGAGAAGTATGAGATGCGATGTATATAGTGTTGTACAGCAGCGTAAATAGTAAAGCGGGCGACGCCTAGTAAATTTTGTATGTGTCTGGGAAAAAATGCCATTTTTCCACTTTGCATCCCGATTACTATACGAATCTGGGAATGAGTACTATACATTTTTCTCGGTGCAGTGAACCTAAAATGCAAGGAAAATTTTGATTTAGAAAAGCTAAAATCTCACTACCATCTCTCCTTAAATTTCGACAAGAACCTTGATTTGATAATTTTCTAGTGCAAACATCCATCTACGATTTCATTCATATACCCCGAGTAAAACACTAATGAATAATCGCGCATAATTATCGTCTAAACGAAATATAGCAAACAATAGGACGCGACAGTTATCATTCGCGATATGCAGGAAAATTATATCTTACGGGGTTGTGAGTTCCGATGGAATTCAATTTGCTGGCGCACAAATTTCCGTTTGATCCGGACAAGCTGGTGTGTTTTGATGTAGAGTAAGTGGCAGGTACGTGGTTTCTGGGTGACGCAGCGACTAACGGAGGGTCGTTATATTATACGTTCGAATGAGCGTATACGCGTCCCATACGAGTTGTTTCAACTCGAAAACTATTCATCCATATGTTATGAACAGGTATAATATATCGTATGGTGACTATGTGTTTCGTGTGTTTCTGCAGATCCAAATTGGTTGCGTCGCTCGTCACTGCGATTACTTACGTCGTACTCGTAGCGTTGTTGTTACAATTGTGACAACGACGCTACGAGCACCGAAAACAAGAGATGTTCAGGGCATAAAGACGTATCGCATGTCGCAGTTGAACGAACTTGTCATCTACGAGGGAATACACACGGGGAGATGTCGCAGTATTACGCGTCATATACTTTGTGCGCAGGCGGAACGTAACGGCGTGCCTAGCTCATCACCAAAGTTCTCTATCGACATTATATCTTCGTCTAATTCGAGATGTATATACTCGTTACACGTTTACTAGACCAATTGTTCAGCCTATCGTAGATATCCGGCTTTGTTGGCATCGTGCTAAGAGTCGAGTTGCGCGCACGGCCGGAGTAATCCGTAATATGATTACCTACCTACGGCAAAAACTTTTTTGAATTCTTTTAAATCCGCAAATTGTCATATTCTTGTAACATACGCATTGAGAAGGTAACTTGGGTTGCATCTTAGTTAATCTGAAAATCTTCTCATATTACGATGTCATTGAAATAGACTTTTCGCTACATGCGTTTTCTGTTTTAGGTTAACTTGCCTCTGACAAGTTTTTAGAGGGAACTCCATGGAGACTAGAGGGTAAGGAGTACGAACTCGGGCTGATAAAACGTTCATGAAAGTGTGTAAAATTTTAGGGGACTGAGCACCACTGTATATCAACGGGAATCGAGTTGAAGTTAGCGAGGAAGCCACTTCCTCTTCTCTTCGGTTCCAGCCAACTTTCCACTCATTTGACTTCGGTTTACGCAAAAAAAGTTTTCCACAGTTCGGCGAACGGATCTCAACCATGATTTCCATAGTTGTTTGTACTCCTTACCTCTAGTATCCATCGGTTAGTTACTGAAACTAAATCGGATTCGTAGTCTCAACTTTGATCGACTGGTAGCAAAAAATACTCCGTACGACCAACGCTTGCTTCCTGTAACTATCAGGGCTGCTATCCAATCAAAATGATTCGTTGCACCAACCAGCCGGTGTAACAGCAGCTTTATGATGCCGTCACCTTAGTTCGTGGGATTGCTTAGGTCAGCAATCTCACGGTAACCCTTATCGCGAGTATCGCGGTATCTCACGGTAACCCTTACCGCGAGTAGCGCGGTCCGAGGGCCCGCGAGACGCCCGAGGACCTCAGTTCAAAACCACGTCTCAACTAATCGACATCCTATTATAGTGCACTCTCCCAGAATACATAATAAAAGGACATTTACAACACAAACAAGTTTAAATCATTACACCGGTGAGTTGCGGTTATGATTTCAGGTGGTCATTGTTACTATCGATACTCTACCAACGAGGTTATAGTTTCTTCAACCGACTGAGTCGTTGGCACTATTCTAACTATTTTGATTGGCTGTCGGGACGATAAATCAGTTTTTACAACTACTTTTTTCTTTACGTGTAGGGACGTCGCACATTCGTCGCATTTTGCCGACGCGCGGTGCGGCACGTTTTTCTATCTGGGTTATGTTTCGATATTCCTGTTTTCCGGTATGCGGAATAGAAAATATAATGGAACATATATCAGTAAAAAGACACGACGTACGAAAGTAAAAGTACAGGCCGGATTATTACACTGAACAAAAATAGTAGCTGGAGAATATTGTGTCGGCAAAAAAAGCAAAGCGGAATCAGGAGGAAGAGCCGGCTTAACGGACAAAAGTGCGCGTCGTCGACATGAGTAACCTACACTTTCCGCGGTTTCGGTACAACAACGTCGATTATCCGAACAGCAATTGTTTGTAAGGGCGGAGAGAGGTATTGAAACTTTCAAAATGATAGAATATATTGTAGTGTAAATTTCCCAAAAACTCCCAAAACATCACAAAGCTATAAAGTCCCGAGTTCTTCCCTTTCTTTTATTAGGGCGCCAGGCGCTCACGCGCCCGAAAAAAACTGGCGATGTTCGCGGACCAAGCATGACGCTGAAACTGGCAGACAGACCTGGCAGACGCGGCCGCCCAGTGAGCCGTAGGTTTTTGTTGGGACTGTACTCTCCCCACTGCTGCAGAGGCACACGGCAGGCCCGGCGGCAGCGAGCTGTCGCTGGCGCTATACAGGCTAACGTTCTAACAGCCTAGCGCGTAGCTTATACAGCACGTTGAAATTCTTTATTTGTTAATTAAGTTTAACGAAATGAAAAAGAACGTTGTATTGGTTTAGGTTTCCAGAATATTTATATAAACTTACTCTGGTCTAAGATCATGATGGCAAGAGTTGTACAATGTTTTGTGGCCGAGGTCGTTACAGCTTACGCACGGATTTCTTATGTGCTTGCACCTCGTCAAAAAAAAAAACATTCATACGCATGAACGCAGGACATTCATAATTTACAGGAATATTCTATAAGTCAGTCTGAATTTAGCGGTATATAGTTTACTCCGTTAAAGGCCTTTGTTAATAACGAAAAAAAATTGCAAACTTTTCTTCGTGCTTAGCGTAGCCGTTATACTGCATAATTATGGTGAAAATAAAATAAATAAAAAAGCCCTTTAACGAAATACACTATAGTACATTGAATTCAACTAGATCTACAGAATATTTGTGTAAATTGTCAAATGCCTGGGGTCATGCGTGTAAAAGGCTCACGTATTTTCATATCCATCGTCATTTCAGCGTACGCACGAGTATCCATATACTTGTATCTTGACAGAACATTTATACGCATGAACGCAGGACATTCTTAATTTATAGGAATATTCTATAAGTCCGTCTGCATTTAGCGGTATATAGTTTATTCCGTTAAAGGTCTTTGTTAATAACGAAAAAAAATTTCAAACTTTTCTTCGCACTTGGCGTAATCGATATACTGCATATTTATAGTGAAAATAAAATAAATAAAAAAGCTCTTTAACGAAATACACTATAGTATATTGAATTCAACTAGATCTACAGAATATTTGTGTAAATTGTCAAATGCCTGGGTTCATGCGTGTAAAAGGCTCACATACTTTCATATCCATCGTCATTTCAGCGTACGCACGAGTATTCATATACTTGTATCTTGACAGAACATTTATACGCATGAACGCAGGACATTCTTAATTTACAGGAATATTCTATAAGTCCGTCTGCATTTAGCGGTATATAGTTTATTCCGTTAAAGGCTTTTGTTAATAACGAAAAAAAATTGCAAACTTTTCTTCGCACTTGGCGTAATCGATATACTGCATATTTATGGTGAAAATAAAATAAATTTAAAAAACCCTTTAACAAAATACCCTATAGTACATTGAATTCGAATAGATCTACAGAATATTTGTGTAAATTGCCAAATGCCTGGGGTCATGCGTGTAAAAGGCTCACATATTTTCATATCCATCGTCATTTCAGCGTACGCACGAGTATTCATATACGTATACCTTCACAGAACATTTATACGCATGAACGCAGGACATTCTTAATTTACAGGAATATTCTGTAAGTCCGTCTGAATTTAGCGGTATATAGTTTATTCCGTTAAAAGCCTTTGTTAATAACGAAAAGAAAAATGCAAACTTTTCTTCGTACTTGGCGTAGTCCATGTACTGTATACTTATGTTGATAATAAAATGAATTAAAAAACACTTGAACGAAATACACTATAGTACATTGAATTCGGCTAGAACTACAGAATATTTGTGTAAATTGCCAAATGCCTGGGGTCATGCGTGTAAAAGACTAACATACTTTCATATTCATCGTCATTTCAGCGTACGCGCCAGTATCCATATACGTGTATTTTGACAGAACATTTATACGCATGAACGCAGGACATTCTTAATTTACAGGAGTATTCTATAAGTCAGTCTGAATATAGCGGTATATAGTTTATTCCGTTAAAGGCTTCTGTTAATAACGAAAAAAAAATTGCAAACTTGTCCTCGAACTTGGCGTAGCCGCTATACTGCATATTTATGGTGGAAATAAAATAAATAAAAAAACCCTTTAATGAAATACACTATAGTACATTGAATTCGAATAGATCTACAGAATATTTGTGTAAATTGCCAAATGCCTGGGGTCATGCGTGTAAAAGGCTCACATATTTTCATATCCATCGTCATTTCAGCGTACGCACGAGTATCCATATACGTGTACCTTCACAGAACATATATACGCATGAACGCAGGATATTCTTAATTTACATGAATATTCTGTAAGTCAGTCTGCATTTAGCGGTATATAGTTTATTCCGTTAAAGGCCTTTGTTAATAACGAAAAAAAATTGCAAACTTTTCATCGTGCTTAGCGCAGCCGTTATACTGCATATTTATGGTGAAAATAAAATAAGTAAAAAAGCCCTTTAACGAAATACACTATAGTTCATTGAATTCAACTAGATCTACAGAATATTTGTGTAAATTGCCAAATGCCTGGGGTCATGCGTCTAAAAGGCTCACATACTTTCATAGCCATCGTCATTTGAGCGTAGGCACGAATATCAATATACTTGTACCTTGACAGAACATTCATACGCATGAACGCAGGACATTCTTAATTTACAGAAATATTCTATAAGCCAGGCTGAATTCAGCGGCATATAGTTTATTCTTTTCTTCCTACTTGGCGTAGTCCATGTACTGTATACTTATGTTGAAAATAAAATAAATAAAAAAGCCCTTTAACGAAATACACTATAGTACATTGAATTTAACTAGATCTACAGAATATTTGTGCAAATTGCCAAATGCCTGGGGTCATGCGTGTAAAAGGCTCACATACTTTCATAGCCATCGTCATTTCAGGGTACGCGCGAGTATCCATATACGTGTACCTTGACAGAACATTTATACGCATGAACGCAGGACATTCTTAATTTACAGGAATATTCTATAAGCCCGTCTGCATTTAGCGGTATATAGTTTATTCCGTTAAAGGCCTTTGTTAATAACGAAAAAAAATTGCAAACTTGTCCTCGAACTTGGCGTAGCCGATATACTGCATATTTATGGTGAAAATAAAATAAATAAAAAAGCCCTTTAACGAAATACACTATAGTTCATTGAATTCAACTAGATCTACAGAATATTTGTGTAAATTGCCAAATGCCTGGGGTCATGCGTGTAAAAGGCTCACATACTTTCATAGCCATCGTCATTTGAGCGTAGGCACGAGTATCAATATACTTGTACCTTGACAGAACATTCATACGCATGAACGCAGGACATTCTTAATTAACAGAAATATTCTATAATCCAGGCTGAATTCAGCGGTATATAGTTTATTCCGTTAAAGGCCTTTTTTAATAACGAAAAAAAATTGCAAACTTTTCTTCGTACTTAGCGTAGTCCATGAACTGTATACTTATGTTGAAAATAAAATAAATAAAAAAGCCCTTTAACGAAATACACTATAGTACATTGAATTCAACTAGATCTACAGAATATTTGTGCAAATTGCCAAATGCCTGGGGTCATGCGTGTAAAAGGTTCACATACTTTCATAGCCATCGTCATTTCAGGGTACGCGCGAGTATCCATATACGTGTACCTTGACAGAACATTTATACGCATGAAGGCAGGACATTCTTAATTTACAGGAATATTCTATAAGTCAGTCTGAATTCAGCGGTATATAGTTTATTCCGTTAAAGGCCTTTGTTAATAACGAAAAAAAATTCCTGTAAATTAAGAATGTCCTGCGTTCATGCGTATAATGTCCTGCGTTCATGCGTATAAATGTTCTGTCAAGGTACACGTATATGGATACTCGCGCGTACGCTGAAATGATGATGGCTATGAAAGTATGTGAGCCTTTTACACGCATGACCCCAGGCATTTGGCAATTTACACAAACATTCTGTAGATCTAGTTGAATTTAATGTACTATAGTGTATTTCGTTAAAGGGCTTTTTTATTTATTTTATTTTCAACATAAGTATACAGTACATGAACTACGCCAAGTACGAGGACAAGTTTACAATTTTTTTTCGTTATTAACAAAGGCCTTTAACGGAATAAACTATATACCGCTAAATGCAGACGGGCTTATAGAATATTCCTGTAAATTAAGAATGTCCTGCGTTCATGCGTATAAATGTTCTGTCAAGATACAAGTATATGGATACTCGTGCGTATGCTGAAATGACGATGGATATGAAAGTATGTGAGCCTTTTACACGCATGATCCCAGGCATTTGACAATTTACACAAATATTCTGTAGATCTAGTTGAATTCAATGTACTATAGTGTATTTCGTTAAAGGGCTTTTTATTTATTTTATTTTCACCATAATTATGCAGTATAACGGCTACGCTAAGCACGAAGAAAAGTTTGCAATTTTTTTTCGTTATTAACAAAGGCCTTTAACGGAGTAAACTATATACCGCTAAATTCAGACTGACTTATAGAATATTCCTGTAAATTAAGAATGTCCTGCGTTCATGCGTATGAATGTTTTTTTTTGACGAGGTGCAAGCACATAAGAAATCCGTGCGTAAGCTGTAACGACCTCGGCCACAAAACATTGTACAGCTCTTGCCAGCATGATCTTAGACCAGAGTAAGTTTATATAAATATTCTGGAAACCTAAACCAATACAACGTTCTTTTTTTTCATTTCCTTAAACTTAATTAACAAATAAAGAATTTCAACGTGCTGTATAAGCTACGCGCTAGGCTGTTAGAACGTTAGCCTGTATAGCGCCAGCGACAGCTCGCTGCCGCCGGGCCTGCCGTGAGCCTCTGCGGTAGTTGGGGGGAGTACAGTCCCAACAAAAACCTACGGCTCACTGGGCGGCCGCGTCTGTCAGTTTCAGCATCATGGACCAAGCTGCCTTTGCCGAGCTATCCGGAACCGTAAAAAATTGTACAATGGCGAGATTCGGTGTCAGAAACTTGTGCAGAAATAGAATATTCGATACTCTACTTTACGGGAGTTTAAAACAATAAATTGTAATTTATTAAAACGTTAACCTCTCTCCAAAAGAAACACAACGCAACAAACTAGAGAACACGGGAGTTTACACAAAAAATCTAACAAAACTATAATTTCGTGCGGGATGGTTTAGGACGATCGATAATCCACCCACATCGATTTAAACAAAACAAAGCTAAGAATGTAATAAAAAGAATTAACGAAAACATACGCACACGCATTAAATTCGCGATACTCAAAACGAAGAAAAACCAGCTACTAAATTTATCAGTGTCAAGCATTAGCGCGAATCACCCTCACACAAATAAATTCCCGGTTATCGCTCCCGACGAACTCTGAACTCTAGAATAATTCTATGATAACAAACTAGAAACTCTCATACGAACACGGAAAAAAGGCTTGGTTGGAACAACCAAGTGCAAGGCACTTTTATATATGCGCCAGACGATGAATTGGTTAGACCAACCAAGAAATTGGTAGCCTAACAAATAACTTGGTTGATCTAACCAATTAGTTGTCTGGCGCATATATAACCAAGGCACTTGGTTGTTCCAACTAAGCCTTTTTTTCCGTGTAGCAAGTCGTGTCACCGCAATTGCAACCGCAATTTACCCCTAGTTCACCAAAAAACAACTGACGTCGTTTTGTGCAAAAATCTTATTGCAAATCACTGCAAAACGACCGATATTATTTCATACTCGATCGGTCGTTTTCCGGCTAGTTGACGAAAAAACGACTGCAAAACGACCGACCTTATTTCATGCTTGATCAGTCGTTTTACGTTTAACGACCGAAAAACGACTGCAAAACGATCGATCTTTTTTTCATTTTTAAATATTAATTAAATATTATTAAATTAATAAATGCACGAAACAAGAAAATATGTGCGTGCTCCTGAAATATCGTACTTGGAGAAAAAAAAAATTAGTCACGTCTGTAGGTCTCAAATCTGCAACCTTCGGATTACTAGCCGAGTGCTCTGCCTCCTCGGCCACTCAGTTCGTTAATACATGTTAAACTCATGTTCCATATAAGATATCAGCCGAAACATATGGTAGCTTATGAAGAACGTGTGTTGATCATATTTCAACGAACTGAGTAGCCGAGTAGGCAGAGTACTCGACTGGTATCAGGTTTTTATATTCTCACTAAACCGTTGTTTATATGTATTGTGACGGGCCCTTACCACGAGTATTTCGGCCACTCGTGCAAGATCCAACGCCCAAATATAACGACGCCCGAGGTTTCTCACTCGATTCTTACCCGCACTTAACACCTGATTCCATACGACCTTGATGGGCGCCAGGCTCTCTATTCTATCCCGAAAGCCAGGGAGTTTCCTGCTCGTTCGATGTTTCTTTCTTAAACTGGCCGACTAGCTGAAAAGGGGTGCAGTTCGAGGCATGCAAAATAAATCACCCGGACGAATATTTCTCATTCTCACAACCGTAACAAAAGATTTATTAATAATAATGTCTAACAACCAAAAGAAAAAAAAACAACAAAAGGTATTTTACAATATTGACTCGAGTCCGACAAGGATCGCGGATCTTCACGCACGCGACGCTATCGCTCGAGTCTACTTTATCTTCCAATATTCCACGAAATCTACTGTTAACTAATCCACCGAAAGACCGGACGCGGCAACGAGCAACCCTGCAGCAGCACGGCTGAGGGCAGTATAATAGTGCACCACGTGCGCCTACCTTATTCGCTGGTTTCCCTGCAGTCCGTCCGTCGGTTTCCTTCAATCTCCTTGCTCGCTGAATTCTCCTCGCGGCTACTCTCCGAGCACGAATCGATCGGTTTTCCTAACCGAGATCTACGACACTCGAGATTTTCATACGCGGGAACACGGTGTCTCGAGATCTGCGCGAGAATCGCTCGAGCGCTTTATCTCCGAGTCTTTCAATACCGCGTAACAACGAAAGTAACAAATCCTTTATCTAGTAGTCGCAGGGGCACGCTAACCACTCGACGTAATTGTTCGTATTTTATTTTACGGAACGATCCACGAAGACTCACGTCCGCGAACTACTAGTTTTCTATTTCCTTTCAATTACCGCTCAGAGTACTACTCAACGCGAGGCCTGCCGAAATTATACTCTGAAATCGCGGCCTGTCGGGATTATACTTCTGAATCCTCGGCCTGTCGAAATTAGACTTCTGAATCCTCGGCCTGTCGAAATTAGACTAATTAATTCGTCGCCTGCCTAAACGAGACTAAATTCTTTTTTCCTATTCTTCTCGTCTCCGCTTTGTGCGGGTCTTCGTAGTTCGGGGGTCTCCGGACGTCCGGGGTGGGAGTCACGGCCTGCCATCGATCGTCTTCGACGTCGATCGGCTTCTCGTCGCCTCTCTCTCGCGCTCCTTCCATCCTCGACTCCCTCCGAGGCTCTCGAGCCTCTCTCTCTAACTCTCGTAGATCCTGCAATCAATGATCCACACAGCAATACATTGTTCTCGCAACGGTTCGGACCTCGGCGGCGGGAAGCGATTCTGTTGCTATGTAACTTTTTCCGGGGTCTCGGTGCGCGAGCATTCGCGACCAAGCGCGCTGCTGCGAGCGCGTGGTAACGCCTCGTCACAGTATATATAGTTTTAAGTCTTAGTGTAAGTTCCATTTGGACGTAAAATATTGATCTGAGGGTTTTTATGCTTTTAGCACCTTTTTTCCCTTTCTCCAAGGCTGCGGTCCGAGGCCATTTATCTTTTCTGAGCAATCCGGCTTAATATATTTTTTTTCTCGATATTCCCTATTATAAGTTATTAAACAAAGAAATTCTATCTACGAGATCTGCCTGCGTGCAGACATATAGGTAATATTATACTATTGGTTCTTTTTTATATGTTTATTCTGCGACCATCAATTTCTTTAATGTACTTTTGTTGTCAATAAACATTGTTCTGAAAAGAGTACTCGACTGGTAATCCGAAGGTTGCAAGTTCGAGACTTACCAGCGACACAATTTTTTTATTTTTTATTTTTGAAAAATGAAAAAAAAATCGGTCATTTTGCAGTCGTTAAACGTAAAACAACTGATCGAACATGAAATGAGGTCGGTCGTTTTGCAGTCGTTTTTTCGTCAACGCGCCGGAAAACGACCGATCGAGTATGAAATAATATCGGTCGTTTTGCAGTGATTTGCCGTAACATTTTTGCACAAAACGGCGTCAGTCGTTTTTGCGGTTGTTTATCGGTGACACGACTTGCTAGGGAATAGTTTTACTATTTCTTGTTTAATAAAATTTATGGGACACGTTAGTTGAGGAATAATTTTAACGAAATTGAAATTGTTCCTCAACTAATGATTAAGCAACAATTTTAACTTCGTTAAAATTGTAAAATATTTCCCTTCAATTTCCCTAAAGATCCCTTCTCTTTCATTTTTTCATGACGGGTATTGCAAACACACGAGAAAAAGAAAAAAAATCGAATGCGTATTGTACAACATTTTACCGCGTTAAGTGTAAAATAAAATTAGTTCCGCGCAAATCGTTTAGTAACGAGAAGACGATCCGGAATCTATTCAGAATCCAAGTCGGGTCCATCTTAGGGGTCACCCCTAACAAATCCCGATGCACGGTAATACGGCTCGTCGTTCAGAACTGGGACACGATCTGGAATTCATTCCGATTTCAAATGGGACGTCCCTTTTAGGGTAAACCTGTCAAATCCTGATCCATGGTAAAGTGTCATTCAGTGAGAAAATGGAAATCCATTCGGGATCTATTCGGATTCCAAGTTGGATAACCCATTTAAGGAAACCCGAGCCAATCCCGACCAGGATCGAGTCTCAAACTGGGACGCCCAGACTGATTTCTACATGAGAAACTACGCGTGAGATACCGTCACCTCGAACGTTTCAATCAAATTTGCATTGAGCTCTACACGGAGAAAAAAGTCTGTGTGTAGCTTCGCGGGTTTCTGTTATTAATTACTATAACTTGCATACCGCGGTGACGCAAGTTTTATTAAAGTTGTTCCTATACACGTAAAAGCTTCGGCAAATTTCCCCTTCCTTCCCTTAAAAAAAATTAAGGGAATGAAGGCGAAATGTATTTAATATGCTTTGCAAGTTAGTGTATAAAAAATGTGAACATTTTTAAAGACGCCATCATATTTTGTAATTTAATTTTGTTTCTCTGACTGTTGTGTTGAAACTGCAAAACGCTAGCCAAAGTAGGTCGATAAGTCAGAGTTGTAACTTATCATATGACAACTCGACCAAAAATACAAATATTGGGCAGCTTCACTACCATGTCTTCGCTATCGCACGAAAGACACTTTTGGGCGAAAAGACTGCTATTTATATGCACCATCGTAGATCTTTTCGTTTACGAGAAAAGTCGTGGTTATTCGCCGTGTAGCGGCTAAAAGCTCACCAAATGTTCTCTAGGTTTGTTTGCCATATAAATATTACATGTCAATGTTTCTTACGGTGTATATTAATTACAACATTTTTTATACACTCTAGATTCTCACAATTCGCAGTTTTACTTTCTTGTGCTGTCGCTAGATGGCGACTTCGTGTACCGATTCTCGTAAATGGAAGTGACTACGGAGGCGCATATGAGCAGGGAAGTTTCATGCCGATTCGTCCTGTGGCATTATACCGCAGGGCAATATATCGATTTTTTTGTCGCTCTCTTCGTTATAAAATAGTAACGACCCAGCGCTTTTGAAGAAAGGAAAGACTTTTAAAAAAACCTCAAAAAACAAACGTATGCTGTTAGGAAAATTTTACATATGTAGTGGATGAATAAATTCGCGACGTCATCATTAACCACACTGAGAGAAAACTTGAAATCCTTGAAGAATACTTTGGCTCAAAGAAATAGAGGTTGACGCAAACATCCATTCGTCGAGGAAATACAATGCATTTCTTTGAGATAACTACTTCATGTAATGGAGCGTCAACATAACAAAGTTTTGGCTGAACATTGATGCTGTTGAGCGAATGGCAATGCAGTTGACTTAATCCCGTGAGGGGTTAAGGCAACAATTTTTCAGCACTTAAATCGTGTGTAACAAGTGGTTGAGCCAATCACGCGTGTCATTCCAATCAGGAAAATGATTTCTATGAAGCAGCTGTATCAGAATGGTTACGAGAACTGTTTTATGTTTTTGAATGAACCTCGGTGCAACTGGTTTCTAAGAAATATAAGGTTGACTCAACCTCACGTCCGATTGTGTGAAAGTTGTTTCTGAAGATACGAGTATTGACTTTAGAGTCATCCCGATGGTCACCTATCTAACTACTGACCGCCACTGACAGCCAGGTAGTCACCCATCCTAGTACTGACCGTCAGGTCAGTGAGACGGTCATCCACCCAAATACTAGCAAACTAATTCGGGCTAAAAATGAAACACGCAACTTCGTCGAATATGTTTATAGATAGCAACAACGATACAATGTACTCTTTTCGATATAACCGAGTGCCGTTAAAAAAAACAGAAAGTGCTTTTATTTTTACTACACCAAACGCAATCATATAAATCTAAAAAGTTCTGACTGTATTATACTAATTCCATTTTATATTTCATGTTACCAACATTGAAATAGACAAAAAAAAAATTAGAATCATATGATCCGAATGGCAGGTTCGATTCTCGTCAATGAAATAAAAAATTAAATATGGTTTTTCAGCGATTAATATGTACCATCCTGAAGAGAAAGACGTAATACCAAATTAATATGCAGGATTACTCGATTGAATAAGCACGATTAATAATTTTCAATTAATTTTCTTTATTATTTTAGACTCACTCAAACACAATGAATTTGATTGACATTTGAGTGTAGTTGAACCAACTGCATCAATACTTTGAATCAATCGATTAGAGATTGATGCATGAGTGCGCATGGTCTGAGAGAAAACAATGTTAGAATTACAATAAATGCACTGTGGTTGTCTCAACCACATGAAACATTTGAATCGAAGAAAGTCCGACAACCATTTGGTGAGTTTGACCCAACCTCCTCGTTCCATTCGCCGTATATAACCTCTCGGAGAGGTTGAGTCAGCCTCTATTTCGTTGTGCCCAACAGTTTTTTCTCTCAGTGCATGTTCTTATTTGCGAATCAAAAAAATCCCTGTATATTGATAATCCCAAAGCAGAGTAGGAAATTAATACTAATCGACGGTGATAAGTCCCATGTAAATGAAGATTACTCTAATGTTTTCAGCTTTCAAAAAGATACGGATACAATGGATTACTATACTGTTAAGGAATAATTCATTGTTGTAATCAAGCAAATTTGGGACGATTACTATATGTATCGTAAGGTGTAAGTTGTTTATATGAGTTTGTACAATAGAGTCCATGTGTCACCGCCGTACAATATTTTCTGCGAGTGGCAACTATATTCGCGGATCCACTTCTCTCCGTCTGTAATAACCAAAAAAAAGAGATGCCAAGCGATAAGGGCCTACCTCAAGGACTATGTCAATCTATACAGAGATAATTATATTACGAGTCTCGTTCTCATGATTACAAGGTAGTATAGCTACTTTTCACACAATGTTGGCACAAGTTTCAGAGTCAAAAATTCAAAAGCAGCGCCGCTATGGCAGCGCCACCACCTCAGGCGTCCCTTTTCGTAACCTTATATTGTTGTTGTGCGCGAGTTAGTCACAACGCTAAAGAGTCAGCCTTCGTTTATTAAACGATTTAATTACACAAAGAAGAGTAAAAGATGGGTAAATCTCCGAAAAGGAAGGGTGAGGAGCCCACCAAAAAAGAACTCCTCAGGAAACTGCAGAAACTGGAGAGAAAGATCCTCCGCGTCTCGGAAAAGGAGGTGCCAGCCACGGCGACCCAAAGATCGGCGTCTCCCGAGGCAATATCGAAGAAACGAGGTAAATAATATTTTTATTCAGGTATTCAGAGAGCTATAATCGCTCTCGTGTAACTCCCTTCGGCGGTGGGGTAAACCGCGCGAAAGATAGGCAATGTTAGCTATCTTTGGGCAAACATAACCTTAAAAAGTTTTGTTCGTTCTTGTAGATTTGATGGTTGGCTTTGCAGAGCATAATAATGCTACTGAGTGTCTAGTAACTCTTGATACCTTGGGTACTGACAAGCCAGCGCAAGAATCTCACGGACTGAATGCCCCAGTTCCAGATGTACCCACAATAGATGAAGAGTTACTCGTGGCCATGGGTATCGATGCATCTTCTCCGCACTGCAAAGAGATGCAGATCACTTCTCAATTGGCTGCGCAGTGGACCAGCTGGATTAGATGTGGTATAAAAAAGGACATGAAAGCTGAGCTTCTGGATAAATATCCTCGTACTGGAAACTGCCCCCTCGAGGCCCCTAAGTTGAATCCGGAGATTGCTGCTTCACTGTTCAAGACATGGATTAAGGGGAGGGAGTCAGGTCAAAAAAATTGATTTTGGAAATTCAATATCATCCAAATCCTATTGCATATAAAAATGCCCAACTCACTATATTGTTGGTACTTGATGAAAGGATTTTTTTACTGTCGTCTGACTTTCATATGCTTTTCAATATTCTTTTAAGCAAAGTTCTTAGGTTTTCCATTCTGCGCATGATTCAGATCAAACTACTAAGCAGATTGGAATGGTTGACGTCTCATTTTCTTCTTCATGAAAAGATACACCGGCTAAATGGAGCAAATGTTAATAAAAGGTAATATTTTTTAAGTCACATAATTATTAATAAATAAATTTTATGCTATTTTCTAAATCAGTGATTAACTTTGTTTTCGGAATGAAAAAAAATAGTTTGCTCCATTTAGCCGGTGTATCTTTTCATGAAGAAGAAAATGAGACGTCAACCATTCCAATCTGCCTAGTAGTTTGATCTGAATCATGCGCAGAATGGAAAACCTAAGAACTTTGCTTAAGATATTATTGAAAAGCATATGCAAGTCAGACGACAGTAAAAAATCGTTTCATCGAGCACCAACAATATAGTGCATTGGGCATTTTTATATGCAATAGGATTTGGATGATATTGAATTTCCAAAATCAATTTTTTTGTCCTGACTCCCTCCCCTTAAGCGAGATAAACATTTCGTTTATTCACAAAATCTTCTAGGCTTAGCTCTGTCAGCACTTGGTGCAGGCATTACCCTTCTAGTGACAGAACATGAAGAAGGGGTGGATAAGAGACAGCTGCTCGAGTGTTTGGGAGAGGCAGGGAAGCTTTTGGCGTGTGCTCATAATCAAGAGCTAATTGCTAGAAAGCATTGCATCTTTCCCAGCTTTGATAAGAAAGTAAAATCAATTTTGGAGGGTTTAAATTCCGATGAATTTTTGTTTGGGAAGGACTTGGCAGAAAAAATTAAGTCTGCTGAAAACGATTGAAAAAGTGGACCTGGAGTTGAAGCAACCAGTGCCTGCGAAACCGTCGCCCCTGTGGCCGTCTACGTCGTCTTCGGGAAACTCGAAAGGCCCATCTGTACGGTTCCAGAACAACTACAAGATGGGCAACAGACAGAACTTCCAGAAAAACTCCAAGTCGCAGTAATACCACCGCCAGCAGAAGTCGAACAACCCAGGCAACGCGACACAATCTCGCTCGACGCAGCCTCCAAAGAAATAGTGGAGGTAAAAAATATCGCTGGTCGGTGGCGACATTTTTACAAAGAATAGGAGTTGATCACAGAAGATAAATTTGTTGTGAGCTGCGTAGCAGGCTACAAATTATCTTTTACAGAACGACCGTTTCAGGGGACTATTCCTTCACCCCCTTCGCTTAAATCGCCTCAAATATTTAAGGACTATAGAGTTGCGTTGAACCGTTTGTTGGATTTGGGTGCAATTCGAGAATGTTTACCTTGTAAGGATGAATTTATTTCGAGTTTTTTAGTACCGAAACCAGATGGTATTCCTTGTTTTATTTTGAATTTGAAAAAATTCAACAGTTTTATGTGGGCTGAGCATTTTAAGCTTGAGGACATTAAAACAGCCACTAAACTCATGTTTCAAGGGTCTCATATGTGCAATTTGGACTTACGAGATGCATATTTTTTACTTCCCGTTCATGAAAGTAGTAGAAAATATCTAAGATTTAGATTTGGGGATAATTTATTCGAGTTTGTTTGTCTACCTTTCGGATTATGCACGGCACCGTTAGTTTTTACAAAACTGTTAAAGCCGGTCGTTTATTTCTTGAGACGTCGTGGACTGTTATCAGTTATTTATTTGGACGATATGTTATGTTTTGGAAGCGACTCGCTCTCGTGTTCTAAAAACGTTCAGGAAACTATCGAGTTGTTAGTATCTTTGGAGTTTATTATAAATTATAGGAAGAGCAATACCACGCAGAGCACGAGGTGTGCGTATTTAGGGTTTATTCTTAATTCGGAGGATATGACCTTAGAATTGCCTCAGAAAAAGAGAGACAGTTTACGCGACTGGGTGGAATGTTTTAGTTTAAAGAAGTCGTGTTCGATTCGTGAGTTTGCCCAATTTATTGGTATATTAACCGCTAGTTGTCAAGCCATTCGATATAGTTGGATGTACTCGAAGAAATTTGAACGGAAAAAATATCTTGCGCTGCTCTTAAATGACGGGGATTATGAGGCGAAGATGTTTTTACCCGAGTCCCTTCAGGACGATTTTAGTTGGTGGAAAGCGAATCTATCAACTGCCGTGACCGCGATAGTACGTTTAAAATTTAGACGAGAGATTTTCTTGGACGCGTCGCTGACAGGTTGGGGGGCGTTTTCGAGAACCAGAGGGCACGCGGATTTTGGAAAAATTCTGAAAGATCCATTCATATTAATTACTTGGAGTTACAAGCAATATTTATGGCCCTACGTTGTTTTGCTATGGATTTGTCGAACTGCGAAGTCCTGTTACGAGTCGATAATACGACCGCGATCTCGTATATAAATCGGATGGGGAGCATTCAGTACTCGGGTTTAAGCGAAATAGCGCGAAATATTTGGCAATGGTGTGAGGTTAGGGAGATCTGGCTTTTTGCGTCCTATATCTCATCGAGGTCGAACGTGGAAGCGGACGAGGAATCGCGAGTTATCAATATCGACACAGAGTGGGAACTCGCGGAATTCGCATTTGTAAAGATCTCGCGTGTTTTCGGTTGCCCTGATATTGATCTTTTTGCTTCAAGAGCAAATGCTAAGTGTCAAAGGTTTTGTTCCTGGCACAGACACCCGGAGGCTATGGCTGTTGATGCTTTTACGCAGAGTTGGTCAGGTCTCACCTTTTATGCATTCCCTCCTTTCGCTTTAATTTTAAAAACACTAAGAAAAATTATTCTCGATGAGGCTTGTGGGGTGATTGTCATACCTTACTGGCCTGCACAGCCATGGTACCCCATGTTTTCGTCCTTACTAATCGGGGATATCATTAGATTCGAGCCCTCAGACGATTCGCTTTTGTCTCCTTGTAGGTCGCAGCAGCACCCATTAGCGAGGAGCCTCAGCTTAATTGCCGGCAGATTATCGGGAGGGCGTATGAAAGGAAAAATCTCTGATGCAGTGGGAGCTATTTTAACGGCGTCTCTGGCAGACGCAACAGTGATGCAATACCGGAACCCTTTGAAATTGTGGGTGGCTTACTGCGGACGCGTCAAGGTGGATCCATATGCGCCGAATGCGAACTCAGTCGTACACTTTCTTTCGGAACGTTTTGAATTGGGAGCTTCATATGGAACGCTCAACTCTGCAAGAGCGGCAATATCTTTAATATCTGAAGGAAAGGTCACATGTGACCCGCTTGTCGGTTCTTTAAAGGGGTTATTAGACAAAGACCGTTAAGGCCGAAATATGACGAGACGTGGGACGTGGATGTTGTGCTTAAAGCAGTGGCTAAGCTACATACCCTCGAGACTCTGAGTTTAAGTCAGTTGACGGATAAGTTAGCAATTCTTTTAGCTATAGGAACAGCACACCGAGTGCAGACTTTTTCTTTGATTAAGCTAACGAATATTATGAGGGCCGCGGAAAGATTAGATATAAGGATTCCAGATTTCATAAAAACTTCGAGGCTCGGTGCATACCAGCCATTATTAATACTACCGTTCTTTAAAGATAGACCGGAGCTATGCATCGCGAGTACGCTGGATAGATATTTAAATGTTACGAGTTTTCTAAGAGGCGAATGTAAGACGCTCTTTATTACGACAAAAAAAACCGCATAAAGCGGCAACACCGGCAACTTTAAGTCGGTGGATTAAGGCAACCCTTATACGTAGTGGTATCAAGTCGAAGTATACCGGACATACCGAAGTGCCGTACAAGGCATGCCTCAACATCAGCAGCTTTGAAAAGAGGTGTTGATTTGAACGTTATCAAAACTACTGCTGGCTGGTCAAAAGAGTCGCTCGTTTTCGCCAAATTTTATAATAGACCGATTACGGACAATCGCGAGGATTTTGCTTCCTCGATTATTTTGTAAGGTTTTGTACGTTTTTGTTGTTAAAAAAGGAGTTAATCTTGTATCTGTTATAGAAGTTACGACGTTATACGTGTTTATAAAAAAAAATTTTAAACAGAGAAAACAAGAGTATTTGTTTCTCTGAACATCTACCTTGTAATCATGAGAACCAGACTCGTAATATAATTAATCGATCAAACGAACTTACCTGTAAGTGATGTTCGATCGGAATTATATCTAGAGTCTCGTTTGAAGTGATTACATCTCACCCGTTCTGTCGAGGACAGTCATTAATCCCGCCCTTTAATTGCAACATAAATCGTGGGTATGCAGGTTGTTGTTGTATACTTTTTTTTTCGGATACTGGATTAATATTTAATTTTCTTAACTCTAAACGATATGAGGTTACGAGAAGGAACGCCTGAGGTAGTGGCGCTGCCATAGCGGCGCTGCTTTTGAATTTTTGATTCTGAAACTTGTGGCAACATCGTGTGAAAAGTAGCTATACTACCTTGTAATCACTTCGAACGAGACTCTACATATAATTCCGATCGAACATCACTTACAGGTAAGTTCGATTAATTGTTTAATAATCCGTGTCTCTTGTCTTGGCAGTTTTCGTGGTTGTAGCCGCTTATAACGGTTACTCGCTCCTCGCAGTATCACGAATCCTCGGGAAATGTCAATTAACACTACAAATTAACGAACACGCCGATTCTATCTCCTGGTAAACCTAACGAACTATTTAAAAAAATAAATATTCGTGAGACGATTCGCCGAAAGAGACGAGGGACTCCCCAACCACGATCAAATAAAGACTCGCGAACTTCTTACACGCGCAAGACCGTCGTCACTACCGATACATTTATTATGGAAAACTATGATTTCATAATCATAAAAAAGACTCTAATTGCCGAACGACAAGGGCTTACCTCGATGCCGAAGATGCGAGAATTTGTGTCAACGTCCGGACGGTGTCTCTCGTGGTCCACGTGTACCACGACGTTATCCTCGAGGTCTAACTTGACCGGACGGTACCTCTCGTGGTCCACGTGGACCAGGACGTTATCCTCGTGGTCTAACTTGATCACGCGGATGGACCACGAGAGACACCGTCTGGTCAAGTTAGACCTCGAGGAGAACGTCGTGATACACGTGGGCCACGAGAGACACTGTCATGTCAATCTAGACCTCGAGGATAGCGTCGTGGTACACGTGGGCCACGAGAGCCACTGTCCGGTCAAGCTATACCTCGATCATAACGTCGTGGTTCACGTGGACGACAAGGGACACCATCCGGTCAAATTAGACCTCGAGGATAACGTCGTGGTACACGTGGACCACGAGGGACACCGTTCGGACAAGTTAAACCTCAAGGATAACGTCGTGGTACACGTGGACCACGAGACACCGTCCGGTCAACAAAATCTCAGACTCCGGTCATCCGGACTATTTTAAATAATTTATAACGGACAACAATGCTCAGACGATGCTCGTAGCGCCATCTACCGGTAGATTGAGTCAAGCAATCGATTTCCGGCGCGCAAAGTCCAAAATCGGTGCGCGCTGGATAATCGCAGCAGTTCGGTGTTTCATGTGACGATGTTACTCGGGAGTCCTTCCTTCTTTCAGTTGCAGATTTGGGAGAAAAGATTAATGTAAGCGCAGAAATGGGCCTCGAGATCGACCATTTCCTTTTTGTCGTAGACTACCGGGAATTTCCATGTTCACGTTGTTAATATCGATGCTGAAAACTTTCCTCGTTCGGCGTACATGAATGATAAAAATAAAGAGAACTAAAATTATGTCCTA
This sequence comes from Ephialtes manifestator, assembly GCA_963970395.1. Lineage (NCBI taxonomy): Eukaryota > Metazoa > Arthropoda > Insecta > Hymenoptera > Ichneumonidae > Ephialtes > Ephialtes manifestator. Next base: position 3,879,341 of record OZ019981.1, read on the forward strand.
TTTGCCTATCGAAACATTATGGATTTGCCGGTTATTGTCGTCTCGTTAAGAGAGCCGAATTTTACCTCGTTGCAATATTTATCCACGACCATTAATATTTTGTATGTGTTATTATTTATATTTATATATATTATATTTTTTCAATGGATTCTATTCTATCTTCAGTTTCCTCGGAATAAAATCGAGAATTTTCTCCTGTTTTGCAATAATAGTATATTTGGATAAAAGAGGCCAAAGGAGCGTTTTGCGCACTACTCGCAGGAAGACAGCACGAAGCTTCGGCGAAGCCGAGGCTTCATACTGTCTTCACACGAGCAGTACGCAGAACGATCCTTTGGTCTCGTGTATCGAACCATATTTTATGCCATAGCCGTGCGCGAAGAACGATTTCGCGCACGCTCCGCTTCGCGTCGTGTGTGCCGAATCGCACTTCGCACACTGGTAGCATAAAATTTTGTTCGGAACTCGTGCGAGAAACTTTTTCTCAACTCGTGTGATTGCAAAAATGTTTCGCCGCACTCGTATCGAAAACTACTATTTCTTTACGAGTGCAATGCAAAATCCGAGTTGTTCGACGTTTACAGACATGCAGAGCTGCAACTTCAAGCAGTGAGCAAAATCCAGGGAACAGTGTGCAAAATTAATCAAAAAAACTATTCAAGTGATTAAAGGTTCGGATAAACCAAATCATTATTCGGACGATTGACATTCGGATAATCGATGTTGTATTGTAGTTTATGATTTCGGGAAATGTGACTAAGCAAGTGTTAATTTTGGATTCGATAACGAAAGAAAAAAACCTTCAATATGTTTTCATCGCATTCATTTTTCCGTTTTCATTAATAAAATAATAAATTTAAAAATTAGTAATGCGCTATTATTATTTGCCAGTGTAGCGTACTGAAAATTATTCTGCTAAAATATGCTAGCCAAGAAATTCTAAATCTATTGTACAACGTAACCTACGTATATTGATTGAATGTAGCTATCGAATATATTACAAGCTATGCTGAACACAGCTAATTTGCATCGCTGTCAAGTCTTGACACCTTTTTGAATGACCACCAGAAACTAATTTCGCGTAACCCGATGTCGATAACAAATATATAAAAACCTTGTGAACAGATAAAGCTTTACATACATTTTCAAAATGGCATCTAAGAAGGTTTATTTTCAGTTCGAACACGGGGCTTGGCTCGATGCATATCTAATACTACGTATAAAACTCCATTTTCAACGTCAATTTACTTATTGCAATAGTGCGTAACGCGACTTGCAATTTTGTATATGTACAATTGAATACCCTGACTATAATAAAATATTAAAAAATTCAACGGACGAACCGTTGTACCGGATAGGCTAGTACGATCCGTTGTAAATTGGGTTCACTTATTTACGCTTGATCTCGTCGACAACGATTGAAACTTGAAGAGTTCGCATTTATGACTGAGACTCAAAACTTATTAACAGTTTGAATGTTTTCACCACTCACTCATCAGCATATGGAGAAGGACGACGCGGAGCTGTATGCGCTATTAGACTACGATCGATGGTGTCACGCCACGGCCACTGACGAGTTAATTCGGATTCAACAGCTGCATGCCTATCCTCTAGCATATTCGGCTTCCTCCAGCATTCGATAAATAACCAATGGGCATTTTTAAAACCCAGACACTTCGAGAGCCAGTTATACTGAGGCGCGTGTGTCGAGTGTCGAGATATACTTCAATAGCGTATATCTTACAATCAATTAAATGCGCTATTTTCATTCGTGCACAATACCAAACGGCGAATTATGGCATTTTTATAGGCCGTTACTTTGCTTTACATGTGTATAAATGGGACAGACAGCTGCGGCACTGTGATCACCGCGCAACTACCATGTATATATCAACTAAAGAACTGTAGGACTTATAGGATCATCCAGACGACAGATGAATTAATTACGAGTCTGTTGCCTGATGAACTGATTCCCTGTACGTCGTCGCATACTCTAACCTACGCCATACCATCCTACTGTAATGCGCAGACTCGAAAACGGGCATGTAATACGCGAATATATCATTTAGTTGAGCGCATCGACGAACGCGGATCTCATCGTGGCTCTCCACGCTCATCACACACTCGATGCTTCTATATCCCACTAATTTCTCACTCCATAGACCTGATATATTTTCCAATATTTATGGATAACAAGATGAATTTAAATTCTACGATGTTTGGACGCAATCTTAATCCATAGGTGGATGATGCACCTTTGGGACTGCTAAATGAAAATCAGTTGAATTTTAGTCAAAAAATTTTGAAGAGTTAGGCAAATTTTGACTAGTCACGAAAATCATATTTCATTCTCTATCCGTGCTAGCGTTTTTGAGTTATATGCGACATTGTCAACGGATATATCTACTGAATCGACATTCTGGTTCATGTCAGGTGAGAGTTGAAATTGGCAATAATCATTGGTAATAATAAATCATAATTAATCGATAGTATATATGGTTATATGTAAATTATACTCTTGCGAAAGACCAACGTATTATATTGAAATCAACTAATTAAATATGTATATATCTTCCAATTAAGTCAACATGAGGAGTTAAAAATCGCGTAATTACCGTTATTTCTTCATAGATCCATCAAATAATTTGTTTTATTCAATAACAATCGCTTTCGTTTTCTCGTACCCCCGTTTTTGTCTTATCCCTACATACTAATCGGTATTCAGAGAAAAAAGTCCTTGGAAAAAAATGTCCACGAAAAACAAAAAAAAATAATTATCTCGAATTTGGATTGTAATTTAGATCTGATTTTTATAAAAACCAGTTTTCGAAGAATCATTACATTCTTTAGATTCTCTTCGGTCCTTGTCTTTTTGAAAAAATTCTTTCTTATTGTTAGGGCTTCTTAAGGCCCTTTCGATACATATATTTTCTCGCGAGAGATCTTATTTCCAAAGAACTTTTTTCCGCGGAACATTTCTTCCTAAGGTCGGTGCTATATTATGATCAATCGACTGTCGTTTCAAAAAAAGATATCTGAAAAATTTGCCATTCTAAACTCAAACTATATTTTATGAAGGGATCAATAATTAAAAAATCATTGATTATTAATAAAGATTAACCTAAATATCGATAGAAAAATCATTTGTTATGTCAAGATTATAATAAAAAAGATAATATGTTTATCCAGGAAGCTAAGCTAGTGAATGTCATTAAACAAGAAATGTAATTATTATTGGATTTATTTCAGTAATTGAGTTATGATCAAAAGAATAAATTGTTGTGGACGCTCAAGCAAATTGGGTGTGTATAAAAAACAATTTTCTCAATTGTATTAGTTGTAAATTCATGGTATCCAAAATTACGCTAATTTATAGGCAAAGTAAATAAATCTAAAAAAAGAAAAAGAGGAAACTCAAAATTCGATCATGTTCCTAAGCACGTCAAGTCTTTCTCTTTTCAATTGTCCATCTCAGCAACAATATTCTACCCATCAGTTATTTTGAACCACAAAGAAAAATTCCATTTTTCACACGTCCTGAAAGTAAAAAGTCAAAATCCCGATTCCTTTATAATAATTTAATAATCCGATTGTTTTGTTCTGTTCCGGCACCGTGTTAGATGGACCGACAAACGTGAAAGTCAACATCTATCTCCGCTCAATCAGCAAAATAGATGATTATAACATGGTGAGTGCAACAATAATACAGCAAGGCCTACAGTCTATATATCCAAACGTGTATTATCTATATAACGTCACGTGTATATTTTACATATAACTGAATATATATAAATATATATTATTTATATAAACATATATATAATACAAGTTGCATTTATTTGTACTGTACTTGTATAATACACTTGTACGCCGCGCAACCAGTGGATGTGTGCTACCAGTCGAACGTTGACTTTTCGATGTCGTTACGTTGTCATGTATCTACCAAGCATATATAACAATATTGATTGTTCGATTGATTGGCTGTATATTGTTATATATAACTATAGCTATATATTATACATACATAACCAAGTATATATGACTATATTGATTGTTCGATTGATTGGCCGTAGAATTCGTATAAATTTTGTTGCGATGATGATCTCTATTACGTCGAGAATCGATTTAATGCGTATATATACACAATAGATGACTGTATGCTGTACTAAACAAAAACAACTTTAAGTAGCACACGGCGAAAATGGCTTGGTTGGGAAAATCAAGTGACATATATAAGCCATAAGATTAACTGATTAGTATAATCGAGTATTTTTTATTGAAGCACTTGGTTATGATAATAGTCAATAAGTTGGAATAGCCGTATCCAGTGTCTGTTTATCTATCAAATTACTTGGTTGGATTATATTTAACCTTACCACTTGGTTGTTTCAACCAAAACTTTTTTCTCCGTGCACTTATCTTCCACGAAATTATTTGAAAATAACTGAGAACACGAGTCGCGTGATGGTCTCCATGAATTATGTTGAGAAGTCGTTCAAGAGTTTTCATATAGTAGCCTAATATATCGGGTTAAAAGAATAATAATAATAAAATTACAATCGCGTCGAATATTCCATGAAATATATATCTGCATGCGGCGTAATCCAATTTCGATTGGCCACGCATCATCATCGCCTCATTCACCTCGTTTCGCTCGACCGCACAATAATTATTCACTCACTGGGCTCTCGGGTGCTATCCGACAATATATTTCCATAATGATCTCTCTCGCGAGACCGACCACATCTCCGAATTATTGCCGAAATCTATTCTCGCTCTATTCTGCACGTCGCCACCACCCATGCGACCTACCCTTCAACCTATTTTTACGCGTATATATACTATTAATTAATGTGCGACGACTACATGACTTGTGTATATTTGCTTCTTGTCAATGGCAAAAAAAAAAAAATACAAAACATAGATAAATTAGCTTCAAGATAAAGCGAAGTAGAAGAATAGTGCCAGACTTTGCTCGTTTCTCGACATCACCTGCCGCAACCCACGTTGTTGTTAAAAGCTTTCTATCTATCCTCTCAACCATTGAAATTTCATCGATGAAAATCCTCAATTATTCAACTACAACATAAGAGAGCACTCCTAGTATATCAAGAGTCGCGGTAGCGACTCGACGCCAAGTTGAAAAAGAAATTAATGTTGCCTTCACACTACGATTTGTCTGTACCTATATATACCTAGTATATATATATATAGTGTATATATAGTGTATATATATATATATATATATATATATATATATATATTGTGGCTCGCGCGCTGCGCGCGCTCGCAATCGCCCCCCACCCAAGGGTGCCTTGGGTGGGGGGCGCCCCCCTTGTGTGGGGGGCTCCAAAAAGATCTCGCCCCCGCGGCGGCGGCGGCGAGATCTTTTTATAATATAGAGAGATTATAAAAAGATCTCGCCGCCGCCGTGTCAAGAATCGAGGGACTTAGAATAATTCGGGCTGAGGGCTTGGCGGAAGGGGGTGGGGCTAAAGGCTTGGGGCTAGCTCCAGGGGCTGGGGCTAGCCCCACTCCTTTCCGCCAAGCCCCGAGCACGAATTATTCTAAGTCCTTTTCCAAAAACATAGGACCCCCAAGGCTGCGGGCACCTTTGGGGGGGGGGCACCCTTGAGTGGGGGGCGATTGCGAGCGCGGGCAGCGCGCGAGCCACAATAAAATCCTAGTCGTAAAGTAAGACTACGATTAAAAATCTTCGGATATTAAATCGGATATTAAAAATAAATGTACCGTATTATCTACTTCATAGTGGTATAGAAACGATAATATTTTGTAGTGTGTATTTGAAGATTCTGAGTTCGGAAGGGGGGGTATATATACTAGGATTTTATTGCCATTACCATTACAAAGAAAAATCGGTTCCTTTGCAAACCGCAAAACCTCGATTAAATATTTCGAATCTATTTTTTACAATTCCATCACCAACATGATACTACTCGTCTGAAATTCATCTTCCCTCGGGCTTCGAAAAATCTGGGTTTCGGGAGCCGTTGAGAGACCAAGAAAAATTTGGGCCACGTAGAGCATACATAGGGAAAGACTTGACATGGAATTCCCTATAGGCATATATATACATATATATATATATAGGTAAAACCATACATGGGGGGACTTGTCATGCCCTATACGCCTATATACATAAGTATCTTTCCATTTATAATAAAATCGTCCTCTGTTTTTTCTCCCGAACGTCTTTCGTTTTACCTTACGACGATTGCATTTTGTTCCCATTCCATATCTTCCTTTGTTTCCCCTCCAGATCGTCTTTTGTTTTTTCTCCTGATCGTGGAGTTAACCACTCCGTGTGGTTAGTCCCTCCGGATCATCCTTTGTTTCCCCTTCATATCGTCTTTCGTTTTTCCTACCAATCGTCTTTTGTTTTACCTTACGATTGTATTTTATTTCCCTTCCATATCGTTCTTTGTTTTCCCTCCAGATCGTCTTTTGTTTTTATGGCCAATCGTCTTTTGTTTTCCTTCCATATCGTACTTTGTTTCCCCACGAGGTCGTCTTTTGTTTCCCCGCCAGATCGAATTTTGTTTCCCCTCCTGATCGTCTTTTGTTTTACTTCCTGATTGCCTTTTGTTTTTTTTCCTGATCGTGGAGTTAATCACTCCGTGTGGTTAGTCCCTCCAGATCATTCTGTTTCCCCTTCATATCGTCTTTCGTTTTTCCTACCGATCGTCTTTTGTTTACCTTACGATTGTATTTTGTTTCCCTTCCATACCGTTCTTTGTTTTCCCTCCATATCGTACTGTGTTTCCCCAACAGTTTGTCTTCTGTTTTCCCACCAGATGGTTTTTTGTTTCCCCTCCTGATCGTATTTTGTTTCACTTCCCAAGTGCCATTTTGTTTCACTTCCCAAGTGCCTTTTGGTTTCCCTCCTGATCGTCTTTTGTTTTACGTCCCGATTGCCTTTTGTTTTCTCTCCTGATCGAGGGGTTAACCACTCCGTGGAGTTAGTCCCTCCAGATCATCCTTTGTTTCCCCTTCAGATCGTCATCTGATTTTCGTCGCGATCGTCTTCTGCTTTTCGTCCTGATCGTCCTGTATGTCCCCTCCCGATCGTTTTTTTGTTTAACTTCCCGATTGCCCTTTGTTTTTTCATCTGATCGTGGAGTTACCTGCTCCGTGCAGTTAGCCACTCTGGGGGTTCTTTAGGTTCTTTAGGTTCTTTAGGTTCTTTAGGTTCTTGATGTTCTTTAGGTTCTTTAGGTTCTTCAGGTTCTTTAGGTTCTTTAGGTTCTTTAGGTTCTTTAGGTTCTTTAGGTTCTTTAGGCTCTTTAGGCTCTTTAGGCTCTTTAGGTTCTAAAATTTTCGAAATTTTCGAAATTTTGATTTTTGACACGGCGACGGCGAGATCTTTTTATAATATAACGTGTACGTGATAACGCGTTGTGCGTAACATTCGAAGCGTTAAATTATTTTGATCTTTTTATAATATAACGTGTACGTGATAACGCGTTGTGCGTAACATTCGAAGCGTTAAATTATTTTGATTTTCCAAATTACAATATATATATATATATATATATATATATATATATATATATCTCCATATTATAAAAAGATCTCGCCGCCGCCGCCGCCGCCGCCGTCGCCGCCGCCGCCGCCGCCGCCGCCGCCGGTGCCGCCGCCGCCGTGTCAAGAATCGAGGGACTTAGAATAATTCGGGCTGAGGGCTTGGCGAAAGGGGGGAGGGGGGAGGGGAGGGGGGCACCCTTCGGGGGGGGGGCACCCTTGGGTGGGGGGCGATTACGAGCGCGCGAGCCACAATAAAATCCTAGTATATATATATATATATATCTATCTATATCTATATATATATATTGTAATTTGGAAAATCAAAATAATTTAACGCTTCGAATGTTACGCACAACGCGTTATCACGTACCTTCCTGTAAACGTATTTAGTTATATGGGCGAGCTTGCGGGTATGGGCATTTAACTCCCGTGCATACGGCGGAGATGCAGCAACGAGAGCGTTATGCTCGTTGAATCATCAATATAAACTACGTTTGCTCACGGGGGCAAATAGAACGATTCATGATAAAAGCACACAAGATCGTGCACACGCAAGGGATTGGCCCGAACGCTGCTAACTTTTAGCTATAATATATACATATAATCTCTACAATTGCTATGGCCAATACACACGAACACAGTGACAACACAGATGCACTAGAACGCACTTAAACACGCCTTAAGTGGGACTATAGCTTGAACTTGAAAGAACCTATGTGTCGGGAATGCGCTGTTTGTGCCTGAATTTAATTTAATATCTGATATATACTATATATTGACATGAAATATTCATATGAAATATCATGTCAACTCGAGTGATCGAGGTTCACGTACTTTAACCCGCACAGTCTAATTGTGAACCTTGTGATATGTCCAAGTACCGCGCAATTTATTTGTTCCACGTATTACTATTTCTTTCATTGTAAATTGTAAACAAATCTGTCGAGGGAGGCAAATACATGTGAAACATTTTCACGATAATAGAAATTAAGTTTTTTTTTTCGTCCGACGAATACTTTTTCATCCCTTTTTATATAAAAACCTCCAAATATTTTTTCATATTTTCCAACATACTTAAACTCTTCGGTAGTCGGAAGTAGTACAGTTTGTTCCAGTAACATTCGCAGTGTCGTATAAATATAAAATAAAACTTATAGCTACGACGATCTTATAGCATCGAATGGTGGAATATTTCTCTGACCCATTGCTAAATGGACTTGTATATTTACACTAGTTCTGCTGTACTTTCGTATTATGAAAACAAAACGACCTTTTTTTAAAGATCCTTCATTCATTCATTTTTATTGGACATTAACGAAGACTCGAATATTTATTGATGTACTTTGAATGAAAATATCGTTGTCATATATAATACAGTAGAGCGCCGATTATCCGAACGTCAATTATCCGAAACGTCAATCATCCGAACGATGATTTGGTTTATCCGAATCGTCAATCATCCGAACAGCGATTCGGTTTTCCGAACGAAAAAACCGAAAAAATTCTCCATTTTTTCCCAAGAAAATAGCATATTATATAGAGTCCGGGGGTTTGATCAGAATATATAATATATACTAACAATGATATATTAAAAATATTAATTTTCGATAAATACATACATATTATATTTATATATATGTATTATATTATACGTATATATTCTAATATTTTAAACGTTTCAGTTCCTCCCTCCCCTTTACATAATTTTGATGTTCGGTCATCCGAATTTTCGATTATCCGGACGATAGTCGGTCCCAATTAGTTCGAATAATCGATGTTCTACTGTAATCAAATGCGTAATATCAGTGGTGTAAGAATATTAAACAAAAATGTGTACAAGAAAAAGATGTAAATTCGGAAGGTTCGATCGATCAAAATGTCTCGAGAGTCAGTGTATGCATAGTGTTTGATTTTGTGGTATGCATTGTGCCTGATATGGCTGTTAAGAAATTTGTGTCGATTTTCCCGGATCAAGTTTAGATTGGTGATATGTATTGTTAGTAAGCGAATACAGGACTAGAAAGCGGAGAAAGCCAACAGCCACTCGAGATAACATTTGTCCGCTAGTTTCCAAAAGAATAGTACATTACGATACGAGTGCGAAAAGACTTTATCTGACGAGTGTGAATTTGCAGCACGAGCCGAAGGCGAGTGTTGCAATCACACGAATTAAGAAAACGTTTTTCGCATGAGTATCGTACAAAATTTTATTTCACGAGGTGTGTAAACGACGTTTGACGCACGCGAAGCGTGCGTAAAACCGCGTTCTACGCACTGAGTGAAATAAAAACATTTCTTGGATAACATGATATAAGATTCCACTCTGTCAATATCCTTCGTTAACCCGTGGCCTCTATCATGCTTCTTCTGCATAGATTTGCTGTTGACATACTGAAGTTTGGTATACGACCAAGTTGTAAGAGTCGATGTTCTATCGAGAGAGCAAAGACAATCAGCCACAAGCATTAAGGGGACAACGGAATGGAACCTTAAACACGTTTCACGACACATATGGTTACTGTACTAGCCGAGCTATGTGTCCTTTCTTCTTCAATTTTATCGTAGGCTATAACTTTTAGTAGTTTCAAATTAAAGCCGAGTATCCATGTGTCTAACATTCTACTGATTGAGATTCGGCTGCCCAGAATAAACTTTGTTAATGTCACTAAAACTTTGATAATCGATCAACGAAAATTGTAGCGCATCTATAGTATCAATTTCCTGAAGTCAATACCTTTCATCAAATGTCTAGGTATGAAGTACCTAATTAATTTTTCTGCAACGGTTTGGAATAAAATAAAGTAAATGTTTTGTCGTCAACTTCCGAAAAAAAATCCTTTTATCTTAATCCCTATCCTAAGCTACAACTTCTAATAGTTTCAATATATAGTGGAGTATCTATATTTTTAACATCCCATATATGTTACGTTTGGGTTCGTCAAATGTTAGCTTTGACGAATGAAATCCGAAGTCTGATTTCCCGTGAATTAACGTCGGGATACCTAAATGATATTTTTATTAAGAACTTTGAATAAAATAGTACGAGATTTATATCTATGCAAAGGTATTTGAAACGTGATCTTAATAAAAATTTGAAACGGTAATTAAATCGTGTCAAATCTCGCCAATGTCACTAAAACATAGCCAATTGACCAACGGAATTTATACTGTAAATTCCGAACTCACTTATAACTTTTCCGAATCCTATTTAACCTTTCATCAAACGTCTAGGTACTTAAATGATATTTATATAATGACTTAAAAGAGTACGAAGTTTATATCTCTCAATGACAATATAAAAAGTTGGAAGAGAAATCACCATTTCTTCGTCAATTTCCGACAATTTGTCCAAACTGGCCCCACTATTATAAGTATAGATATAGAGTCAGAAAGAATGAATCAACATGTCGGTGAAGTTTGAAACGTTTCAAAGTTGAAACGGTATTCGACTGTTTCTGCCAGCGCCAGCGCCCAGCGCCAGCGATGCCCAAACGGTTACAGACATGGTTTTTAATTTATTACTTAATGAAGGAGAAACTTGTCGATATTAAGATATGCGTTTTCGGATGGAAAAAACTCTTCCGGTCATTTTAAGACCACTACTAAATCGATAGACCCTGCGGAAGACCTCCGTTTCCGGGAAAAATCAGGCTCTCTGATGTGGTCGTCGCAGCTTCAACAATTATTTTCAATATAAAGGCATTGTTTGTTCACTTTAAGACAAGCGTTTTTAGGCATAAAAATGTCCCCCGGTCATTTTAAGACCACCACCAAATCAATAGACCCTGCGGAAGACCTTAATTTTTGGGAAAAAATCAAACCCCCCGATGTGTTTGTCAGATTTAACAATTTTTTTCAATATGAAGGAAAGATTTGTCCATATTCAAATAAGCGTTTTCAGATGGAAAAAACTCTTCTGGTCATTTTAAGACCACCACCAAATCGATAGACCCTGCGGAAGACCCATTTATCACTAAAAAATCAGAGAAACATTTTTCTTTAACCTCTAAACTGACATCTGCCAAATGGAGTTTGAAAGGGGAAAATGTAAGGATATGGTACGACTACGGGCTGCATGTTTACATTATTTTCTGGAAGAAGGCATCGATGCAGTTCGGCTACCAAGCAATCTCGGATAAATATCCTGGTTGAAATAGATACTTTGGGTAGAAGTGAAGGATAGAAAATTTGCGCAAACCCATCAAGGGCCGTTTAAGGATGTTACAGCTACTGGAATTTGCGCATCGATGCAGTTCGGCTATCAGGCGATCTCGGGTAAATATTTTGGTCATTATAGATACTTTGCGATTAAATGTAGGATAGAAAATTTGCACGAGCAAGTCAAGTGCTTAACAGGCTTGCTGCAGCGACCGGGAGTTGCGCATCGATGCAGTTCGGCTACCAGGCAATCTCGGATAAATATCCTGGTCATAATAGATACTTTGGGTAAAAATGAAGGATATAAAATTTGCGCAAACCCATCAAGTGCCGTGTAAAGATGTTACAGCTACTGGAATTTCCACATCGATGCAGTTCGGCTATCAGGCGATCCCGGATAAATATATTGGTCATTATAGATACTTTGAATTGAAACGAAGGACAGAAAATTTGCGCGAGCCAGTCAAATGCTTAACAAGCTTGCTACAGCTCCCGGAACTTGCGCATGGATGGAGTTCGGCTACCGAGCAATCTCGGATAAATATCCCGGTAGTAATACATACTTTGGGTAGAAATGAAGGATAGAAAATTTGCGCACGACCATCAAGTGCTCAACAAGCTTGGTACAGTGACCGATAATTGTGCATCAGTGTCTATTATGACCAGGATAAATAACCTGACACTTTGACCTGACATGAAGGAAAGAAGATGTGCGCGCGCGAATCTAGCTCTTTCTTTAGCTTATGGGCTTTCCATATCATACCGTATGTATTACATTATTTTCAATAGCAAATTTTGTTGCATTTAGTTAGACGATTGACGAACAAGCTTTGTATGACGTTCAGAATTAATTAAACATTCTGATAACCTATAATTTTTTCAAGGTTGAAAGTTCAAACAGGGGGTTTCGAGAGGACCTCCTAAAGCTTCGACGACCACTTCGCACGGTGCGATTTTTTCCTGAAATGAACATCTTTCACAGGGTCTATCGATTTGAAAATGGTCTCAATATGACCAAAAGAGCTTTTTCAATCTGAAAGCGCTTATTTTAATGTAGACAAGTCCTTCCTTCATAATGAAAAAAAATTGTTAAATTTGACAAACACTTCAGAGGGTGTGATTTTTCTCCGATATGAAGGTCTTCCGCAGGGTCTATTGATTTGGTGGTGGTCTTAAAATGACCGGGGGACATTTTATGCCTAAAAACGCTTGTCCTAAAGTGGACAAACCTCTTCTACATATCGAAAAAAATTGTTACATCTGACAAACACTTCAGAGCGTGTGATTTTTCCTCGATACGAAGGTTTTTCGCAGGGTCTATCAATTTGGTAGTGATATTAAAATGACCGCAAGCGTTTTTTCTTGAAGAAACCGCTTGATCTAAATGTCGAGACATGCCTTCTTCCAGAAAATAATGTAAACATGCGGCCCGTAGTCGTACCATATCCTTACATTTTCCCCTTTCAAATTCCATTTGACAGATGTCAGTTTAGAGGTTAAAGAAAAATGATTCTCTGATTTTTTAGTGATAACTGGGTCTTCCGCAGGGTTTATCGATTTCGTAGTGGTCTTAAAATGACCGAAAGAGTTTTTTCAATCTGAAAACCATTATTCAAATGTGAACAAATCTTTTCTTCATAGTGAAAAAAATTGTTAAATCTGACAAACACTTTCGAGGGTGTGATTTTTCCCCGATATGAAGGTCTTCCGCAGGGTCTATCGATTTGGGGATAGTCTTAAAATGACCAGAAGAGTTTTTTCCATCTGAAAACGCTTATTTAAATATTGACAAATCTTTCCTTCATATTGAAAAAAAAAATTTTATCTGACAAACACATCGGAGGGTGTGATTTTTTCCCAAAAATGAAGGTCTTCCGCAGGGTCTATTGATTTGGTAGTGGTCTTAAAATGACCGGAAGATTTTTTTTCATCCGAAAACGCTTATCTTAATATGGACAAGTTCCTCCTTCATTAAGTAATAAATTAAAAACCATGTCTGTAACCGTTTGGGCATCGCTGGCGCTGGGCGCTGGCGCTGGGCGCTGGCGCTAGCAGAAACAGTCGAATACCGTTTCAACTTTGAAATGTTTCAAACTTCACCGACATGAATCAACATTGATCAGATTCGGTTGTATATTTCATTTCATGCTTCATCGATTACCCCTCCGATGAATTTGTTTCCGCTGCAACGAGTTATCTCACTATTTTTACCCTTAAAGATCAAACGATTTGATAATTTTTTCAGTTAATAGCAGGTCTAATAACAGAAGTGGGGCATTCACGACTAGGTACGTCAAGAGACCTCATATACAAGACCCTCACGCGACAAAATGTAACTGCACGAAGGGAAAAATCGTAATCCCTATCATCACTGTAATGTTTGCTATTCAGGTTTTCACTATAGCCTTGCGAAGAAACTACGTTAGGCTCAATCCCGAGTTCAGAAAAAATGGATCAGCGGTCCGATTACAATTTTCTGACCAGAAACTAATCCACTTCGCGATAAGATCACACATAATTGGAAAATATAATGTGACTTTACTGCTGTGGACAATATAATACCGTTCTTGCGGGACATAGATTCCCAATGGCAATTGCAATTATAATTCTACAGGAACGAAGCTCTGAGGACGACATAAATTCCATAACGAGCCATGTCCGCGCGCAACCTTTACTGCCTGCCACGATAAATCAATAAACTGGCGTGTCGTTTTCTACACTAACTAGATAGCTCCGACCATAACGGACTTTTTTCTCCCGAATGTCTAAGCCAATGGAAAAATCTGAAAAACAGTTTTTAACTTCGACGTATCATACACCCAGAAAAAAAAGATCTAGTAGATCGAACTAAGTTGTGGTTAACGTAAATGTATTTTCTCATCTGAATGGCGGCTTAATAGGATTGTACGTATTTTGAGTAAATTATTTTGTTTCCGTTGAGTACTTAACATGAAATAAATATGTCTTCGATACAAGTAAATTTTTTACAATTTTTTACCATTAACTACAGGTCTATCTTTCGCAATGGATCATTCTGCAATAATATTAATAATATTGTTGATATTTGACAGCAATGAAAAAAGGTAATCGTCTACAGACTAGATTTTTCCGTTACTTTCTTCGGAAAGTTCTGTTTGCGGGATTCAAACCTAGGACCCATACGACTTACCTAATATGGGCGCTATCCACTAGACAAACCAATCATGAAGATTTTCTATGCTTCAATTCCATAATAGCTTCGTCGAATACAAAAGTCAGTTATAACAAACCACGCTTATAGGGTGTGTTATTTTAATGATACTTGTTTTTGATGAGTACGAATCGGAACCCACTATTTGAATATCGAAAACAGTGGATCGTATATATATATAATTGCGCCTTCAAACAGGGTCTATTGGAATCAACACTAATATTTAGTAGTTGTAAATGTAATTTTTATTTACCGAATGTTCTAAAATGAATGTTCATTTGTATAAATAAATCTATTCCAAACAAATGTAGTACACAATTGAAGCAAACAAATATATATCGAATTGAAAAAAATTAGTTCGTTTAAATAAGAGGGATTGAATGCAGGAGGATTTATTCAAATAAATAAATATGGTGAAAATCAATACATTGCACATTTTAATGAAATACTTATATTCTTCATGAAAAGCAAATTTTAGTTAATATAAAATAAAGACAAAGTGAATATATGGATTTAATCACGTTAACTAAACTTTTTTTTCTGGGTGTAGTATTGGTGAGTTCTGAAAAAATTGATTCACTTCTACTTTTATATATATACGAAGCCTGGGGTATTTTATTACATAAGCGAAATAACTTCTACCCTATTCAGATTCTAGGGACGGTGCAGTCTAATATATAGCACTATTTTACAATCCAAATTTCTTTGTACACATTCATCAAGAATTACGAAAATTTTATTTAATGTTTGAGGTCTCTAAAATGACTGGATGTGTGAGAGAAGTTTGGTGAGTTACAAATGCAATACAAATGGATGCATAACCAGTGTGCCCTTTGGGTGTATCAAAATGGCGCTAGTCACAATGCACTACCCAGAGGCGTGACTAGGAGCTGATTTCAGATTGATTGTCAAAACCATTTTTTTTAATACAATAAAAATAACACACGGCTGTCGATATGACTTAGAGTATATTCAGTAAAAATTGAACCTTCAACAAAGTTGTATAATGAACAACCTATGCTCACCGTGACTACAACTTAATTAATTAATTAATTGATATGCCGCAAGCCACATGGCTTTCGAAAACGCACACAGTGTGCCACTGGGGAATTTGAATCTGTCATCTCTTGTGATTTTGATTTCCAGTGAATACACTTCTCACACTTATTAAAATGCACTAAAAGCTTAAAAAAAACACGGTAACAAAGTCATCCGTCCGGGTTTGGTAACAATAAAGGGTTCAAAGATTTTTTTGGTAAACTGAATTTCTGCAAAGTATTGATGAGGGAGCGAGCGTCACGTACTTGAGACCTTACTTCAAATTCTCCGAATTGGGGTGACACGGTCACCACGTACGACCGTTCCGGAGTCAAGTTCTTCGCCCTTAATATGCTCGTTTTTCATAAGGATTTTATCCTCTTTGGTTGGAATTTAACTTTACAAGAATATCGTGATTATCTATCGGATCACTAAAGATGTCTCTGAATATTTGTTTAATGGCAGTAAACCACATATAATCGGATCAGTTAAATTATTATGAGACCGGACGGATGATATTAAACGGGTAAATTGAAAGCAACGAGACAAGCCTTCGAGACACTCTAACGTAGGAACGAAGAAGCCACCGAGACCTGCTGGAGACGAACAGCTATCAAAACTGTGAGCTATTACGCATGTCACGCAATGTTTATCGTAGAAGTAGTTGTTTCAACTTGCCATTGAAGTAACAACATATAGATATGCCTATTGGTTTCGCATGTATTTTATCACCACCCCCTAACCCTAGCAATGCTTTAAACTTGCTTCATTGTAACGCTAAGCTTTTTTAAGTATATTAAATTTATGTACGCTCCATGTTAAAATGCATTTAAACCTGGCTTACGGACGATCTCACGATTGGTTAGTTCGCTCTTTGGCCACGATACCTCGACACGAGGTTTTACCCTTAAGTTATTATTATTATTATCATCCTCATCATCATTATTATTATGATTATTATTATTATGTATCTTTTTTTTACGTAAAATGCCCGACCGGCCCCGTAGGGCTCCGACTCACCTACAGGACGGGCGGGTTAATAAAAATCATTCTGCCTGACTGCTCCTCCAACCCGGAGGTAAGCAGTCAGGTCAGTCCAGAATCGTGTGACCTAAGTAGACGGAGCGAACCCAGAATGACCGCCTTCTGCATTCGACCCGCAAGTGAGTCGGCTTTCTGCCGACAGGCGGGGATGATCGTAATGTTTGTGACAAACGACGGCTTCATTCCGCCGAGAACGCCGATTATGAGTACCACCAGCTTGACCGTGTACCCTCGGTATAGCCCGCGAAGCTCGAAAAGGAGATCCTGATATTTCGTCCGCTTGTCGTCTTCTTTAGCAGCGATGTTAGACTCGCCCGGAGCCGAGAACTCGATGACAAAGATCGCATGTATCTCGTGGTCGAAGACGACAATGTATTATTATTATTATTATGTTCCGTAAAATTATTATTATTATTATTATTATTATTATGTTTCGTAAAATGCCCGACCGGCCCCGCAGGGCTCCGACTCACCTACAGGACGGGCGGGTTAATAAAAATCATTCTGCCTGACTGCTCCTCCAACCCGGAGGTAAGCAGTCAGGTCAGTCCAGAATCGTGTGACCTAAGTAGACGGAGCGAACCCAGAATGACCGCCTTCTGCATTCGACCCGCAAGTGAGTCGGCTGTCTGCCGACAGGCGGGGATGATCTTAATGTTTATTAATTATTATTATTATTATTATTATTATTATTAAAGCTCGATTAATTATTGAAGCTCGCTTATTATTATTATTATTATTATTATTATTATTAACAGCTATATAAATAGCCATTCCCATGAGTGGTCGATAACCTTACGATAAAATTTACCGACAAACAAATACCTGGCACTAGTAAAACAGTGCACGGTATTCCTAACCATTCATCGACATGGCTATTAATAACCACAATCCCTTCCATCCTGTTTTGAGCATTCGGCCACAGGCTGGTGTCATCAATCATCCTCAATTCATTGGAGCATGCTGCGAAATAAAAAACCAGTACAATACCTGCACCACGACGAAGTGTACTCCAACAAAAGAACTTTTTTACGAGGAAATATTAGTCGTAAAATTAGATTACCACTCTCTCTCTCTCTATCTCTACACACACTCTTCCTCCTGCGTTGTTGAATTTATTCTGCGTTAACTTCGCCAGCGCGAATTGTTACAATTTTGAATGGAGGGCTCATCAGTCTGTTTTGCAAAGATACGGCAATTAGGCGTGCGAGAATTTCCCGGGTAATTTTAGTTTTCTATGAAATTCAGCGAAGCTCGCGCTCAACTAACGCATGGAATTCAATGCATTTTTCTATATAGACGCAGCGGCTAATAGGGTTTTTAAAATATGAATGGCTCAATAGCGAAATATAGATCATGAATATCCGTATATTATTATGTATATGTTTTATATATTATATATATATATATATATATATATATATATATATATTAGGGTGGTCCATTTTTGCACGATATTTTTTTTTACGTGGCACCTCTCAAAACTGTTCTCTATTACGAAAAATAATTCCTCGTAAATCATCGATGTAATAAAAAAATATGTAGAGGTCGCGACGGAATATTAAAATTTTCTTGTTTTAAACATTTTTTTTCAGTGGAAATTCTCATATATATCTTTACATTTGTTGCATTACATGAGTGTAGAGATACTGGATATCACTCCGACAGTTCGTTATTGTTTTATGGTAGCTTTAGAGTGCGAAATAATTGCAACTGCGAAAAATGTGTGCTGTGAAAGAGAAAATTAGAGGATGAGCAGATATTTTCAAAAAATTAAAAATGTGATAAAAATTTTATCGCTAAGCCGATTAACGCCGAATTAAACCCGATATCCTGTCTGATTATAGTATACTTGTGTAACAAATTTCAGCTAGATATCTGCAAAATTGTGGAAGTCGGAACGAAAACAAATTTAACAAAAAAATTAGAAACTTCGCTACCGGCATGATGTGACATATTTATCACAGAATAACTGTGCTATATCAATACTAAAAAATTCTCGTATAAACAGTGAATGATAGTGATAAACTACATGATAAATTACATTCTGGAGATGCCAGAAACAATTAAGTATATTATGAGACACTCTATAACAACAATAATTGTCCGAAATCTTCAAATGTTTACAATTATCATTTGCTCTTTTTACGAGAATTTTTTAGTTTTTATATAATAGGTTTTTTGGGATAAATACACCATATTATATAGATAGAGATTGACCGAGATAATTTTATAATTTTTTTTAAAGTTTGTTTTTGTTCAAAGGTCTATAATTATTTAGATATCTAACTTCAATTTGGTTTACAGGTAGAATATTATCAGACAAAGGTTGGGATTTAATTTGGCATTAATTCTCTTAGGAATTGAAATTTTATGGCATTGTGAATTTAAAAAAAAAAATTTGCTCACCCTCTATTTTTCACTCTCACAGCACATATTTTCGCAGTTGCAATTATTTCTTACTCCAAAACTACCATAAAACAATAACGGACTGTCGCAGTGATATTCAGAATCTCTGCACTCATGTAATGCAAAAAATGTGAACATATACATGAGAATTTTCACTGAAAAAAATTATTAAAACAAGAAAATTTAAAAATTTCGTCGCGACCTCTACATATTTTTTTATCGCATCTATAATTTATAAGGATTTTTTTTCATAATAGAAAACAGTTTTGAGCGGTGCCCCGCAAGAAAAAAAATATTGTGCCAAAATGGACCACCCTAATATATATATATATATATATATATATATATTAGGGTGGTCCATTTTGGACCACCCATAAATATATATATATATATATATATATATATTTAAATAACTGTAGTTATTGTTTAATAGATAAATAAGCAATCGGGAATATAGGTCAAGTAAGTAATTCGATTGATTATCTCAAAGCTTCGAGTCAGCCTGTCAGAATTAACTTTATAGTGCAGGCAGCTTGTAGACCTTTGACGAGAAAATTGCGGACTTCCAAAAGGATCGTTTAAACTCATTCTTCTTTTCTTTGTTTTATTTTATGCGATGATAGTCGTAAATTAAACCATGGACATGTTGGGCCACGCGATCGAAAGAAAACGCGTTAACGACGTTTGTCGAGAATCTCACTCAATAATAATAATCTGCCGACAGGAATATTCGGTACAGCTGACGTTTCGGGAACAATGGTTGGATGAAAGGCTGAAATTTAACGATTACGGAGGTACGTAGAAAAGTCGGCCGGGCGAGAGCCGTCGTTACATTCGGTGTCAGTGTAAAAAAAAGAAAAAAAAGAACCACATCCAGATGACTGGAAACACATTTTGTCTGTTTCCAGGACGACTCAAGTACTTAACTCTAACGGAATCGAATCGAGTATGGATGCCCGATCTTTTCTTTTCAAACGAAAAGGAAGGACATTTTCACAACATTATCATGCCAAATGTATACATACGAATATTTCCAAACGGCTCCGTACTTTACAGCATACGGTAAGTTTCCATCTAAATGCCTGACTCCCGATCCTCATAGATGCAGCGCGTGATCACAAAACCGAAACCAACGATATTAGATACGATATGCGTGACGCGAGACTCTGACGGGAACATTCACTCGTTTCAGAATATCACTCACACTATCGTGTCCGATGAATTTGAAGCTCTATCCGCTCGATCGGCAAACCTGCTCGTTACGCATGGCTAGCTGTGAGTATCCACGTAGTGGTTTAAAAAACAAAGAAAAAAACATAAAACAACCGTAGTACTGAGACTCGCCCGTTTGAAAGAAGGTCGAATGTCAGTCGCCCGGCGATAAAACCGTTTTTTTTGCAACTCTAATTCAATTGCTCTGTCAATGCCATATCGCGTAGACGGATGGACGACTGACGATTTGGTTTTCGTATGGAAAGAGGGTGACCCCGTCCAGGTAGTTAAGAACTTACACCTACCTAGGTTCACGCTTGAGAAGTTTCTTACCGATTATTGCAACAGTAAGACAAACACAGGTGAGTAAAAAAAAAGTTAAAAGAGAAAAAAAACAGCGAAAGGACCTGCGGCGGCGGCTGGTGGATTGCTGGTATGCACATGCAGAAATGATACGTAGACACGTAGACATAACGAAAGTTTTTGGAATGCTATGAATTGTCGACGTTTTGCAGGCGAGTACAGCTGCCTGAAGGTAGACTTGCTCTTCAAGAGAGAGTTCAGCTACTATCTCATCCAGATCTACATCCCATGCTGCATGCTTGTCATCGTCTCGTGGGTCTCATTTTGGCTAGATCAAAGTGCCGTACCGGCTCGAGTATCATTGGGTGAGGAGAGACAATCGTATTATCGATGAATTTTTTAAGTTATTGTGGGATTTGGCTTAAGTGCTACTCCATGAAAAGTCGATCTGAATATTGATTGTGCCCGAACGGATATATTGTTCATATTTCATCAAGATCGTAATAACCATTTTTTTGGGGCATCGTCAGGCGATTTAATTTATTATATAGATTGATCGAATGCTTTATATCCTCTTTCCTAGGTTCGACCAAGTTTGGCCAACAGATAAAAAATGTAGCTGAAATACAGAATACAAATATTTGCGTAAGCGTCCTGGTGGCCACTCACGTCCTAGTCACTCTCAGAAAATATAGTACCGAGTCGACACATGGGCTTTATTGTAATAGCTCATATAAACAATTCACAGGTTACGATACGTATAGTAACCCAGTAAACAGAAAATATTGTTATGTTGCTGTTCAATTACAATTTCCTACTCAGCAATGTTACTGTAACATAACAACGGTGTTATGTAACAGTTACGTTACTGAGTAGGAAATTGTAATTGAACAGCAACATAACAATATTTTGTGTTTACTGGGAATCGTCCCAAATTTGCTTTATCATAGCAATGACCCATTCCTTAACAGTAATCCGTTGTATCTGTATTAGTTTGAAAGGTGAAAACATTGTAGTAATCTTCATTTATTATATGGGACTTATTAGTGTCGATCGATAATAATTTTCTACACTGCTTTGGGATTAATGACATGGAGGGTTTCTTGAGATTCGCAAATAACAATATAGTTAATGATGATTAATGAGATTTTTGTTAGTTTTTCTTTCATTCAAAAACATTGGTTCGTTACTATTTCATAACGATCCGTACAGAGCTACATAAAATCTGTACATTGTCCTGTGGTAAAATTCACCTCCGTAGTCACTTCCATTTACGACAATCGGTATGCGAAATTGCCATCTGGCGGCGGCACAAAAAAGTAAAAGTGTGAATCTAGGGTGTATAAGAAATGTTGAGTTTACATGTGCAGAACGTTCTTATACATGCAGCTGTAATCACTATGAACCATAAGAAACCCGTATTATGTAAGTCGCTCGCATATACGAAATGACTCGGTTCTGTGTACATGTTAAGGAATACAAATAGTACGTATAGAACAGTGCACGCAGTATATCAATTACTGTGAAGTACTGAAATTTCGTGGGTTTTCTGCCGCTAGATGGCGAATGAACATGATATTTTTCGTAAACGTTAAAATCTACGGCGGTGCATATAAGAAGCAGAATTTTAAGCTAAAATTATCTTTTGTAAGACATCAAAGACATAGCGGTAATACTGCCGGGAATTTATCATTTTGGTCGAGTTATCATATCATAAGTTGGTTTATAACTTTATGACAAATCAACTCACTTTGGCTAGCGTATTGCAGTGTTAACACAATAGTCAATGAAATAAAATAAAATAACAATTTATAATGGAATCTATAGAATTGTGTACTACTACATTTTTGACACGCTAATTTGCTAAGTTTTAAATAAATAGAATACCAGTAGCGCCCGTTCAAACCAGCCGTAGTGCCCAGTCAAGATCAGACAGAAATCGTCATGTGGAGGCAACATTCATTTTCTTTCTTAACTTGGCGTCGAGTCGCTACTGCGACTCGTGATATATTTAACGAAACGCATAAAAAATCCTCCTATTACTTCTAGTACCATATTGAAAATAGTATAAAAATAGTACTTTGCGATACAAGGGCGAGAAAGCGATCATTATACGCAGGTTGGGAAGTTGATCAACTTCACAAGCGTCGTATGATGATCGCTCTCTCACTCTGTATCACACAATACTTTTTATAACAAATGCATGAGAAGTGCTACTGAGTGTAATGTCGCGCGCGTGCGAGAAGTGATTCCCGTGCGAGAAGTGCGTGCGCGAAGTAAAATAGCATCGATGGCCATAAAACGCCACTTACGCCACGCGCGGCAGGCTCGAGAAGTAGCACTTCTCATGCATGCGTTACAAAAAATCACTTAATATTCCTATATAAAAAAGGGAATACTTTCATGCGTACATGTGTAAGTAAAAACTCGGTAGGAAACATCAATATACGAATAATGTACATGGTACAAAAACGAAATCGGAATGATTACTATACATATTTTGAATGCTTCTACGTGCATAAAAGCAACAACGATAAACCCCATGTGTCACCCGGCTACAAGAATTATACTAACTAACTAATGAAACCCTCGTAGTTGTTGGCAGACTCTTCAATCCGTGTAAGAGAAACGAAAATACGAATTCGTATGAACATGCTCGGCCACCAAGACATTCACCTTATTTTCATTAACACGTGCAAGATAGACAATGAACCGACAGCAGCGGATATTCGGTCGGTGTATGACGTCGGCGATCTCAAATTTCTTGCGGCCATAACTTAGATGCATGACCGCTGGGTCGCGCACTGGCTTGCGAGTCAACTGCTGAGCGGATGCCAGTTTTCCTGAAGTACTAATGTATTCTCATACTGAAGAAACTCAGTAAAGATAACGCCGCCTGTATCGGCCAAGTTTTCCACAGTTTCCCTATGTTATCGTACAAATGCGACACAGGGGTGGCTGCGGGCAACACTGTACGAAGTAATGGGGAAGAGGGGAAAGAAAAATAAGGCAAATGGTGGAATTTTTTTTACAGGATAAACAATGAACAAAATACTGCAAAACGTCTTTCAAATCCCGATAAATAATTTTTCGTAAGGCAAGAATAACGAAACAGTTATCAAATTAATACGGTTTACAAACACAAAACGTCGGATTTATCGACCGGGCATTGTATCGCATGGTACAGGTGTTCCTGAAGTCAGCCGCCTAGGTACATATTCACTAGGCTAGGATAGCTTTTTCGTTCCATCCTCGAGACCTTCCGAGGGGACGTCCCTAGCGACGGTTTGATCATATTTAACGAGCTAAACTTAAAGATTGTAATATGTTTGACGAACTTCACGAAGTTGACAAACTTACTTTAATAGGGACCTCACTCCTTCTTAACGAACTGAACTTCTCGTCGAATTTACAGACCCAAGTTTGAACTTGAGATTGTACGTAAAATCAATTTTCAGATTGCATTTAGCACTTGACTTCATAGTTGAGAATACAAATGCGACCCTTAACGGATTTAAGAGGTAACATCACTCTAGCAAAGAACATATATTATATGGAAGCGTATAGCCCGTGTTAACTTTTGGCAGAGAAAAAGTAGTTCGGAATTTCGCCGATAGTTCGCGCGGCGATGTATCCGTGTGTGTGTGTTTGTGTGTGTGTGTGTGTGTGTGTGTGTGTGTGTGTGTGTGTGTGTGTGTGTGTGTGTGTGTGTGTGTGTGTGTGTGTGTGTGTGTGTGTGTGTGTGTGTGTGTGTGTGTGTGTGTGTGTGTGTGTGTGTGTGTGTGTGTGTGTGTGTGTGTGTGTGTGTGTGTGTGTGTGTGTGTGTGTGTGTGTGTGTGTGTGTGTGTGTGTGTGTGTGTGTGTGTGTGTGTGTGTGTGTGTGTGTGTGTGTGTGTGTGTGTGTGTGTGTGTGTGTGTGTGTGTGTGTGTGTGTGTGTGTGTGTGTGTGTGTGTGTGTGTGTGTGTGTGTGTGTGTGTGTGTGTGTGTGTGTGTGTGTGTGTGTGTGTGTGTGTGTGTGTGTGTGTGTGTGTG
>OZ019981.1:3909272-3936772 GCA_963970395.1 Ephialtes manifestator
ACCATTACCCCAAGCATAAGAAAGCGGCAGTGCGAGCGAGAGGCGCGATTACCCCAAGCCCTGATTGGCTCGGAGCCTAAAAAGAGGTGGGCATATAGCAGTATGCGTGCACACCGATATAGACAGCGCCCGTAGTGCTGGGGTAAGGTACCAGCGGTTTACCCCAGCGAATGCTGCCAAGTCGGCCCATAAGCTATACACTTCCATATAATATATGTTCTTTGACTCTAGGTACACCTATTTTTGACGATTTCTTGTGAGTAAATAATAAGCGAAATAAAAAATTCGTTTTTCATTTCGCTTTTCAACTATATTATTCCATTTTTTAAGTGTCAACATTATTTTTTTTATTTTTTTTTTTTTTCATAATGGCGTCCATGGGACCCCTAGTAGGCCGTTACTTTTCCGTTGATGCTCAAACGGGCGGACAGTTTTCTCGTACATGATAAATCCTAGAACAGAAAGCCAAATTTTTTCTTAAAGTACATCTTAGTAGACGTGGTAGTACATATGGATTTTTTAAAAATCAAATTTCAAAAAATGGTGCACATTTGAAAAAAAAAATTCCGCATTTGTAAAAGAATAAAAAATTGGCAGTATATTGTTTACAAAAAAGAAAGTTTACGCCAAATAAAACAAACTGCTACGTACTACCATCGAGAATGTTATTGTGAAGGTGCAGTGAAAATTTGAAATGATTCCATGCAACTGTTTTTGAATAATCTATCCGCCCAATTTGGAAAAAGTGGTTTCGAGAAAAACGCGTTTAAAGTTTTACGAGCACTTACCAGATTTGGTGAATGACACATCATATTTACATTTTTACACACAAAGCTTGCGATATAGCGGAGCTAAAGAGTTCAAAATTTGATAGACTGCTAAAAGGTTAAAAATTCGGTAACTAGAGCCTTCTTCTACTTCAAAGTCGTCAGGATCAATTGTTGATAATTTTCTAGCCGATTTCTACCCTTCTCTACACTTGGCTTCTCCATTTCGTAACGATTCAACGGCCGCCGCTCAATAATTGAAACTTCAAAAAAAAAAATTTGACTATAGGATCAACTGCATATTATTTTTATGATCCTAAAGTATTGTTTAAGGCAAAAAATAATCGATTTTTTCAATATCCTTGAGTCGGGTAACCCTTTCATGCCCATACTTTAGGTTTAGTTCGTTAATTACGTTATTTTTAGTGTTTACTACAGACTACGTTGAGTTAAGTGCTTTATGGTTATATCTTTGACTACCTCAATCAAACAACATTTTTATCAATACCATATTTACTCCATTTTTAAGTAAATAACAAAGAAAAAACAGAATTGTTAAAAAATGGCGGTATTATTAGCCGGTAAGTAAATAATATCTCTTGACGCACGCGTAGATGATGATAGATAAATGGTAGATTAAAAATGTAAAAATGGGAGGACGTCAACGTTTGTAAGCAATTTTCTACCGTGGTGGAGTGATGGTATGAAGCTACAGCTCGGCCGATTTCCAGGATGTTCATGGAAAGAAAGAAATAAAACCTAATTGACATTTCCGTCCAAGTTTCGGGCTTTCTTAAGAATCATTTTATTCTCGATGTGTATAATCTCAAATACATAATTTTATTTTTGAAGATATTCCAATGTCCGTGTAGATCTTGAAGCATGAGCTTAATCGAGCAAGAACAATTAATTATAGACAATTGCCTTGCTCAAGTATAGCCATGCTTCCTTAAATTTGTGTTATTAAAAAGTGAGCTGATCCATTAGCTGACGGACACATGTAACCTCGCTCACAACGAACAATTTTTGCGTATGAAACAACTCAAGGAGGTAAGGCATGTATATTTTTTTATGAATGACACGAGACTTACTGACTCAAGTTTCGACTAATACATTTTTTCGCCTGGATAATTAATATCTTTTTTTTTTGAGATTCACACGGAAGGTACTCATATATAAAACACATTGTGAAAATTCGAAAGCGATTGGAACCGCCATTAGTTAGTTAAAAAAAAAGCGTTTCGTGAGAAAATGGCTTTGGAGTTGGCGGTAGGACTTGCTGCGCGGTATCTGGTATAAATGCAAAATTTCCTTATTTAATCGCAGCCTGTGCTATTTAAAATGTTTCCAGCATGTTTCTTGTCGTTTCTACGCGAAAAATAAATGTTTGGACGCTTCAAATGCTGTGACTTCGATATTTTTTTAGAAATATTCAATTCTGAAAATATTAGAATATTCTTAACCGTTTAGACGAATGTAATATCGAAAACAAAACAAAAAAAGGTTCTGACATTTTTCGCGTACATGAGACCTTACCTTGATGTAAAACGTATGAAGAAGGAGTGACGCTATCTATTCGAGCTGGATCTCAAGAACAGTCTGATTAAACACCTGGACCATGAAATTTACAAAATGAACATTGACATTTTCAAATATTTTGTTCACATGATCTTGCATAAAATTGTCAAAATACAAAATACGTGAACAATCCCATTCCAAATGCAGCCAACGATTTGGATGCCACGGTTAGGGGTAGCTCCGGACCAATTGCTAAATTACTTAGATATCATATATCTATGGCAGTTACCACTCCACCAGTTGTGTCCATGGAGGTAGAAGTGAATTTAGCAACCTGAATCAACACCGTGCATACCGGATCTAAATGCGTACCTTTATTATTCAGTGACCAATGGCTTAAACGTATTATTCTTTTTAGATTAGAAGAATATCTACAAATTCTTGTATAAATTTGTGACAATGCAACGGTGTATTAACTTTTTGCAGCTAGAAGAGTCTTTACAGAATTTTTATTTCCGGTGATTTTGAGTTAATATTCAAAGGTCACCTACACGATATGACGCCAAAGTCATGCGTAATTTCAGCCTTGGTGCCATCCCACAAAAACTTTAAAGCCTCGTTAACGAACGCGTAACGACGCTAGGCATTGCAAGTCACGAAGGCACTTATTAATTCGGAGTATTATGGGGCATGCAGGTGTGACCACACTACTGACAATGGCCACACAGACGTCTGGAATAAACGCCTCACTGCCACCAGTATCCTACACAAAGGCCATAGACGTCTGGACTGGGGTCTGCCTCACCTTTGTCTTCGGGGCTTTACTGGAATTCGCGTTGGTTAACTACGCATCCCGTAGCGACATGCATCGGGAAAACATGAAGAAGAAATATCGGGAAATGGAACATTCTTCATCCGTCGATCCGGCGACCGAATTGCTGGAAGCCGACGGCGCCACGAACTTCGCCATGGTCAGTATCTTGTCCTCGGTGGAATGAGCGGTATTGGGAACGAAAATATTAGGGGCATAATCCGACAATATGGCGTCTACAAGTGGACTGCTACGCAATCCTATTTATTCGTAGCTCGCCTCCAAATGTCGCAGCACCACATTTTCCTTCCCAATACTTATCATTTTTAATTCTCATCAAGTCGCTTCTCTCATCTTCATTCTCTGTACGAATTCTCACAAATCATGCTTTTGTTCGAAGTCTCATTATCACGAAATCTTTCGTGTTTCATTTGTACTTTTTGCTTTTCGGTACAGCATGCTCTGTCCGAAGTCGTGTCGTATGCCTGCCTCCCGGTTCGAGTCTTATTTATCAAATTTGTGTCCCTTAAAATCTTTACGATATGCGAGATCTTCCTCTTTCCGTCGACTCAATTACCTTCATAGTAAAACTCAATAAATCGATCTTTCCAACACTTCTTTTTTCATGTGAAAAAAAAGAGCGGATTCGGTTATGTCAAATTTTACGAAGTTTTACTATGAATCTAATAGTTTCAAAGATAAAAGTCGGTGAGACGGAAATCTCTCGCATCGCCGTATAGTTTATAGTAAATGTCGTGACAAAAAGAAAAAAGAAAAAAAAAACAAGATAAAAGAGAAAGACGTAAATCGTAGAAATACGAAATTTACATGGATCGGACAAGAGTCATTTGAACGAGAGTTTATTAGAGAAAAAGAAAAGGAAAAAAAAGAAAATGGATCGGCAAATAATAGCTTTGCGGTGATCCTAAAACCGAAAAGTATTTTATCCGATCCATGGTGTTCGAGCACCGAACCAAGACCCGTAAATTTCTTTCAGAAGCCTCTCGTCCGACACCGGGAGGATACGATGTCGATGGATAAGATGCGGCAGTGCGAAATACACATGCAACCGCCGAAAAAAAACTGCTGCAGGTCGTGGCTGTCCAAGTTCCCGACGAGGTCCAAGCGCATAGACGTCATCTCGCGGATCACCTTCCCCCTCGTATTCGCTCTGTTCAACCTCGCGTACTGGTCCACGTACCTATTCCGGGAGGAAGCGGAGGACGAGTAAGTCTCGACGAGGAAACTCTTGGATCAAGGGACGTGGCTCGCGGCCATCTCTATCATTCTCACACGAGACATCGTTCGCGCCCTCACACTCGAACAAACAGCACAACCTCCAATCTTCATCACCATCATCAGCACCACCAACATCAGCACAATCACCATTCACATCGGAGTCCGCGTCAACATCGGGAAGGCTCACCCACATCGTCGTTGCAGAGCGACGCCGATGCTCAATGCTCGCCAGTAGCATCGCAAAATTCAAGAATATCGACGAGAACCTCGGTATCGCCTGTTTCCTCGAGAATGGCGACACCATCGCCGCCAGCCCTTTTGCAGACGAATTCCCAACACTTTCGTAAGTTTCCGCGACTACCCCTCGGCAAAAGTGATAAACGCTGGGGCATCGTGCCACGAGACTTGTTCACTTGTCACGCAAAGGGTAGTGCGAGAATCGACGTTATCGCGCGATTTGCCTTCCCCCTCATGTTCGTCCTCTTCAATCTCGCCTACTGGTCCATGTATCTCTTTAGTGAAGAAGACCCAAAGAAAATGAATTGAGCTACAGTGATCACTAGAGAACTGTGGCCAATATCTGAAATGAGTGAACGAGTGATTGGACAATTGTGATCGGAATGAAAAATTTTACATTTATCAATTAGCTCTCAATTTCAAATCATTCGTTTATGGCTCTCGTACCTTTTTCTCCTGAGAATATGCAACATTATCTCGGGACTATTACGAGGAAACGTTGCCTACTTTTGTGATAAAAAAGTATAAGTCTAATCGAATTAAAGTGTTGTTAAAAATTGGGGGAATTTTCGAAGGATACCACAGAGATAGAGAATGAAAGAGATCAGTGGAAGAAAGAGAGAGTGAGAGAGTACGGCGATCGAATGCTCAAAGTTATTACGAAAAAAATCCGGGAACATTTTTGTATAAGCACAAAAACAAGTTGGGCGAGAACGAGAGAAAGATAAACCACAAAACATAAAATAAAAGAAAACATAAACAAAAAAAAAACAAAAACAAACACAAAAACAAAAAAAAAAACGAAAGAGACAGAAAATCATTTGTGTGAATGCAAGAATCGTATAGCATATATTGAGAGAGACCGCGTACCACTAAGTGACATTAAATGTAGAGTGGGCCTTGTATAGCCACGGCCTGTTAAACGACTACGTGCATATATATTTATAAGTATTATTATACCTATGTATCGTCAAGTAACTTGTTATAACAGTCAGTGACTCCTTTATATATAAGACCTCTAGCCTCGCCGAGGAGCATTATTTCGTTGTCCATGTATTTATTAAAAAGAACGAAAAATGAAAGACTAACAAAACAAACGGGGAAAGATAAGTCATCTAAAGCATAAAAACGATTCAACGCCGACTTGAATATAAATATATATAGATTCGGTGATTGCGCGTTGATTGCGCCATACTATCGGAAAAATATCTTTTTTTCCAACACAGAAGATACAGTGAGCGAGGAGAAATGTGTTTTTAATCGAAGGGGTGTAATATTGACGAGTTATAGGCAGCGTGAGAACTGAAAAGTTAGAAGGAAGAGAAACTCATTACTATAGATGATGAGTGAATGCGTAATAGCTGACCTTACCCACATGAGCTTTTCGCGGCTAAGTCGTCGTAGTTAACACAAAACGTTTGATTGACTGAAAGTGAAAATGTGAGCGTATACGAATGATGAGTAAATGCGGTGTGAATGATCGTATATATCAAGAATCACCCAGAGGCTAGAGGTCTCCTCTAGTAGTTCGTCGGTATTATATGATAAGAATTTAAACGCACGAGTGCGCAGGAGGGATTCTTTTTACGTAAACGTGTAGTACGAATTGTGAGATAAATGGAGGACAGTCGAAGATGAAGACGAAGTAGATGATAATTAAAAAAAAATAAATACAAAAAAAACAGGAATATAAAAAACGGGGTACACACCGTCAATTGATCGACATCCACGAGTGCGTAGCGGCCGGTGTGGGGTCATCCGTGTGTTTTTTATCCGCGAAATATTCATTTATCGAGTAACAAGAAAATAAAATTCCCCTCGAGAGGCGATTCACGATTCAACCAAGCTGCCCCCCGCCCCTATCGAATTTAGGGTACAAAGTCTCGGTCATGCACGCTAATTTTTGCTCATTCGTTATTAGACGTCGTAACGACGTTACGCAATTTAGGGAAAATCTAAATTTATGTTACGACGATAATTAGAACGAGATGTCGAAAAACGCGTATCAATAGCGGGAAAATAACTCAATTAAGTCACCGTCTCTCACGAGTTTATTGCATCTCGTTTACTTGCTCGGTTCTGGTCATGAGATTCTCGTATAATCTTATTTTGACGGGAGAATGAAAATGCGTAGACGCACGTTCGGTGAAAGAGTTAACAAAATTTAGTAGGCTATTGAAGGAAAAATAAATAATTCAGAAATTTGTAATTCTGTTTAATTACTATATTATTTGTAATCACCAAAAATTAACCCATTGAAGGCTGGCAAAACAAAAAATTAACATGTTGAAATAAGATGACTTTAAATTATGCTGTTAAATGGAACCGATTGAAAATGTTAAAATTTCAGTTTTAAACAGTGAGTTTTTAAACAGAGAGTCTGGTGAATTCTGACACCAGGAGCTTGACTTTGTTCATGATCTTTCCATCAGTCAGACGGAGTACGAAATTTGTATGAATTAATACATTAAAAAATAGATCACACAGACGCAGAAATATAAATAGAGCATTTTCACAGTATGAGGAAAAAGGATTTTCTCTCGAGGGTTGAACGAAACTTTGCAGTAAACGAAAAAAAAGCGGTATTAAAAAAGAAGCGAAAAATAAGCCGGTATTTAAAATACTTAAAGAGTCACCGCGTTTAGCAAGATAATTGAAAAATTATGGTAACATTATAATTTTTGTTTATGGATCGGGCTACTGGAACTTATCTGAGTCTTACGAGTAATGGGTTCTTTTACAAGGTTCATGGAAATCGGCAATGTTTCTACGATCTGCAGCTTTTGAATTACCATTTCCGACAACGAAAACTAGAATTTTTAATATCAGAAATGTGTAACGGGCTGTAGAAACAAAATAAAATTCATCTGTTTGGAAATATAAAGGGAAATACTTTATTACGCCAATCAATTTC
This sequence comes from Ephialtes manifestator, assembly GCA_963970395.1. Lineage (NCBI taxonomy): Eukaryota > Metazoa > Arthropoda > Insecta > Hymenoptera > Ichneumonidae > Ephialtes > Ephialtes manifestator. Next base: position 3,916,759 of record OZ019981.1, read on the forward strand.
ATTTTTTCTTTATTAAAGATCCTATTTAAGAATTTGACGCGATTTTAGCACACGTCAATTCACGGGACAACTGAAAAGCTACACACAGTAATAATGTTACTGCTAAATTCAGTATTTTTCAAATGTAATTATTTTTTGTTTTCAGAATTACGAATTTCTTAATTATTTATTCTTCATATCTTTGACTCTCGTGACAGTATAATTTAATGAAGATAAAATTCTGAAACAGGGTCATTTTTCTTGTAGCATAATTTATTGATGTTGTCCCGAGTCCAAAGATTCATATTCTGCTTGAAAAATCAAAAATAACCTGAGTTTTGGGAACAATTCGACAGGACCGGGTGCTTAGTGTGACCTACGGGAAAAAACGTAGTATAGCGATTGCAAGTGTAACTCATTTATACGTTGATCGCGGATACGTAACGCAGACTTTTTTCGATTAATTTCGTGACATCCCAAATAGAAATGTTGCAGGAGGGTAACGACATCCCTGTTTAAAAAATCCCATTGAAATTTGTTTAAACTCATCAAGTCCTATTGAAACCGTATCGGCTTTTATCGGTATGAATTGGGTTTATTGTCCATCCTATCGGTTTAAATAGGATTTTCTAAGCAGGGACGATGGCGTCATGAAACGCGCGTACACCAACATTAGTATGCAGTAGTAACTGCACGGCGTGCGTAACAGCACGAATGCCGGCACAGTCCCGGTATTTGTACTATCAAACACGCCGTGTCGTTAGTACTGCATCGACATATTGAAGTACACGATGTATTTCTGCGAACACGCCGTACGACAAATTTTCCTATCTGGGATATTATTACATTTTTAAAAAGATACTGCGTTCAACGCAGAATTCATGCTGTTGTATCGCAATGCCGAAACAAATACACAACTAAACACACGCGTACAAGCAGTTGAGTTGATAAAGAAGAGTCGAAAAATAAATTTAAAAAATCCCGAGAATAGATAAAATTATAAATAGATAAATGAAAAATCAGATTAGATGAATACGCACGACGATCAACACTTAGAGAATGAGTAATGATGTATTCAAAGATCTTTATCAAAGAGATTCATTATCACAAACGAGATGGACTTGACGAATATGCAGTTTGTAATAATATCGGTCTTCCAAGTGACACAAAAAGCAGGAAGAAAAGAGCATAAAAAACATGGATAGATCGATTAAATGCATGTATTGCAGGCAACTACATTGCACCGAAGAAAATTAATGAATTCGACGTGGTGCCCTACATCGATTACGATATACCCGGCGAGCCCTTTTAAAAACTCTCAAGTCTGCTCGTGAATGGGCGAAAAATCGATTGTGAAAAGAAATTTTTAACAAATCTTGCGATTCATACGTCGTTCGAAGGAGAATCGCAAACAAAGAGCATAGACACAAAAACGTTTTAGGTCATAATAACGTTAGTGTTAAAGATCGCACTTATTACATGTATACATAAACTGCGCATATACACTGATACTATCGTACATTCAAGATTCCAATTGTCGTCCGGCGTCACTGTACATAAAAAATAAATTACAAACGAACACGATATACGGTCCCAATTGTAGTATCTATAACTCGATCACCATATCTATACAGGGCAGCCAAAGCCAGGGAATTTTTAACACAAATGTAAGCATCATTTTAAACTGTTTGTCACTGTCGTTATTGAAGTGTTAAAGAGATGTGCAATTTTCATTGTTTTTATCAATTTCATTTGGACGTGATAAAAAAAACTCTTTCCTCGACGTATCGCTAAGAATTCGAGTAAGTGCATACATATTGGCGAACCATGTACTGTGCTGTCCAGAGTTATTTACATCTAATTGAAATTAACCGAATGAATCATTGCGTTAAGTATAAGAGGAATAAAAAAAAGAGAATTTCGACAACTCACAGGGTGTTTAGAATCCAAACTTGGGTTCCTTTTCTTAAACCCCACTCGGGCACGAGGGCACGTACTCGTAAACAAAGATCATGCATTAAGAAGAAAGCACACATAAGATTCAGGTATACTATAAGGGAATTAAGTTCATGCACTGTAGATAGGAAGTATGAAATCGAAATCAACAGTCAACAAAGAATAAAAATACAATAAAAAAAATTACTGACATAATGAATTTTGAGTATATCTTGAAGAGAGAAATAGAGAAAGCGAAAACAAGACAAGTGATTTAGCAAGTGGTATTTTACTTCCCAGTTGCAATACGTATAGGAAAGTGACTGTAAGGAAAAATATTGAGACCGCGACCGTGAGAAGTTCGATTGTATGGTTGCGCTTCCAGCATAACTTTTGCAACCGGTTGAAGCTCAATTAGTGATTCTTTAATACAGGATACAGGTGGAATAAAATGAAATAAATTTAAAAAAATAAACCAAAATAACGACGAGCGCTCTCTTCGAAAAAAGACTTAGAAATCTCGTAATCGAAAGCGCACGTGATGTAAGATAAGTGTAAGGCGAATTAGCGAAGAGCCTGATACGGTTAGGGCATTCATACGACAGACCGAGAGATAGTGAAGAGAAGAACAAAAAGAAACAATTACAAGTGCACCTTGAGTAACACTTTTAAAAAAATCGAAATAATAAAGAAGGATTTGACGATAATCGAGTTTTATCATTGTTTCATGAATATTTCGTTCTTATGCCCACCGGAATGAATTTAATTGAGCACAGAAAGTTAATTCGTAACCACGTATGAATATTGAATGTTGGATATGTTATATAATTATATATAATATCGTCGCCGCATGAAATCGTGATTGTAGGGAAAAATAAATGAAGAAGTAAACGAGTGTAACGGTATACAACGATTCGAAATACCGTGAGTCATGTTAGTAACGATTCTGTGAGCGAGTCCTCCCCTCACTCTGCCCTCTTGGATCGTAGATCTCATTAACGCGGGTCGTAGAAAGTATCGAGATCGCATAATAGGTAATTATTGTCACGATAAAATGAAATGACGGGCAATTAAACTTTGCATACAAAATTCGTTTTCTTTAAACCTATAACCACTATCCCAAACTCGTTTGTACAATTAAGAAATTGTAGTGAGTAAAGAATAATGCCTGATGATGGCATAGAGCATCTGATGATGGCATAGAGCATTGGCATGTTCAGCCAATGAACAGCGAAGACTCGAATTTCGATTGAACGTCAGACAAGATTTCGAGGACAGCAGGGCCAGCAAAGTGGACAACACCAGTGATTCTTGTAGCACATGTAAGAACATCTTGAGATATAGAAGAGAAGCAGCAAATGTTAAACGGAATTATTCGTTATCGTGGGTGTTCAACCCTTCTCCGGTACTACATCGTTATAAATATCTTTATATATATATATATATTCACGTTAATGGTTTTGAGTTTTACCGGTGCACGGAGAATTAATGCTCACGTAACTCAATTTATATCAATAAAGTTGGACGAGGCCATTTTCAACCACGAGCAAGAAGCTTCACTCGACCCACACCCTTATACTCCACTCCTGTTAACCCTTCATTCAACGCTCCAGTTTTTGTAACGCTAGAGACCGCGCGGGGGTTTCGCTGACCCCCTTTTCTAATCGCAATATTTTCATCTCTAATACAAATACAAGATTTTACACTGAAAATTGTTATTATGTATGCGTCCGATAATAAGGATTAGAAGTGTCCACATCGGAAATTCATTGTTAATCATGAATAAATAACATTTCATCTTGGATATGAAAGAATCTGAAATTATGTCTACTGTTAACAATATCGGAAATAAAAAATACTTTTTCGTATAAAAACGGTTACTCTCACCGTGGTCGCCAAGAACAATAAGTAATAACCATACGAAATAATACATTAAACATTGTGATTGATTAAATTACAGTTTCCACCAACTTGATGTACTCACCATAAGGTGACAGAATTTTTACGTCATCTAAATTACTCGTTATGAACATGCTATTCTGTACCATTTATTTGAATGCCGACATTTTTTACTAAATGACGATCAACAACGTCACTAGCATAGAGTACATGGCTCCTAAAAATTATGTCTAACTACTTACAGATCTAAAATTAATGATGAAAGCGATTCGATGACAAAGGCTGGATTGGATGGTTTTTCGAAGATACTAAGGACAGAAGAAATTATTAGAAAATTATTTTAGCAGTGGCGAGAATAATAAAATACGTGCGGTTTACTCAGACCCCGTGCGTCTAATGAAGGGTTTCAACAAAGTTTTATCGGCAATGCCAGTAATTTGTTTGTTCACATTTAAAATTCAATTAACATTCTTCACAAGGACATCACCCCGATTGTTCAGAACCCATCTCGACATTACCCGGTATGAAATTTACGTCACGGCACGGTGTGACGCACATAACGCAACGATAACGACGCACCGTGCCGTGATCGCAATTTCTTCTTCTTCTTCTTCTTCTTCTTATGTTTAAGGGCTGGGAATCTATTCTCGAGTTTTGTCGTATGCGATATCTTGTGAAAGTTACTAGATTATCGCATGCCTCGTGAAAACTGTATTCTCGAGCGGTGATACGTCGGTCGTATACGATAATTATCGAATACTTCGTATCGAGTGGGTAGTCGCATACGATATCTAGATCTCGTATACATTTTTCAATAATATCTTCTGCTTGCGGCCATTTAGTTTGTTCACAAAGTTTGTTTTTCATAATCGTAAGTACTAAATATATCACTAAAAAAATAGTAAATTATTAATTTACGGTAGCACTGCTGACTAACGACTGAGAGACAATAATGAAGAATCAAAAACTTGAATTTTTTACTCTCGCCGTTCTTGAATCCGCGCATCCCTGCACTGTAAAAAAAATCTATTTGAAATTTAATGTGAAGTTTTACTGGAAGTTTTTATGCATAAACTAGTATATTAAATTTCATATACAAGTGTAATAGAAAATTAATGTATGGTACAGCACATTCAATAATTTACTTTAATTTTACAGTAGAAATACTTGAATTTTAATAATTTGCTTTAATTTTACTGGAAAAGTACCAGAATTTTATAATAAATTTCTTTTGATAAAATTCTTTTGATTTGTCAAGAAAATCCCTTAGTGGGCAACCACTAAAACATTTGGTCGCCAAAGATTGACTCATGGACTTTTGCAGCAATAAAGCATCTGGTCACCATGAGACATGCATTTTCAGGCAGAACCTTTTTCCGCGAAGATTTTTTAAATGCAATATCTTTTGTTTGTACATGTATTGTGCATGAATAATATATGTTTCTAGAAAATTAACAGTTTTGCTTTATTAAAAAGCTTTCGTGTATGCACGTCAATAATACATAGTGTCACGTGCGATGCTCCGCTTGTAATTCAATTGGGTTAAATCGGTGTTTCCAATTTTGCGACATACTTGTAGACACATATCTTTGAAATAACCAAACCGAATCTCGCGGGTATTTGGAAGTCATAAAATCTGTATATTTATTGGTCCTCGAGATTTCTTTAACATGATAGCCCATCGATTCCATGTGGCAACGATGTAAGTATATCGTATGCGAGAATTATCGAAGCCCTTATATCGCATAGCAGTTGAGAATAGCATTTCTATCTCGTATACGATATACAGTCATCGAAATTTCTCGTATACGAAAAATATCGCACACTCTCGAGAATAGGGCCCCTGGGGCTCAATTCTCGACTTCGCTCGAGCTCGGTTTCATTCGAGATTCCCTAGATTCTCGAACGAAAAGGCCGGACCGCCATTCTCGAAATCTCACCGGGATCTCACGATCGAGATTTTTCGAACGTAAAGCACGAGTGGTCTTTAGCACTCGAGATTCGAATTTCGTATGAGAGATCATAGTGAAAATTGAAAATTTCACAGTTTGTGTTGTTATGTAGAGGAGATTAATAGACTTAATAGAATACGTCTCTTGATGTATTACACCTCGTGGAATATTTCTTTTTGTATTGCACCGTACATTCACCACAAAAAAAAAAAATTCTCCAATTTTTTCTCAAAATCGTGTTTAGTGGTATCTACAGATGCATCAAATTTATAAATAAAATAATAAATTTTGGCCGGAATATGCAATTTTTTTCATTTTCCATTTAATCTTTAATATGTCGCAAACGATTAATCGTATCGAAATTATTTAAACATGCAAATGTGCGTTTTTTCATGGCCAAAAAAATGTATTCAGAATTAATTATGTAATTTCAAGCCACATTTTATGGAAAAAACAACAAAAATACTCAAAATTCGGCGAACACTTAAAAATCACGAAGCAATTTGTCCGATAAAAAAATCCGAAGTCCTACTATATTTAAAAAAAATGTTTGTTGTTTTTTTCATAAAATGTGGGCTGAAATTACACAATTAATTCTGAATACATTTTTTTTCTTATTGGCCATGAAAACGTCCATTTTCGTTTTTTAATAATTTCGATACGATTTAATCGTTTCCGAGATATTACAGATTAAATGGAAAATAAAAAAAATGGCATATTCCGGCTAACATTTTTTTTATTTTGAAATTTCTTGCATCTCTAGATACCACTGACCCCGATTTTTAGAAAACTTCTGTGAATTTTTTTTTGTGTGGCAAAAGGATCGTGCAACGCCTTTTATATAGAATAATAAAGGCTTTATTACGTTATGCATGAAATAGTAAATAAAAAAATGGACTCGGTCCAAATAATTTATGGATTAAATGAAAAATCGTAAATAACATACAATTATAGTATACAATTTTTTTTTAATATCATACACAAAAGTATTCGACTTTGCAGACAGAAACGTGAATAATACCGGAAACGCCTTATCTCAAAATCAATAGTTAATATAACTCAAACGATACCCATATTTTTTAAACTCCGCGTTTTTTAAAACTGCTATCTTTCTATTAGGCTAGGCTGTTCATTGGCTTATAAGTGAACAGAGCGACTTGACAATACCGCGTGCAAGTTTTATACGAAATGCCGAGTCGATCATTCGAACATGTCGAGCGCTGGACCGAATTTCGAGCGAACTCGAGAATTGGGCCCTTAGCTCTGGTTGGCGCACTAATGCGATATTAACCATACGGCCATGAGTAGCGTGAACTACTGTCGTTGGGTAGACGTCGCAGCTTCTGAATCAGTCTTGATGAATAGCTTGTGCTTAAGGTTGGTATTCTGTAGTACCGGCAGAGCTATAAAAGTTGAGTCTTGAAGCTGATGACGATGAAGCGTTGCATTGCAGCAAACAGATGGAGAAGCCTTGTTAAATCATCTCTGTAATATTCTGGATTAGAAGTCCAGATTGCAGTTTTTAATAAAAGCCATAATTGGCGTTATTGTTCGTATGGAAGGATTGGCTATAAGATATTCTATGTTATGCGGAGGGGGAATTTTTGATGAAATGAGACAGCGGAGCAAGGAAGAGCGCTGGTAATCAAAGCGAGGGCAGGTCCAAAAAATATGATTAAGATCTTCGTCTTCGGAGCCACATGAGCAAAAAGGGAAGTCAATAATATTTTTCCTAAATAAGCTTGCCGCAAGATTGTAGTGGTTGGAGCGCATTCTGTTAAATGAAACAACAGTCTTCCTGTCTAGAGCTTTGAATTTGGAGAACCAAGGTTTTTGGGAGTGGTTATAGAATAATTCGAAATATAGTTTGCCTTTATGATTGCCGGTTAACAGCAGGATCCGTTTTGTTGAAGAAAAACATTTTTTGCGGGAAATCGGAAAAAATTCTGAATGTGATAAGAATGTTTTAAAATCGGAGCCATCGCTAATAGCCGCTTTGGCTAGTGCATCGGCTTCTTCATTGCCATGAATGCCTACATGGCTAGGAATCCATACTAATTGGATATTTAGATTAGAGCTATTTGCCGAAATTAGATGAGAACGTATTGCCAAAATAATCGGTGAACAGTAATTTGATATTGTGGGGGAGAGTAAAGTGCATAAAACGCTTAAGGAGTCTGTGAAAATACATGAACTTTGAATATTATTTTCTATAATCAGTTTAATAGTTTGGAGGATTGCTAGAGCTTCTGCGGAAAAAATGAAAAGGAAGATATTCGGTATTTGAGAGAAAGAGCGAGGGTAGGACTATATATGGCAAAGCCCACATAGTTGCCCTCTCCTTTTTTAGGACCGTCAGTGTAAAATATCGTAGCGTCATTTAGTAGGCCGTGGAAAGCGGAAAGAAATTCTAATTTTGGGTTGACAGCTGCTTGAATAGATTTGCCCGTAGAGATGTCAATTGTGGTGGAAATCAAGGAGTGTGAGGGAACGATATTAAAAATCGGTGGGAAAGTAAATGGTTCTATATGATATTTGAGGTGATATACTCTATTATATGCTGTAAGAGTAGGGAGATTAAGGAGAGAGCGATGGTTTTTTTTTATCAAGGAGCAATTGCTGCAAGCGTGGGAGCATAGTAAGAAGAGGATGCCAGGTTGTGGAGAATAGTCTTAGGAGGTAATTATCAGAAAGGGTTTGGAGTCTGAAGTGGAGAATAGGTTTGCCCACTTCAGCCAATACCAAATTATTTGGGGTGAAATTACTGAGCCCAAGAGCTAGCCTCAAGGCCTTTCTTTGAATGATTTCCAGTTTTTCTAGTAGTGGATGTGTTTTATACGGAATGGCAGAAGATCCGTATTCGATTAAGCTTCTGATGAGAGCTCTGTAAATTGAGACAAGGGAGGAGGGGTCTGCACCCGACCATGTAGAACGAAGACATTTAATTATTTTAACCAGATTTTTACATTTAGAAATAAGAAGGGTAAGGTGGGATTTCCATGTAAGTTTATAATCCAGTGTTAGCCCTAGGAATTTGGCTTCTGTGCTACCAGAAACTACTGATGAATTAATGTTGACTGAAGGGAGGGATGGGTCAAAATGTTTGTGAGAAAAAACAACTATTTTGGATTTGGAAGGGTCGATCGAAAGGCCCTTTTTAAAGAGAAATGAAGAAGTTTTGTTGAGGCTAGATTGAATTGATGAAATGCAGGTTTGTAAATGCTTAGACCTGGAGTAAATGACAATGTCACCGGCAAACTGAAGGCAATGGCTCTGGGGATGAAGATTGTCGTCTAAATTGTTTGTGTAAAGGATATATAGGAGAGGACTTAAAATGCAACCTTGTGGTACACCTTTATGAGAGACGAATGGGCCAAGAGTTTCCCCGGCTATCTTAAAGAAAATTGAACGTGAAGAGGTCAGATTATAAATGAACTTATAATAGCTCCATGGAAAACCGAGGTCTCTAAGATAATGGGTGAGAATTCCGGGATCCACATTATCGAAGGCACCAGCCACACCCAGGAAACTACAAGCGGTGAATTCATTATTGGCGAAGCCAATATATATTTCAGTGGTAAGGATGGACAGATTGTCTGTACAGGAGCGGGATTTACGAAAGCCGAATTGAGATTTTGAGAGAAGTAAATTGCTTTCTAGCCATTGAATCATACGTGCGTGAACTAATCTTTCCATAAGTTTAAGGAGACAAGAGGCCAGAGAAATAGGACGGAATTTACCAGGAGTGGATTTGGGGATAAAAAAGAGAAATTCGTGCCATGAATTAGGAAAGATGCCTTGCGTAAAAAATTTATTGTAGGTGTCCAATAGAAGGTTCTGAATGGATTCTGGTAAGTGAATGATAATTGTGAAATCAATTCTATCTAAGCCTGGGGCGGATTTGAGATTGCCCAAAGAAATAGCCGACTTAAGTTCACCGATGGTGAAAGGACCCTCGAGGTGGGGGTTATTATGACAAAGGTATGGAAAATTAGGATAGTAGCAAGAAGGAGGACAAATAGTAGGAATTAGTGTAATCATTTTTTCTTTAGAAGCCTCATTTGATGGGAAATTCGAAGAGTCGGGAATATTTCTGTCACGAAAACGTTTAATTTTAGACCAAACAAAGTGGGAGGAAGTTCTGAAGTCTATGGTTTTAGTGAAGTTAATCCAAGAATCTCTTTTAGCTTTTTTAAAAGTTTTTTTAGCAATGGCTTCTTTTTTCTTTGCGATTATAAAATTGTCCAAATTTTTATCGCGTCTGAAGCCAGCCCATGACGCCTTGCGATCGTCATTGACTTTTTCGCATTTATCGTTCCACCAGATGGTGTGACGGGATTTAATATGTTTTTCAGAAGGCACATTGTTGTTGTGATTATTATTGTTATTATTGGGTTTTGGTGTGGCTGGCGTTACTGCTTCGCTAATGGCGTTGGTTAGATTGTGGTATTGCGTTAAAGGAGAAGGATTAGGTAGAGTAGGAGCAAGAGAGTCAAGAGAAGATTTAAATAGAGTCCAGTCTATTTTTTTTACAGGAAAGCGGTGAGAAGTAGAGGAGAGTTTGGAAAAGGAGATTCCAAGCGAGAAAGAGATAGGGTAGTGATCACTTAGCACCGAATCATTTTCAACCCGCCAGCAGCAAAGGGGGACTAAATGGGAGGAAACCAGAGTTAAATCTACAGTTGATTCGAAAATGATATTAGTAGGTGTAGAACTTGATTTATGGGTGGCAGAGCCATCGTTAATGCAAGTGAGATTATAATCTAGAAGAATGTCAGATAAAATCACCCCTGATGCTTTGTTTTCTGCACAGCCCCAAGAGGTATGATGACAATTAAAGTCGCCGCCAATGACTAGGTTTTTGGCAGACGATAGAAAATAGAATAGTCGTTTCCACTCCGTAGCCTGAGTTATGTAAGAAGGGGATCTGTATAGTGACACAATAGTTAAGGGGCCAGATGAGGTAGAGATGGAGATGGAGAGTGTTTCCAGGAAATCTTCACAGTGATATGTTGAGTCAATTTCGGAGAATGATATATTTTTTTTAAGATAAATAGCTGGTCCACCTCCTCTGGGATTTATTCTGTTTTTTGTGATGATATAGAAACCATCTAGATTGGAAATAGACGTAAGCGTTAGCCACGTTTCGGAAAGTAATATTATGTCAAAATCGGAGGCTATAGTTTACAAGGGCCCCAATTTATTATGAAGGCTACGGCAGTTCCATTGAAGAACTTTCAATTCTCTATTGAGAGCCATATTGAGATGTGGATTGAGGAGAATCAAAAAGTGAGCTGAGGACCTCCACGACTGGGTTTATTCTGTCATTTAAGCCTAAGGCTGTGAGAGCTGGAACAAGGTGGTCTACAATAATCTGGATGATAGTCGGGACGATTTTTAAAATCGCTTCGGAGGAGTTGGAGGAGCAAGAAGGGTGAGCTTCTGCGTTTGGGGACGAGTGTTCAGAGATGGGGGAAGGAAGGTTAGGATCAAATCTGAGAGCATAACCGTTTTGAGAGTTAGCTGAAGGAAAATGACCGTGAGGAGCCAGGAGTAAGTTTGAGTGAGCGGAACGTGTGTTACGAATTGCTTTTGAGATGGGGAGAGACGTCATTTTCTTCTGGGGTTTTTTCGCTTGAGATGAGTAGCTTGGCAGTTGGATTTGATTATCCGATCTGGCTTCTTGTCATGAAAAAGAGAAAGGAGAGGCGCAGAGCAGTGGAACGACAGGAGTGGAAGAGTGGTTAGGAAGAGCTGGGAAGTTTAAGTCGGTGCGTGTGAACGCGACTGAAGGGGGAGGGACGCGAACGCTTGTGGGCGTACGGCCGCCAATGATCTGTCTGGCCTCGAGGGGTGAAATGTTCCTTTCGGCTGCTGTTGCCTTGATGGCCTTTTCATGTAGGAAGGCAGGACAATTTTTGTCGGTGGGTAGATGGTGTTCTTTGCAATTTGCGCAGGTTGGAGGTTTGTTCTGGTTGGGACAGGAATCGTCTGGGGAATGTTTTTTGTTTCCACAACGGATGCATCTGGACTGGCTTTTGCATTGGGCAGCAATGTGGTTGAAACGCAAGCAGGTAAGGCAGATTCTTACTGGAGAGAGCCACTGATCAACCGGGTGACGAACTTGGTAAAGTGAGATACTGTCTGGTCTAATGCGACCGTCGAATTTGAGATAGATAGTTTGAGTAGGGATGAGTCTAGACTCTGCATTTTCTGTTACTTTGCGATTTTGACGGCGAGCTGAGATTATAGGGAAGGGTGAGACAGCGTGACCTTCGACCCCTTCGCAGGAGAGGAAGGGAGGAATCAGGGATGAAGGCGGTTAACCTATCAGCTTTGAGTGTTGCGAATAAAAGAACTGCGTTAGCTGCTGTAGCATTGCTGAGAACCACTGTGGCTTGATGTTTACCAGAACTGAAAATCTGGTTGACTTCTTCTTTCTTCAATTTCTAGACCACAATCTTACCAATGCGAGTAGCATTGAGTCTTGGTGTCGAAACAGTGATTGTGGTTGGCTGGATGAGCACCACAAATGGTCCTTGGCATTGATTAGAATAACGGTTGGCCAGGAAGCGTTCTGGGACGGTGTCTGTCCCTCGGTGGTCTGAACCTGAGAATTAAGAGGAGGGGCCTGGGTTTTACCTTCTACTGGTTTTGATTTTTGTTTATGGCGACGCTCATTCTTATGTACTGGGTCAGCTTCGATGCTCCTCTTTCGACCTCCCTTGGAGAATTCATTCTTGAGGTCTTCTAACTCTGATTCAACTAAAGCTGGATCAATTTCCATTGAAGGATCATCGGAGAGATCATCTTCAGTGAGGTTAGGTCCGAGCGAACCATCCGGTAGATTTGCGGCCGCCATGGCGCGCCGCCTAAGCCCGCGCGGACGACAGCTTTGAGTTTAAGATGTAAACTAACTAATATGTAATAAATTGACAAAAACCAAAAATAAATATAATAAAATAATAAATGAGCGAGGACTTAGATACCCCGCGAAAAAATAAAAAAAAGTACGAAAAGAAACGCCGTAAACAAGTAAAAGCAACTACAACACAAGGGAACGTCCACTCTCTCTCAATGCAACACATCAACTCTCCATCGCAATTTCTTACTGGTCACGATTCTGTACATACCCTGTTCACCACGACAAAGTTTTACACGACATGAATTCAACAGGGTGAAGGTTGTCACTCTCAATCTTGATATGACGAAAGACCGTCGATAAAAGTAGGTAGATTTTAATACGTGGTATGAGGTGCTTCGGCGAATGTCATTCGCCGAAGCACCTCATATCCTTCATAAACGGCTAAAGCAACGCTTAACAGGTAGATTTCAATATTTGAAAAATCCATATTTCTCAAACATTGATTGAGTGGTCCCACGATCAGACATAACTCAAAAAGTTTGTAATTTTTCAAAGGATTTTTGGTTACCTTTCAAAATCATGATTTTCTTTGAAACTGTTTTTTGAAACTTATTTTTTTTATTTGTGTTTTTTAAAGTAGGTAAATGAAATACGAAAGGACACCCTATTGTACATTTTTTACGTTCACGCACAATCGAGATATCGTTTATTGAAAAATCTTCTTTTTGCTTCCTCATAGAGGAAGCTTTGTTTTTTTTTTTATTTGCCACACCAAAAAGCGTTTTTTACTCTTCCGAAAAACGATTCCCTAAGACAAAGGTATCTTCCTTGGCAGAAGACCTGAAAATTTATATAAAATTGGTCAAGGGCATGTCAAAACTATCCTTCATAAAATTTAACCTCATTTGTGATTATTATTTCTATTGTTATTATTTGACAATAAAATGCTTATTAAAATGTCTAATAATTTTTTTCTCTGTACCGTATACGTCCTAAAATCCCGGTTTATGCCATAATATTGAATCTCATAACAAGAAAACACCGTACGGGTTTTTGTGATAAGTGGCAAGAAGATTTTTCATTTTTTCCATTTGCAATAATACACTAAATTGTACGAAGTATAGTTTTTACATGTCTTTGAATATTTTTTTATAAATTTGCATGGTATTCCTACTAAGAAAATTGCCAGTTTGTCTTAGGGAACCGTTTTTTTGGAGAAATAAAATACATTTGTTTACGCAAAATTGAATATCTTGCACACTATGCGGTCGAAAACGTTTTACGATGCTCGGAATTAATAGTAATCATTTATCAAGAAATTTATCAAGAAAGAAATGTCACAGTCAAGATCGACTGTGACATTTCTGACCCTATTAATTTGATGTCGAGTACAACTTGGTCATATTGAACTGGATGTATGTAGAAAAAACGGTGTGCAACTACTCGTGTAGAGATGGGTTCTGCCGAATCGGAGCCTTTACAAGGTGCTAATAATTAACAATATAGTACTAATTGTACAAGAGAAAACAAATAATACATGCAAAAAATTACAGCTGATTTCATTTTCAGTATCTCGGATTTGGTTTGTCGTCGGATTTCAGTTGTCTCTCTTTCATAAGCTTTTTATATTCATCCTGCTTCTGTTTTTGTTTGCGTTTACGTTCCAAACGTATTTCCTCTTCAGTTATAACCGTCAACGACCCATTTTTGGGTATTATGTTAGTGTTATCTGCGGTTACTTTGCTAGACTCTTGGCACTCATCAGTTATTATTACTTCAACATCAGTGGCGATGGAAATTAATGCATCTGAAACAAAATCCATTGGGCATTGAGTCTTGGCAAATCAAAACAATGATTCTTTGTTTTATGATCCGCGTATTCGGTTTCGAAAACGTGTACTTTTTAAAATTTCGATATCTATTCTTAACTGTGAGTTTAATTACATCAAAGTTTCAATATTGTTACCTGAGAAAAATCTTCAAGAAATAGAGCGTGGAAGATAAATAAATTCGTAATGAAAAATAGTACATTTCAACATTATTAAGGAAAAGAAAATTGTTTTAGCGAGTGCGGGTTTTTAGTACGAGCCAACGGCGAATACCATAAGCACACGAACAAAAAAAAAAGTTCTTTTTCTCTGTAGTGTCCACTAAACATTTCAGTATCGGGAAACTGCAGTTTCCACAAGCTGTGGCTGACAACTGCACTTTTCTGGACGGAGGACCGAAAAATAAATCGTCAAATCTTGAGAATTTCTTATTTCTCATGAAATAAATTCGTTACATTTTTACGAAAACATATAACTTGAAAAAATGAATACAATACCGAACATTCCCTATTTTTTCATCGTTCAAGCATCTTTAGCCGAAGAGGTTCGGGCAAACTTAAAAAGAGCCTTAAGAAATGTTTGAATACAGGTAATTGAAATCATGAAATAATTATTTAAGTTTTCTTACAAATGTGACGAACTTTTTTTTTAAAACAATTTTATTGAAACTTCTTTGCCATTAAAATTCATAATAGAATTTTTTAGTACTTCAATGACAAATTCTAATGGCATCAAGCACTTGGTTTAGAATCTTTGTCTGAATTGTCTTTTACTTTTGGGAGTAACTTTTTTATGAGCATATGTGATCTCTCTATTAATACATTTTATACAACAATTAATTTACCCTCTGGTTCCTTTGGTCTTGGACTTTTATTTCTTTTTGGAGTAGTAACTGATTGCTGCAGCTTGGCAGGCTCTTTTTTCTTGTAAGTATGTTCAGGAGGGGATATGCTCTCAACAATTTTTGATTCCTTGATATAACTTGCTGGGACTTTCTGGCTCTTCATTGTGACTTCGTGGCTTGTTTCTTCCCTTAATTTAATACTCTCTTGCATAGCTTCAGGTTTTTTTGGTGTAATTTCATTGATTCTTTCTTCAATCACACCACCAAAGCATAAAAGAGCTTTCTTCAGTGCCAGTGCAATAGAAGACTGTAAACATCATGATCTGTTAATAATTAATCTTCAATTTTAACTTTTATTCATGGACATAAGAACTAACAGAACGGGCAGAGTAAATCGCAAATCCCTTTGCTGCAGATTCAGTATTGCTGTAGCCCATGTCCTCATGAAAAGTTCCATCAGTAAGTTGTACTCTGACAAATGCAGCACATCCAATATGATATTTACCCATTACATATTCAACAAAATCTGCAAATTAAGTTTTGTAATAGAACTTAAAATCTATAACTCTCTTAAGGAATGCACAAAAACAGTGATGACTATGTTTCAAATGAATGAATGTTTCAAATATTTTTTTCCCTGAATAACTATAAATTATCACATCTATGAATCATCATAGTCTCTAAATACTTTAGTATGTACTGTCGATTGGTTCTTCTATTATAGAGTGTAGTTAAATTTATTGGTATTCATAATTCTTGCTAAGATCAGAATAATTCATTTCTCCTTGACAATTACTCATAATTATCTATTTTATAATTCTTTTGAATGCTGATCCCAAATTTGAAACAGGAAAATTTTTTCATTTATAGGTGATAAATCTCTTGTTTTTACGTGCCAACTGTTTGACTGGTCACTGAATGGCTCCAACGTCCATGTCCAAAGACTTTGTTAGCTATTGATATCAAATGGATGTAACTAACTGATTCCTTAGGCGAGCCAATAATAGTGCTTGATTCTGAGGGAATACTGTTCTTCGATGCAGGCTGAAAATTAATATTTTCCATACTTGAGTCAATTCATAATTCATGATAATATTTCCAGCTATACTAATTGAATAAAAAATAACTCTTTTAAACTACATTTAATACTCCCTGGCAAACAGTGTCACTGACTTTCTAACTGGCGTTTTAACCAGTCTCGATTAGTCCCTGTTTCACTCAGTTTAACTAACCTTTTAACCACAATTATTATTTTTTAAGCGATTTTTACTGGTGAATTAACCGATTGTAACCGACATTCTTACCGAATTTTAAAAAAATCAGTTTTGTTTGGTGAATGCAACCGATTTTAACTGACAATTTAACCGAACGAAACGTTTTTAATCGGTTAAATTGTCGGTTAAAGCCGGTGAAACAGTGAGCTAATCGAGACTTATCTTTTCTCGGTTAAAAAGTCGGTTAACGTCAGTTATTTTCGGTTAACACTACGGTGACACAGCTTGCCAGGGCTGTTACAAAAATATTTTTGAATGGTACGTACTATTTTGATACACGATGGAAAACTCATATTTGTACAGTCACTATCACGTTTAAAAAGAATTATTTATAAAAAATGTGGATTAAAAACTGAAAGCATCAGAAAGTTCGTAAAACATTTAAACAAAATCTTAATTTGTTTTAAACAGCCATGCTCATGGAGACTAGAGTAAAGGAGGCCGAACGTAGTGGGTAGCTATTGGGTTGCCGAATACGCATCTCACTCGCCGTTCAACATGGCCTCACCCGACATAAGTTGGCCCAAAGCGGTGAAAATATACCATTATTCGCCCTGACACATCGGCGAGCGGATAGAGATTTGTACCGAAAAAGACGAATGCGAAGCCACGCGGTAATGGAAGACTTAATACAATAAAAATCCCCCTTGAAATACAATCTACTCCGTTCTATACATTTTCGGGAACCGTTTGAATTAAGCGCGTCGATTGCAAATCTCATCGAAATCCCATTCCGTCCACGAACGTTCTTGCTCCCGACTTATCTGTGTTGTTTGACAGATAACTTACCTACAGTCAAAATACGTGGCAGTCGGTAACGCAAATTCCTGTTTTCTTCAGCGGTACCTATAATTATTGTGACGATGTCACTAAACGTCAAGTCTAAAGCGTTTGAACTCCATCAGGATCGAAACGCATTTTGCAAATTAGGGCCCCTATTGCGAAGAAACTTTGTAACTACACAATAAACAACAAATAAATGTTTAAGGACCGTTTCTATTATACGATATATGTTGATATAAATTAGAATAATTTTTCGTGGCTTAAAAGCTCGCAGTTAATTGTTAAAAACTGAAAGTATTATATAAACTGAGTTCTAGCATGCTAGCTTGATATCCAAAAATGAATGGAGGAATCTATTTTATTTCTTTTTTTCATATTTCAGGTAAAGTATCAGAATCAGTGGATATTTTGTATTGGATTTCAATACCAAACACTGAACTGAACTGACTGAACAAGCATGACGGCTCAGCTCAATTTTTTAACGTTAAGTTTATAATAACCTAATAAAACATGTATCGTATATAAAAAAGTGCAATTCATGAAATAAATAAACACGAAGTAGTTTAAAAATATCTGGAGAGTTTTTATTATTCCGAGGCAATCGCTCATGTTTTTACTTTTTCGTCACATACGAAGTATGTAAAATGAGTAAGTACTCCAATCCAAAGAATCGACCACTGGATTTTGATGGAAATACATGTTTCGAGTATCCCAGATTTAGAAAAAAGCACATTCACTCATTTCTGTCTGTCTGCTGGCGTCTGTGTATACCGTATACAATAACTTTTGACAAAATCCGTGAACTGCAATGAAATTGGGTGTGTGCCTTCTGCATTCAAATCCTAGTTTTGGTATTGAAATCCAATACAAAGTATCCACGGATTCTGATACTTTACCTGAAATATGAAAAAAAGAAATAAAATAGATTTTTCCATTCATTTTTGGATATCAAGCTAGCATGCTATAATACTGAATTCAGTTTATATAATACTTTCAGTTTTTAACAATTAACTGCGAGCTTTTAAGCCACGAAAAATTATTCTAATTTATATCAACATATATCGTATAATAGAAACGGTCCTTAAACATTTATTTGTTGTTTACTGTGTAGTTACAAAGTTTCTTCGCAATAGGGGCCCTAATTTGCAAAATGCGTTTCGGCCCTGATGGAGTTCAAACGATCTAGACTTGACGTTTAGTGACATTGTCCGATAATTATTGCTACCGCTGAAGAAAATAGGAATATGCGTTACCGACCGCCACGTACTTTGACTGTAGGTAAGTTATCTATCAAACAACACGGATAAGTCAGGAGCAAGAACGTTCGTGGACGGAATAGGATTTTGATGAGATTTGCAATCGACGCGCTTAATTCAAACGGTTCCCGAAAATTTTATAGAACGGAGTAGATTGTAATTCAAGGGGGATTTTTATTGTATTAAGTCTTCCATTACCGCGTGCCCTAGCAAGTCGTGTCACCGCAATTTTACCGCAATTAACCCCTAGTTCACCAAAAAACGACTGACGTCGTTTTGTGCAAAAATGTTACGGCAAATCACTGCAAAACGACCGATATTATTTCATACTCGATCGGTCGTTTTCCGGCTAGTTGACGAAAAAACGACTGCAAAACGACCGACCTTATTTCATGCTTGATCAGTCGTTTTACGTTTAATGACCGAAAAACGACTGCAAAACGACCGATCTTTTTTCATTTTTTAATATTAATTAAATATTATTAAATTAATAAATGCGCGGACCAAGAAAATATGTGCGTGCTCCTGAAATATCGCATTTGCAGAAAAAAAAAATTACTCACATCCATAGGTCTCGAACCCGCAACCTTCGGATTACTAGCCGAGTGCTCTGCCTGCTCGGCCACTCAATTCGTTAATAAATATTAAACTCATGTTCCATATAAGTTATTCGCCAAAACGTATGGTAGCTTATGAGGAACGTGTGTTAAACACACTTCAACGAACTGAGTAGCCGAGCAGGCAGAGTACTCGACTGGTAAACCGAAGGTTGCAAGTTCGAGACCTACCAGCGAAGTAATTTTTTTTTTTTTTTTTTTTTTGAAAATTGAAAAAAGATCGGTCGTTTTACAGTCGTTAAACGTAAAACGACTGATCGAACGTGAAATAAGGTCGGTCGTTTTGCAGTCGTTTTTTCGTTAACTAGCCGGAAAACAACCGATCGAGTATGAAATAATATCGGTCGTTTTGCAGTGATTTGCCGTAACATTTTTGCACAAAACGACGTCAGTCGTTTTTGCGGTTGTTTATCGGTGGCACGACTTGCTAGGGTGGCTTCGCATTCGCCTTTTTCGGTACAAATCTCTATTCGCTCGCCGATGTGTTAGGGCGAATAATAGTATATTTTCAACGTATAATAGTATAATAATATAATAGTATAATTTCAGCTTTCGCCGATAGAGGCGCAGCATACGATCAGATCCCAGAGAGCGGGAATGTTGAACAGGGCGTTCTTTTACGTTCGTACTTACGTGACCATACTCGAATACGTTAACTTTACACGTAATTACGGATTGACTAATTATTGGATTCTGTCCTAATATCACCTGGAAGCGCCTTGGATCGTTTAATTATGTGTTTGGTCGAAATCCGTCGTGTCGTAAGGGACGAGGTGTAGCA
>OZ019981.1:3950442-4062942 GCA_963970395.1 Ephialtes manifestator
ACAGCCCAAAATTGGTCCGGATTGGCAATTACGATTTTTTTTCTGACTCCAAAACCGTAATCGCTCCGAAACGATCAAAATAATTTTAGTACCCACATTGGTATTGTAGAAGACATACAATAAATACTTCAGCTAACAGAGATCCTCCTAAAGTCAGGAGCATATCGTAATTGATCATTAGCACGGTATTCGGGCCACCAAAAGTTTTCCGCACGATCGCTTAAAGTCAAATAATTTCAGTATCTTCTTTAATGTCATAGCGAATAGGAAAACCTCGTTTGACCGAATAGAATTCCTCGTAAGATTCAGAACAAAAAATAACAACGATTTCGATTCATCAACGAAATCGTTGATAATTTTTTTTTTCTGCACCTTACTGCAATTATTTTACTCTAATCGATCGTGCGGAAAACTTTTGATAGTCGTAAATCGGTCTGAATTAGTGCGCACTCCAACGTGTGCGATTTGTACCCACTCAAAACCACAAACCCTTTCACCTTGACATTGGTCCCAACGGACCGCATTCGCATTAATTCAGGGTGGTATTATTTCCGCGGCCACCTGGGGTGGGATCCCCACCCCAGGCGCCCCATAGTTTTCGATGTCTGGGTTGATAGCTCCGTAGTTTTCGATACCCAGATTGATCGCTCCATAATTTCCAATGTCTAGGTTGAAAGCCCCATAGTTCTCGATGTCTATGTTGATCGATCCACAGTATCCGATGTCTAGGTTGATCGCCCCATAGTTTCCGATTTCTGGGTTGCTAGTTTCATAGTTTTCGACGTCTAGGTTGATCGCTCCACAGTTTCTGCTGTCTAGATTGATCGCTCCACAGTTTCTGCTGTCTAGGTTGATTGCTGCATTGTTTTCGATGTCTAGGTTGATCGCTTCACAGTTTTCGATGTCTAGGTTGATCGCCCCATAGACAGCAGAAACTGTGGAGCGATCAACCTAGACATCGAAAACTATGGACCTAGCAACCCAGACATCGGAAACTATGGGGCGATCAACCTAAACATCGAAAACTATGAGGCACTCAACCTGGACAGCAGAAACTATGGGGCTATTAACCTGGACATCGGAAACTACGGGGCGATCAACCTGGACATCGGAAACTATGGAGCGATCAACCTAGGCATCGAGAACTATGGGGCTATTAACCTGGACATCGGAAACTACGGGGCGATCAACCTGGACATCGGAAACTACGGGGCGATCAACCTAGACATCGAAAACTATGAAGCTAGCAACCCAGACATAGGACACTATGGGGCGGTCAACCTAGACATCGAAAACTATGCGGCGATCAACCTAGACAGCAGAAACTGTGGAGCGATCAACCTAGAAATCGAAAACTATGAGGCTATCAACCTGGACATCGAAAACTACAGGGCTATCAACCGGGGCATCGAAAACTGTGGAGCTTTCAACCTAGACATCCGAAACTAGGGGCTATTTTAATTTATTTATTTTTATTTCTATAAAAATAAATAAAACATTCAATTGATTGATAAAATTAAATAATTGGAATGATTAAATTATTAAATCGACTAAATTCATTAGTTTAACTGAATTAATAAACTGTTTATTTTAAACGCAATTTAAATTAATGTATTGCTATGAAACTCTAAAATACAGTCATGGCATAGCATAGCATAGCATAGCATAGCATAGCATAGCATAGCATAGCATAGCATAGCATAGCATAGCATAGCATAGCATAGCATGGCATGGCATGGCATGGCATGGCATGGCATGGCATGGCATGGCATGGCATGGCATGGCATGGCATGGCATGGCATGGCATGGCATGGCATGGCATGGCATGGCATGGCATGGCATGGCATGGCATGGCATGGCATGGCATGGCATGGCATGGCATGGCATAGCATAGCATAGCATAGCATAGCATAGCATAGCATAGCATAGCATAGCATAGCATAGCATAGCATAGCATAGCATAGCATAGTATAGCATAGCATAGCATAGCATAGAATAGAATAGAAGAGCATAGAATAGAATAAAATCCCGCGTAGAAGAAAAGAATCTTGTGAAGAATCTTTTAAAGAATCTTTAAAAAAGTCTTGAAAGAATCTTTACAGGAATCTTGAAAAGAATCACGCATAGGAGCAGGAACAAGATTCTTTCCAAGATTCTTTCCATCCGAAAGCGTTCTGAGAATCTTTGAAAGAAGCTTAATGAAATTCTTCAGAGGAATCGAGCGAAACCTGTTGATGCTTTCCAGGATTCTTTTCAATATTCTTTCCATCTGAAAGCGTTCTAAGAATCTTTTAAAGAATCTTCGAAAGAACCTTGAAACGCGTCTTTAAGGGGAGGGAGTCAGGTCAAAATAATTAAATTTGTAAATTCAATATCATCCAAATTCTCTTGCATATAATAATGACCAATGAACTATATTGTTGGTACTCGATGAAAGGATTTTTTACTGCCATCTGACTTGCGTATGCCTTTCAATATTATCTTAAGCAAAGTTCTTAGGTTTTTCACTCTGCGCGTGATTCAGACCAAACTGCTAGGCAGATTGGGCTAGTTGACATCTCATTTCGTTTCTTCTTCATAAAAAGATGCACCGGCTAAATGGAGCAAACTATTTTTTTTCATTCTGAAAGCAAAGTTAATCACTGATTTAGAAAATAGCATAAAATTTATTTAGTAATAATTATGTCACTTAAAAAATATTACCTTTTATTAACATTTGCTCCATTTAGCAGAAGAAAAAGAATTTCTTCTTTCATAAAGAAGAAATTAGACGCCAACCAGCCCAATGTGCCTAGTAGTTTGGTCTGAATGACGCGCAGAATAGGTTTAAAACCAAGTTTCGACAAATGGCATCTAAAGTTTACCACTCAAATAAAAATGTTTATGCTGCTTTCATCTTTGGGGCACCTTAGTACCTTTAATGAACAAAATAAAAATATAATTTGCAAGTGAGATTACAGAATATTATTAATAATGTTATTAATAAATGTTTTTTTTTTTACAAATAAAAAATTAAATGAATGCATTGTTTTGAAAAAAAACCTGTAAATAATATGGGGATGATCACTTTTATTGACAACATCACTGAAAATTTATACGTCGTTGACACATTCACAAATGTGCTGCACAAACATTAAATCATCACTTGATAACAAATGATACATATCTGACCACTTCTGATGATTGTTGATTCTGTTTTAAACACTATTGATTGAAAAAAAAACCGTAAATGGCCAACGGAACCAAACTAATAGCATAATATGAACGAAAAATAAAAACGTCAATTCGAGGTTATGCGTCTCGAATGTAGCAGAAGTAACTTTTTGCGACAGTAACACGCTGCGCATGCGATACGCGCTAAGATATCACAGCGCATGTCCCATTATTCGCGCGAATTCGAATATAATGTAAGTGTTACGTATTGAGTTGGCGACATCACACTGTCATCGCGTCATTTATATCGCGTTTCTCTAACTGGTTTAAAAAATGGTAAACAAATAAAAATTTATTTACAAATACTTAATAAAATTTTTATTATATAGAAAAAATCATAAAAAAGCAGGTATATTGCAGAAATCGGCCATTTTTTTGGCATCATGTCTAAGATCTTGCAGATTCGGAGGTTATACTTAACTAAACGAAACTGCGGAAGAGAAAAAAATATATATATATATTTTTTTATTTTTTCAACACCCTTAATTATTTTGTGTGAACAAAAAATCGGCCATAATGTCTGCATATAACAATAATAAATAAGTAGAACAATTTAAAATACAAATATAATATTCTGGTAATTTTTTACGACTTTTGAGAAAATTAAATATGAATGGAAGAAACTTGGCCATTTTTGCGAATTCCGGCTTATAACTTTACTAATAGATAGATGACATGGAAATGAATGTTTTCACAGAAAAAAAATCGATTTTTTTTTACTTTTGACCTGACTCTCCCCCCTTAAGAGAATCGTGAAAAGATTCCGTCCATTAAATAGAAAAATCGTTGAATGAATCTTAATGAAATTCTTCAGAGGAATCGAGCGAAACCTGTTGTTACTTTTCCTTGGTGTCGAGACAGTAAATTTCGGTACGTCAACGAAAACCCCTCGTGTATAGTCGAACTCAGAACAGCTTTGTAGTCTTATATACGTTCAGGCTTCAAGTCATTTGCGAGAAACGGTTCGGCCGCTCGCCATCTAGCGGAGTATTGAATATAAGAGTTTCGTACGATGCCGCTCTCTCTTCCTGTTCCCACGTTTTGATGCAGCAACGGTTTTCCTCCGCTCTTCGTTGATGGATCCGTATTCTCCTCCTCGCTAGCAGTACTATTGGGATCACGCTTGCAATCGCCATCGCGGGTGACGGTGCGATACGCGCAGGCTATTCGAAGGGCACTAGT
This sequence comes from Ephialtes manifestator, assembly GCA_963970395.1. Classification (NCBI taxonomy): domain Eukaryota; kingdom Metazoa; phylum Arthropoda; class Insecta; order Hymenoptera; family Ichneumonidae; genus Ephialtes; species Ephialtes manifestator. The sequence goes on from OZ019981.1 coordinate 3,954,838, forward strand.
CCTTTGGACAGATTTTAACCGTTTCTGGCGCTTCTTGACTTCGAGGGAGGCTGCCCAGATTTCCGTACCATATAGCTCGTCATTTAGGAGACCTGGTCCTGCTACATTGGACATAAGTCTTGTCAGTGGTGCGCCGAGTTTAGCAGCCCTGTCCGCGCCACCGCGTTCTGTTTGGTCAACGTCAATTTCTTATCGCCTGCGTACCGCGGCACTCGCGCTGCGTACCTCGAAGCGCACAGAAACAGGGCCACGATGCCTAAGCGAGTCTTGGCTCATATTTCTGCCCGCTGCGTGTGCACAAGGCTATCGGCCATGTATCGTCGAATTTTTCCTCCCGCGTTTCAGCGACAGAAATCACGTCATATTTCAACGCAATCGGAAGAAAAGAATCGTATGCTACGCGGGAGGGAGCGATATTCACCTTGTGCTCGTGCAGCCCTCGGTTCGCTCGGACAGCAAACCTCACACTCGATCAAAATAGCACTCTTCCCTCCCTTGTAACATAATGTACTATTCTTTTATTCAAAAGCGCTGGATCGTTACTATTTCATAACGACTCGAAGAGAGCGTCAAAAAATCGATATATTACCCTGTGGTATAATGCCACAGGATGAATCGGTTGTATGCGCCTCCGTAGTCACTTATATTTACGAGAATCGGTACACGAATTTGCCATCTAGCGACAACACAAATAAGTAGAACTGTGAATCTAGAGTGTATAAGAAATGTTGTAATTGCTATACACCATAAGAAACATTGACATGTCATATTTATATGGCAAATAAGCCCAAATAACATGTAGTGAGTTTTCAGCCGCTAGATGGCGAATAACCATAACTTTTCTCGTAAACGAAAAGATCTACGGCGGTCCATATAAAGAGCAGACTTTTCGTCAAAAGTGTCTTTCGTGGGACATCGAAAACATGCCAGTGATGCTGTCCGATATTTGTATTTTCTTTACTCGTGCATGCAAAATCCTCGTTTGCCCACCGTTCACAGACATGCAAAATGGCCGATTGATGCACTAGTGCGCAAAACATTTTGCGCACTGGCTCCCTCATTTTGCACACTGTTCCCTCTATTTTGCTCACTGCTTGAAGTTGCAGCTCATTTTGCATGTCTGTAAACGTCGGACAAATTCGGATTTTGCATTGTACTCGTAAAGAAAAATATGGTTCGGTACACGAGGCCAAAGGATCGTTCTGCGTAATGCTCGTGTGAAGACAGTATGACCCCGGCATCGCCGAGGCTTCAATCTTGCAAGATTTCTGAAGGTTATTGCCCGTAGCCGGGTCTAGGGTCATCTAACCTATCGATTCTATATGGTTTTATCCTTGGTGCGATAAGACATGGTTTTGGTCGTGGGCTCTCGTACTATCAACCGCTGTCCTGAGCCTTTTAAGCCTGCATTGTCCGGGATACAACGAGGTTTAAACGGTAATAGGCGGGTTTTTGCCCTTAGCAAGTAGCACAAGCCTCTGCCTCTTCCATGCAGAGCTGAATGTCCCGGCTCGCAGACAAACATTATACATGTTCATCAGCAGGAAGAGATACCCTAGCAAGTCGTGTTACCGCAATTTTAACCGCAATTTACCCCTAGTTCACCAAAAAACGACTGACGTCGTTTTGTGCAAAACTGTTACGGCAAATCATTGCAAAACGACCGATATTATTTCATAATCGATCGGTCGTTTTCCGCCTAGTTGACGAAAAAACAACTGCAAAACGACCAACCTTATTTCATGCTTGATCGTTTTTCGTTTCACGACCGAAAAACGACGGCAAAACGACAGATCTTTTTCATTTTTAAATATTAATTAAATATTATTAAATTAATAGATGTACTTAAAAATACATTTAAAAAAAAATTAGTCACGTCCGTAGGTCTCGAACCTGCAACCTTCGGATTACTAGCCGGGTGCTCTGCCTCCTCGGCGACTTTTTTTTCTTCTTTAAATCACTTTATTTAAATCACTACAAAGAGTATAAAAAAAATGTGCCTTACATTCTAGGAAAGTTCGGTGGCACAAGCCCTCGTGCAAGAGCAACGCTTCGCTAGTATATATCGGTTTTTGGGATCAGAGAAGTTATTATGTTGCATTCCCCCCGTCTGCAGGCATTACGCCTATTGCAGGGTCGGCCCGGATTAGTAGCCAGTCCCCCCTGGGGGTCTGGTCCGAATCAGTAACCAGGCCCCCATGCGGCCGCATCCGACTTCCCCCTCTATATCGAATTTGCCATAGCATTTCTGCTATGGACATAGGGAAACTGCGGAAAACCTATGCCGATATAGCCGATCTCGAGTTCGCCTTCCGGCACCGGAGCTACGTCACGTTTCGTCGAGAACGTAAACACGGACTACAGCTGTACACATGTGACCCCCACAGGTAGAAATACCTATGTGGGTCTCATGTATATATCTGGAGCTTCATCGCGCCCGTATTTATATTTTCGACGAAAATCGACGGCACCGGGAATCGAACCCGCGACCTACCGATGCTCTGGACTAGAGGCCAGTACACTGACCACTAGATCATCACACCGGTTTGAGAGAAGTTATTATATTATCGGCATAATGCTCGTTCATATAATTGCATTCCAGAGGATGCTCTATAGTTATGGGGGAGAATTGACTGCATATGTAAATACCCTTACAATAATATTGAAACTGGAGAATTTAAACACTTAAAAATAAGCTACTGACTTATGTCCTAGATATATTTACATTTTTACAATAGTTGCTGGATCGCAGAATATATCTAGTTTATGAACATAGTTTGTTTTAACCATATATAGTATCACAGTCGTCTTATAAATTTATTATTATTGATAACCGTTTTTCTGTGGTTCAGAGCTATTATGATTGCGTTGTCCATGGTTAGCCACCAATATTTATCTACTTCGAGTCTATGGAAGTCAAGGAAGTCCTTCGAAGGGCTAGATGTTGAGAATTTGAATCGATCTTTATGGAATTCGAAGTCTACAGGATTGAGCGTAATTCGTTTGTTAGCCTTGTTGCGTTTCCAATGGTATAATAGGGGGACGTTGTTATAGTTTTGAATGACTCCAATTGGGTCGAAATAAGTAAACGATTGTAGAGTGAGGTATCCCTTTCTAGCTTGATTTACGGTTTCGGCTACATTAGGGTAAATAACATTGTTGACTACATTATTATCTAAGCTGGGTAGTTTGCTAAAGTAGTCTCGAGTGAGCTTGATTGTAAAGCAGTCGATACGGTGTATTGATGCCGAGTTATAAATATTAATGTTAGGGATAAAACGCGTGAAGTTGGATTGCGCTGATCGATATGAATTTAGGCAGGCTTTTAGGCAGTTGCGCTCGAATGCTCGGAGCTCTTCCATAGCAGAGGAGTTGATGTTCCACCAGATAGGGGCGGCGTAAGTTAGTATTGGGCGGATAAGTAGCAAGTAAAGAACAGTTTTCGCTCGGCATGAGAGGAATTTGTTATGGAAGATGGTCGCGTTGGCTCTAAAGGCAGCTTTGGCTTTGGCTATTTGAATTTTAATGTGGTTGTTGCCACGTAGCAGGTTATCTATATTAAACCCTAAATATTTGACAGCTTTCCTGTGTGGTACCACAGGTTTTTGGTTGGTACCTGGTATTGTAGCGGATATATGGAATTGGGCAGCTCCCGCTTTCTTACATTTTGATAGAAAAAACACAGGTTTTCGAAAAAGAATCGTTTCGCATTTGTCGGGATTCATTCGGAGATTCCACGATAGGTATACTCTCCGAAAACATCGCATTACAGCAAGAACGCATTCATTTATCGGAAAATTAATGACTCTGTACTGCAAACTAAATAATTTGCCGCTAAGATTCTGCAGCGTTTCTCGAAGACGAAAAGAACGTTTGTTTAAAATTATAATGACTATTATAAGTAAAAGGAAATTCTCTATCTCCAAAATGATTTCTCTTTACAGTTACCGCAGGGTGACTGTGTTCAAACTTGAATGAAAGTAGAGGAGATTAATCTATATCTGAGAGGAATTTCCGGTCAATTTAATAAGATTTGACACTCCTGAATATAATTTTGAATCGAGCGGACAATCCTCTTTTAGCGAGAGGAAAGTTTGTGCTCACCAATATTTGACTCGCGCATCCCCATAGTAACAAAGATAAATAAGCGAAGAAAAAATCATCAGTCTTACTAGAGACTTCGCAAAAAATGGCAAGCGCAACCTTCGTCTCCGACTAAGTGATGGACTATTTCTTGAAAGGGCTAGTATTTTCTTCGATAGTTTCTCAGGAACTAGCCGGTGAATAGTTCTGTATTGTAGCAGCTTTACTTCAATCAATTTTACATAACAGCGAGCGTGCGATTGATGATCTTGCTCGTATGTCGTAATTAGCACGTCACGTATTCGTGGTGGTTTGGTATCCGTTTTTATCCTTTTCCTGCAAGACGATTCTGCGAATTCAATATCAATTGTGGTTCTCAGCTTTGATATATTAACCTCTTCTTACAAATTTTTAAGATTTGAATAATTGCATTTCTAATTTATTGTATTGTTTGTTTTTGCTTTCTCAGCGATTGGGCTAGATGGGGAAACTCTAAAATGCATGACAGAGGATGACTTTGCGATTTTTAATTTAAACTTGAGTCCTGTTGTTATCAAGAAATTGGTCAAACGTATAAGAGAGGACGAATTAAAAAACTCTAATACAGAAAGGCTAATGCGTGCCAAGAGTATGCCTATTCCAAATTCCGAAGTATTTAACGAGGTAAACGGAACTGCTTGAGATTTTTCTGTTTAGATATTTACTTTATTGGCGTTTTCCATGCAAATTTCAGAATCATATCACGGAAGGAAGGAATAGGCTTGCCAGTGGAGATATCTTGTTATACGATACTCAGTATACGCCCCGTTTGTCAGTCGTGTCGAGAACACCGTTTTTCAGAGCGAAAATGAATCGGATTTTCAGATTCTCGAGACGGTTTGTTTGTTCTCATCTAGCAACTTCAAAGTAATTTTTCTTAAGGGGAGGGAGTCAGGTCAAAATAATTAAATTTGTAAATTCAATATCATCCAAATTCTCTTGCATATAAAAATTACCAATGAACTATATTGTTGGTACACGATGAAAGGATTTTTTACTGCCATCTGACTTGCGTATGCCTTTCAATATTATCTTAAGCAAAGTTCTTAGGTTTTTCACTCTGCGCGTGATTCAGACCAAACTGCTAGGCAGATTGGGCTAGTTGACGTCTCATTTTCTTCTTCATAAAAAAATACACTGACTAAATGGAGCAAACTATTTCTTTTCATTCTGAAAGCAAAGTTAATCACTGATTTAGAAAATAGCATAAAATTTATTTAGTAATAATTATGTCACTTAAAAAATATTACCTTTTATTAAAATTTGCTCCATTTAGACGGTGTATCTTTTCATGAAGAAGAAAATAAGACGTCAACCAGCCCAATCTGCCTAGCAGTTTGATCTGAATCACGCGCAGAATAGGTTTAAAACCAAGTTTCGGCAAATGGCATCTAAAGTGTAGGGGAGAACGGGGAAATCGCGGTCACTAAGGAATATTTACTTTTTTCTGTAAATAAAACGTCGTTTCTGCCAAAAAGTAATGGTTGTTGGATACTTCATCAACTATTATTGAAAATAAACAGCATGAAAATCACGAAAGCAATCGAATAAATGGATTTTCGGTTCTTTTTCAAAACATGTGCAGCGACTGCCATTATCCGACGATTTGGGTAATCACGGACGCCTTTTGGGGAACTGCGGTCAATTATGGGGTATCTACAGTTTAGCTGACAACTATTTTTTATAGAAGGCGATTTTATAGAAACCAATACCATATTACGGAAACTATAATTGTTTTTAATTACCGGTGCGATGGTCTAGTGGTCAGTGTACTGGCCTCTAGTCCAGAGCATCGGTAGGTCGCGGGTTCGATTCCCGGTGCCGTCGATTTTCGTCGAAAATATAAATACGGGCGCGATGAAGCTCCAGATGTATACATGAGACCCACACAGGTATTTCTACCTGTGGGAGTCACATGTCATCACATACAGCTGTAGTCCGTGTTTACGTTCTCGACGAAACGTGACGTAGCTCCGGTGCCGGGAGGCGAACTCGAGACCGGCTATATCGGCATAGATTTCCCGCAGTTTCCCTATGCCCATAGCAGAAATGCTATGGCAAATGCGATATAGAGGGGGAAGTCGGATGCGGCCGCATGGGGGCCTGGTTACTGATCCGGACCAGACCCCCAGGGGGGACTGGCTGCTGATCCGGGCCGACCCTGTAATAGGCGTAATGCCTGCAGAAAGGGGGAAATGCAACATAATTGTTTTTAATTTTTATTTATTTCCTCGTGAAAATATAACGCTTATCAATATAGCTATTATAAATCACAGTCTTTTGGTACAGTTATCTATCCTCTCTTAAAATGTATTAATATAACTCATTTTATACAGTCTTACGTAGACATTTAATAATATATCAGTCTCGTTTAAAGTATAACAAAAGCTGCGATTAATTTTCTCAGTGCAACTTTACTATAGTATCAGTTTGTTTTAATAAAAAATCTAACCTCAAAAATTCTAGCTGTTTTGTATGGGGATAGAAAACTCGATTCAAACTGAATAATTAATATATTTAACATAAGTGTAAGATACAAAGAAACTAATAATGGCTCGTGACGCGTAGTACCGTCCGTCTTGTATCGATTCATCATACACACTGAACTCGGCTTCGACCGCGCAACGATCGACCACGCAACGCTAACGCCGTCGTATCGCACGACTTTCGCGCGCGTCATTTGAACTACGCAGACATACCGCCCACCAAATTAGCATCGCTAATTTCTCCATCGATTTTTGCCGATACAGGAAGTTTACATAGTTTTGTTATCGCGCGCTTGACGTTTCCGTTGCTCGTCCGGACAGTAACTACGCGGACCAATCCGTCGTCGCCCGGATGCAGCTGCAGCACTCGAACCAGCCTCCATTTCAAGGGTGGGAGATTCTCATCTCGCAGAAGAACTAAGTCGTCGATCTTGAGATTTTCTTGTTCTCTCTTCCACTTGGTTCGTCCTTGCAGGCTAGTCAAATACTCGGCCACTCACCGTTTCCAAAAATCTTTAAGTGCGCGTTGTATCAATTGCCAACGATTCAGTCGATTCATTTGAATGTCTATTAGATCCGTGTCTGGAAGGCTCGTGAGCGGTCCGCCCACCAAGAAATGGGCAGGAGTGAGAGGCTGCAAATCCGAAGGATCCGTTGACAGGGCTGTCAAGGGCCTGGAGTTCAGGCACGCCTCTATCTGTGCCAATGCAGTGGATAGTTCCTCGAACGTGAACAGCACATTTCCCATTATGCGTTTCAAATGGTACTTGCAAGACTTCACACCTGCCTCCCAAAGTCCGCCATGTGAGGCGAGCGAGGTGGAAGGAACCGCAACTCGATTCCATCGGTGGCCAACGCCTCCCCGATGTTTCCCTTGACTTGCGCTTCAGTGAATTGGCGAATCTCCAACAATTCATTCTTCGCACCGACAAAGTTTGTAGCGTTGTCGCTGTACTGTACTGGACTTACGAAGCGGCGGAGGGTAGCGAGAAACGCCGCGGAAGTAAGCTCGCTGGTGGCTTCGAGATGCACGGCCTTTGTAGCAAAGCAAACTAACAATGCCACATACGACTTATTAGTTTTTCGTCCTTATCCCTTGTTGACGAGGGTGACGATCGGGCCAGCGAAATCGACGCCGGTGTTCGTGAATGGTCTGCTGTGATGCACTCGGTCGCCCGGCAGCGATCCCATAATTTGCGACAAGTCGCGTGGATTGTTTCTTGCGCAGCACATACATTCGCGGCAAACTTGTTTCGCCAAATCGCGTCCTCTGAGCTGCCAGTATTGTTCCCTTATCGACGAAAGCAACAGCTGGGGTCCAGCGTGGGACAGCCGTCGATGCTCCCTTTCGAACAAAAGTTTTGACAATCTCTTTCCGGCTGGTAATATGATGGGATGTTTGCGTTCGAACGCACAGGACGAGTGTTGTAGCCGACCACCCACCCTGAGGACTCCTTGATCGTCCAGAAAAGGGTGCAACTGTAGAATTTTACTGGTTGATTTTAAGCCACGCTTTATTTTCAGATCGTTGATCGCGCCGCGGAATTCCGCGGCTTCGACGGGCAGTATGAGACGAAGATGCGCCTCTTGTAGCTCGCAGACGCATAATCGCGACAGCTCGCGATTCTTTGAACGCTTCTTAACGTTTGAGATGAAGCGTAAACAGTACGCGTGCACGCATTCGATACGCGTGAGCGTCGAAGAGTTCAAGAGTAAATCTCGCAGTAGTGAGTTGTCGCTGGCGAAAGCGCATACTTGCAGTTTCTTTCGCTCCTCTGCCAAGACCTTCTCAAGCGTCTCGCCCGATGGCTGAAGTTCTTGAAGATTGATCGAAGCTGACAACTCTCCCTCTGTCAGCCACTGCGGACCCGACCACCACAGCTGAGAATTCTTGAGCTGTTGCAAGGTAGCTCCTCGAGAGATCAAATCCGCGGGATTTTCCGCACCCGTCACGTGGTCGGAATGTTTTGCCGGCACTATTTCGACGATCTCGTTCACTTGATTCGCCGCGAACGATTTCCATCGGGACGGATCTCCGCGAATCCACCAGAGGGCAACTTGGAAATCGGTCCATGCTTGAATGCCGTCGATTTGCACTCGTAACTCGCTTCGAACATTGTCCATCAATTGAGCAAGCAGGACTGCGCTGCACAGCTCAAGCCGCGGGATCGTTGTGGGCTTAATGGGCACTACTCGTGCCTTGAAGCACAGTAGCCTCGATGAGATGTTGCCGCAGCCGTCATCGGCCTGGACGTAAATGCATGCCCCATATGCGTCCTCCGAAGCATCGCAAAATCCTTGCAGTATTGTCCTCGCTGCGCGTTGACACGGAATTGCCTCGGGATAGCGAGTGTTCCTACATCGTGCAGATCGTTGCGGAATGATTCCCACCTCGAGACGAGCGTCGGTGGCAACGGCTCGTCCCAACTTTGTTCCGCCCGCCAGGTCTCCTGCATAATGAGCTTCACCGATGTGATTATCGGGCCTACCAGACCCATTGGGTCGAAAAGTTTGCTGATGGCCGACCGGACTTCGCGTTTCGTAGTCGCGGCCTTCGTCGGTTGAACGCCTCCACTCAAGACCGAGCGTCTTGATGGTATCGTTTGTGTTGATATTGACCTTAGACGTGTCTTCCCTCAGATGCGGTTGCACTCGGTCCAATGCCTCGGGACAATCGGAGCACCATTTGTGAGCCTTGAAGCCGCCTGCTTTCAACACGCTCGTGAGCTGTTCTTGGAGCGTCGCAACGCCCTCGACGTCGTCCGCGCTGGTCAAAATGTCATCTACGTAAGCTTGATCGAGTATCGCTCGTGAAGCCGCCGGAAATTCAATTTTTGCCTCCTCCGCGAGCTTGCGAATACATCTAATCGCCAGATACGCCGAACTCGCCTCGCCGTAGGTTACAGTGTTTAGTCTAAAATCTTGTACTGGTTCATCCGTAGAGAAACGCCACAGTATTCTCTGATAATCTCGGTCGTCCGGGTGCACCAGCACTTGACGGTACATTTGCCTTATATCGCCGGTCAAGGCAACATTATAAAATCGGAACCGGATGATAACTTCGAACAAACTAGATATCGTGGGCCCGACCCGAAGAATATCGTTGAGCGATTTTCCTGAGGTGGTCTTGCTTGACGCGTCAAAAACCGCACGAAGTTTAGTACTGGTACTAGACTCTTTGATTACGCCGTGATGCGGCAGGTAAACTATCGGACTATCGCGATTTTTGACACGATCAGCTATCGGCGACATGTGTCCGCTGTCGAGATAGTCACGCATAAAATCCACGTATCTGTCACGCAATGTTGTATTGCCCTTGAAACGGCGCTCTAACTGCGTCAACCGTTTGTTCGCAATTTCTCGGGACTCGCCTAATACTTTCGGATCTTCGAGAAACGGAAGCCGAACCACGAAGCGCCCGCCTTCGTCGCGCGTGGTAGTCTGCTCGAAAAACTCCTCGCTCTTACGCGCCTCCTCTGAAGGACCTTGATTTTTTCTCGATTGACAATTCTCAATTTCCCAGAATTTCTGCAAAGTTTCATCGAGTGTCTCGTGTTGTGCTAGCGAACACGTTAGAGTCGTTGTCGCCTCACGATTGCCTAGTAAAACCGATCGCGACGCGCAGTCCATAGACCCCGCGACGACCCAACCGAGCCTCGTACTCTGCAACACCGGTAATTTCTCCCCGAGATCGATCCTTCCCGGTTCGAGTAAATCAAAGAAAATCTCTGCTCCGATGATCATGTCGATCGTGCCGCGTTTATAAAATTCTGGATCCGCCAGTTTTATGTTCGACGGAATTTTAAACAAGTTGCGATCTATCGCGATTGACGGCAATTTCTTTGTTATTGTCGGTACGATGTAGCTACGAATAATTGCTCCAAAATCTCAGTATCTCGATTTTAACACGATCTCACAGCTTTCGTTTATAACGCTTTCGGTTTCGCTTAACCCCGTGACAACCTGGGAGGTTCGATCGCGTCTCACGCCTAAGTTATGGCACGCCGAATGCATGATAAAATGCGCTTGGCTTGCACTGTCAAGAAAGATACGTAATTGGACGATGGACCCGTTCTGACGTCTCGCGTTGACCACCGCGGTAGCCATAAGGACGTTTCTCTTCGTAGGCCTGTTCGCCGCGTGGTGAACCACGACGTTGCTGCTCGTTGCGTCGCTCGAAGTCTGGGCTGTTGGTTCTATAGTTTCGTCTTTCTTCTGTTCCTTGTCGGTTGTTGGGCGATAACAGAGCGTGTTGTGCCTTCCCGAGCACTCTCGACAAGATCCCATCTTGCATGTTTTGACGAAGTGGTCGTTGCGAAGACAGTTCGTACACAACTTCAGTCGACGGACCTCCTTCACTCGATCATCGATCGACATCGACAAGAATTTGTCGCAATTATACATGAAGTGATCGCCGTGACACAGATAGCATTTTCCCGCGTCGATCGAAGTAGTCAGCGCTGCATTTTTGTCGCCGTCTGATGTTTTTGTGTGGCTACGTGTCTTCGGTTTTTGTTTGTCGGGCTCGCTTTTCTTCCCAGCCTCTCGTTCTTTGGTTCTTGCTTCGATTCGTTCCAAAATTTGGCACCTATTTTGGAGAACATCTATCAGAGTGTCCAAGGTCGCCTCTTCGGTGTTTCCCTCCTGTTCCCATGCGCGAAGAGTTGTCGAGTCGAGCTTGGACTCGATCATGTGGATTATGTGTTTGTTCCAGGAATCCGTCCGCGAATTCAGTTTTTTCAATACCCGTAGATGTTTCAACGTGTAGTCGATCAGATTTCGAATCACAGCTGCAGATTCTTTCTCCACTCGTGGCATAGCGAACAGACACTCGATGTGCTTCTTTTTTATTGCTCTTGGATCGTCGAATCGTTTCTTGAGTAGATTCCACGCTATCTCGTAATTTGCGTCTGTAAGATCTATAGATTCGATTATTTTTGCCGCGACATCAGACACTGACATCACCAAATATTGCAATTTTTGAATACTTGAAAGGCTTTCGTTTAAGTGTACCAGCGATACATACGTCTCGGAGAATCCTTTCCACTCCTCGGTTCGACCGTCGAACGTCGGCAGGTTGACCATCGGTAGCTTTACCCTTGCGTCGTGGTTGGCAGCGCCGCCCGCTTCCGTGATCCGACGCAGCAGCACCGTCTGTTGCTCGACTAATCGTGTGACGGCGTCACGGTTGCCACTCGGCGCCTGCGCGGCGCCATTTTGTCCACCCGCGCTCAACTGCCGTAACAGGTCGCTTTGTTGCTGCAGCACGCGATGCAACGTCACGTCACTTGCTGACGGCGTCTGTCCGTCGGATCGCTGTGTCTGTAAGCTGGTCAACCATTGCTTCAATTTGATTTTTAGCTCGAAATACCTGTCTTCGAAGTCCGATTCATCTGTAGAATCTGCCATGGTCACTCCCGCCGCCTCTCCTTGGCTGGCGACGATCTCGAGCTGTATTTTCTCGTATTCGCTGCGTATCTCATCCAACCTCGCGAGATATACCTCCGTGGCAGCTCGATTTTTCTCAGCTTCTTGTATCTGGTCTACCTTCGTCCTAAGTCTTGTCAATTTTGCTTTCACACTCCCGCGTTGCTTGCGAAGACTCGCGATGTTTGCCATTTTCTCGCCGGGAACGTTCTCGATGTTTCTTGCTTTGTTCCTTTTGTAGACTGTATCACCACCGTTGCCTATTTGTGTCCTCAAATACGACTCGAAGGACCAATGTTTTGTATGGGGATAGAAAACTCGATTCAAACCGAATAATTAATATATTTAACATAAGTGTAAGATACAAAGAAACTAATAATGGCTCGTGACGCGTAGTACCGTCCGTCTTGTATCGATTTATCATACACACTGAACTCAGCTTCGACCGCGCAACGATCGACCACGCAACGCTAACGCCCTCGTATCGCACGACTTTCGCGCACGTCATTTGAACTACGCCGACACTAGCCTCATGTCAATACTGAAATCGCCATCAATTTGAACACATTTCTACATATATTTTTCAATTCGTCAATTCTTATTCGTTTCTAAGTTATTACTAAGTCATTAGTTGAACTGAATTTCTATTATTAATGCATACATACCGTGATGTTTACGGCGATAAATTCATTTGACGTGCGCCGGCGAATTGTGCTGGAAACTCACGGACGTCCCTCGACTACCATTGCCCCGCGCACGTGATCGTCGTTGCCCCGACAATCGCGAAGACTTTATATATCAAATTTTAATATATTTATTTACGGAATCAACATTCTAACATGGGGAAATTGAAGCTACAAGTCCGAAAAATACATGAAAAACGGTTAGATGCGATTTTAACGTCAATAAGTTACGCAAAACCCTTATTTAAAATACTGCTTTTCTTATAAAAAAGAGTGCAAAATCAAAAAATCATTTCATTTGTTTATTTCTTCATAGTATAATTGGCACAGAGTATTAAATTAGTTAATTAGTATATACGTAAGCTGATTGACCAAAAAAAAGTTTGATATATTCACTAGTTGATGCAAAAATAAGGTGACCGGCATTGTCCGGTGACTGCTTTCACCTTTGGGGCACCTTAGTACCTTTAATGAACAAAATAAAAATATTATTTGCAAGCCAGATTACAGAATATTATTAATAATGTTATTAATAATTTTTTTTTACAAATAAAAAAATAAAAGAATGCATAATTTGAAAAAAAAAACCTGTAAATAATATGGGGATGATCACTTTTATTGGTAACATCACTGAAAATTTATACGGTGTTGACACATTCACAAATGTGCTGCATAAACATAAAATCATCACTTCATAACAAATGATGCATATCTGACCACTTCCGATGATTGTTGATTCTGTTTTAAACACTATTGATTGAAAAAAAACCGTAAATTGCCAACGAAACCAAACTAATAGCATAATATGAACGAAAAATAAAAACGTCAATTCGAGGTTATGCGTCGCGAGTGTAGCAGAAGTAACTGGTCGCGGCAGTAACACGCTGTGCATGCGATACGCACTAAGATATCACAGCGCATGTCCCATTATTCGCGCCAATTCGAATATAATGTAAGTGTTACGTGTTGCGTTTGAGACATCACACTGTCATCGCGTCATTTATATCGCGTTTCACTAACTGGTTTAAAAAATGGTAAACAAATAAAAATTTATTTACAAATACGTAATAAACTCTTTATTATATAGAAAAAAATCATAAAAAAGCAGGTATATTGCAGAAATCGGCCATTTTTTCGGCATCATGTCTAATATTTTGCAGGTTCAGAGATTATACTTAACTAAACGAAACTGCCAAAGAGAAAAAAATAAAATTTTGACTTTTTTTTCAACATCCTTAATTATTTTATGTGAACAAGAAATCGGCCATAATGTCTGCATATAACAATAATAAATAAATAAAACAATTTAAAATTCAAATATAATATTCTTGTGATTTTTTACGACTTTTGAGAAAACTAAATATGAATGGTACCGTAGAAACTTGGACATTTTTGCGAATTCCGGTTTATAACTTTACTAATAGATAGATGACATGGAAATGAATGTTTTCACAGAAAAAAAAATCGATTTTTTTTAACTTTTGACCTGACTCCCCACTCCCCCCCCCCCTCCCCCTCCAAGCGATAGTAAGCGATAGTAATTTTTCAGACAAAAATAAGTAACTGGAATCGTGTCGGTGGAACGCTTGATTGCTTTAATACGGCGGCGCGAATCCCTTGTAACGTGCAATCTAACATTGTTACCGACAACTCTTCGGTGGTTCCGAATTGTCTGATCGATTCTCAAGCGCAGAAATCCCCGCTCGAAAATCTTATTCATCCGACGCTGCAAGAAATTCACGACTTTAGGGAAAAACAGCAATGTGCCATTGAAATCCCTCGTACGTCCCGACAGTTAGACGACACAGTGGTATGTTTTATAACAGCTCATTCACCATCGCGAGAGGCAGAGTCTCGGAATATCCATTTGTCTCGTTACATTTTGTTCTTAGCAACAATCCAGTGCTGCTAAACGCTGTCGAACGTTTATTGAATGTTCAACAATCGAAAAAGAAACGTGTCAAGATGGAAGTAAGATACCATCGCGGCAACTTTTCCAAAACGGCGGTTGACTTCAGCGCAGAGAACTCCGGCTCTGAGTTCTCCGATCGATTCTCAAGCGCAGAGAACTCCGGCTTCGAGTTTTTTGATCGATTCTCAAACGCAGAGAACTCCGGCTCCGAATTGTCTGATCGATTCTCAACCGCAGAAAACTCCGGCTCCGAATTCTCTGATCGATTCTCAAGCGCAGAGAACTCCGAGTATTGCTGCGAATAGTAATTCAGCCAACACTCCGGTGGAATCTCAAACGTTGAGAACTCGGGCTGCTACTACGCGTTGGAATTCGATAAATTCTCCAGTCGAATCTCAAGCGCAGACAACTCCGGCTCCGAATTCTCTGATTGATTCTCAAGCCCAGAGAACTCTGAGTATTGCTACGAGTAGTAGTTCAGCCAATCCTCCGGTTGAATCTCAAACGTCGAGAACACCGGCTGTTACTACGAGTAGGAATTCAATCAATTCTCCAGTCGAATCTCAAGCACAGAGAACTCCGAATGTTGCGTCTCGAGCTTTAATCAATTCGCCAGACGAATTTTCGGGCGAAAACGAAGAGAGTCTAAGCGAAGGCGCAAAATCCGACGACAAATGCGATACTGCACTCGAACAAGCCATCAAGTTAACGGAAAGGCTATAAAAGAAACGCTTCAAGCATCTCTGGAGGGGATTGGCATTTTGTTCGAGCACACGAATAACGGGATCCTTGAATCGTCATCTCGAGCGACTTTTGTCAATTTAATAATAAGTAGATGCCCGCCGTAATTTTCTAAGTATGGCTACTTTCTTTTCCTCCCTTGTAAATTCTCAGATTCTTCTCGTTTGAGTACAAACCGATATTATGCATGTGAATTATTCCGCATCAGATTGTAACGCACTATCGTCACGAACGTAACGTAAATAACGCTTTCTTTCCAGTAAATCGACACAGTTCTTTGACAAACTTGCTGACGCCATTGTCACGTTGATGCCAAACGAGAGAAAAGTAAAATCACAATACTAAATATAATTATGAAATAATATAATGTTGACTCTAGTTTACCACAGATATTACAACTCCTCTTGCCCGTTTTTAGAGTCTTTACTCCATCGCTCCTTATTCTGCCGGAAATCCCAGTAAAAACGCGAAAGGTAAACTGCCCGATAAATGGCGCAATGTGCTGTATCGCTTAAGGAAAACTGGCATAATTAAGAAGAAGACGCGAATGCGCCATAACAATTCGAGCTTAGCCCCACGTGCGCAGCCCGTTGGTAAATTGCAAATTCGTGCCGTGTGGAAATATTTCGTGTCTTGAAGCGCGCATCTGCCCCAGTTCTTATACATTTTTCGTTGTCGTTTTATTAAATTTGATTCCATTAATTCGCCATAGATGACGTAAAATGGCATATCAAATGGTTAGTAACGAATCGTAATCCTTGGGACGAACTGAAGTCGAGGTGGGAGGCCACGTATGCTTTTAGAAGATAAACCCCACTTGACTCCCTTAAAACTCTCGATCAAATATTGAAAACGGATTGGCCAATAATAAACTCGAAACTAGCACTACAGCTGGTATGTTTTTTTTTTTATCGTGACTTCGTAACGTCCTCAAATGTCCAGTCCTCGAGACTTTTCAACAAATTCAGTTTTATGCGACTGAAAGTACGAGTATTACGATTATTTTAGATTCAATTGGACTTCCAAGCTCTATATCCCCAAAGCACCTTAGCTCTTGAAAAAAAGTGGGAATCCTTTTTCCAAGATCTTTATACGATCCGGCAAAAATACATTCGGGAAGCTCATGGAAAGGCGACGTCCACCTTATATGAGAATTCGGTAGAATTGAGCGATGACGAAAAAGACGCCCTCCGAATTTTGTTGCTGCCCTTCTTAGTACCTCCCTCTGGACGTATAACTACGCGCGGTGGAGCAAAGCGTCCTACGGTCCTTGAGTGCAGTGAGGGATTTGTTGTATGGAGCAAAGTATACGCATCAACTTTAAAGATCGATAAAAAATCATGTCCTTGAACGTAGATTATTTACTTCTAAATAAATTAATTTTATCTAGGCTGCAGAAAATGCTATACCTGCCCTCGACCGTCGACCAACGCGATACGAATCCTGGAAAGAACCTGCCCAACCATGCATCATCCTGATTGGTCAAAGTGAATCGAAAATCGAACGCGCGTATATGTCCCTGGACGACAAGCTCTGGCCGATGCCCTCGCCATTGCAAGCACTGGATCTCGTATTCAAGTTGCATCAGACGTTCAACCTTGAATACTCGAAGAATTGCGCTCATTTATGAACTTTGATCCAAACGTATATATACGAGATTCGAACTACGTCAGATAAAAGTTACCCTATCGTCGAAAAAATTAACACGGCATTGGGCCGCCCGAGTAGGAGAAATCCAAGAAGGCGTTAAAAACACTCGACACGAATCTTCTTCGTTGTTCGTTATTAATGACAATGTTCAAGTGCAATGATTGCGACGCCCGTCTCGATTCCACTGTTACCCTCGTTGATAATTGTCGGTACTTTCACCAGTACACAGACTCCAGCGTTTACACTTGTACGCACGCTCAGTGCTATCGACTATTTACTCCGAAGTCCGCTTTTCTTAAACATTGTCAAATAGTTCATTCAAGCGATAGCGTGATTCGCAATGTCGACCGTGAGCTATCGTCAGTGTCGAAACGTCCTAGTACGGCTGTAGATCGCGAGGAAAATGAATTAGAAAACAATAACATATTGCTCGATAACAAGGTCATTGTTTCGGATGAAAAACAAGCATTGTTGGTTGACGAATTCACACATAAACAAAAATCAGATGCACTTTTATTGTCCTTGAGATTGCACAGCATCAAATCATAGCCGCGGTCGACTGTGGAAACTGTAATCGCCGAGTTTGAACAGTTTCTTAGTTTCACAGCTATAGAAACGTTTAAACAAACGGTTCTCGAATCTGTACCCGATAAAAATACCGCAGTTAAGTTGGAGCACATGTTTTCTGCGCTGAGAAATCCATTCGATAACTTAAACACGGAACATCGCCGATTATCCTGCATTTAAAGTTCTCATCATTATATTGCTCCAGAACCGCTGATTATTGGTGAGGAAAATCGATTAATAAAAAACTCTAAGACTGGTCAGCGACATTACGAGAACGTTGACATCACTGGACAGTACATACCCGTAGCGCCTACTTTAAAAGCGTTTCTGGAAATGCCAGGCCATTATCTACTTATACAGAATTACTTGAATCATCTAGCTAATACTCCACCACAAGTAATTGAAAATTTTTGTCAAGGATCATTGTGGGGGCGAATCAAAGAACGGTTTTCCGGAAAATTCGTTCTCCCCTTGTTTTTTTATTTCGACGATTTCAATGTGGGTAACGCCCTCGGTCCTCACAATAGCACAAACAAAGTTGGGGGTGTTTACTGCACGATGCCTTGTTTTCCGCAGGTCTATCTCGCGCAATTATTAGTATATTGTGCAACAAAGGCTGAAAGTTGGCGATTGCGACGAGTGCGAGGTTTGCCGCCCGAGCGAAGCGAGGGCTGCAATCACACGAGTCGCAAACGCCAATTTTGGCCCGTGTTGCACACCATACTTTTTGTAACAAGTACATGAATAGTGGTGCTTTGAATGGTAGTTTTGCGAGACGAACAGTGAAAAGTGAGGTTACCAACTTTCCACCCTAGGGTCGAAAGTGAAGAATCGCGAACTGCGCATGCGCCAACCTATCGTTTCAACACTGCTATGAAACTAGCCACTTTCGGCCCGCAAAACTGCCATGAAAAGCGCCGCTGTTCATGCACGTGTTACAAAAAATACTATCTTTGTTGCTTGTCTCTTTTTCTCATCACATCGAACTGAACTCACTAATAATAGAGTCTTTCAAATACATATACAAGAGTTGCAAGAATTAGAAACTAATGGCAAAACAATTATAGTTGAGGGTGAGGAAAAACAAGTTTATTTTGCGTTAGGCCTATTTCTTGGCAACAACTTGGGTGTCCATGGAGTACTCGGACTAGTAGAGAGCTTTAGTGCCAATTACCCATGTCGATATTGCAAGGCGGACAAACAATCTGTTCATTGAACAGCGTCAATGTTGCAAATCAAATTCTTCGAAATCGAGAGAATTATGAGGAGGATTTGCATACAAACGATTCTTCTGAGACGGGAATAAAAGCTAGATGTATTTTTAATGACTTGCGAAGCTTTCACGTCGCAGAAAACATTTGTTGCGATAATGCATGATATTTTTCTCGGGGTTCTTCGCTATGATATGGCTTTACTGTTCAATGATCTCTTGACTGATACAAATTTGATGCTAAATATCCTGAATGCAAAAATCATATATTTCGATTACGGCTCGAATCGGAACGACAAACCACCGGATATCCTTGAAACACATTTGCGAAATGGTAGCATAAATATATACACTTCCGAAATGATGATGCTCGTAAAGTATCTGCCATTAGCAATTGCCGATTTAATACCAGAAAATAAAGCCGATTCATGGGATTGGTTTCTACAAATGAGAAAACTAGTCGACATCCTACTGTCCAAGTCCCCACAAATTGAAATTCGTTTTATTGTAGAAGAATTAGTATCTTCGTATTTAAGTCAACGAAGTACCCTGTTCCCTTGCAATGTACTTAAGCCGAAACATCATTATATGTTACATTATGCAAAGTTGATACCAAAGATTGGCCCATTAATTAATGTATGGTGCATGAGGTTCGAGGGAAAACACAGAGAAATGACTGTATATGCACGCAATTCTCACAACCGCATGAATGTCCCATTGTCCTTGGCAAAAAAACATTAACTTCGTTTATCCGCATTTTTTATGGCTGGGCGAGGTTTTCAGCCGACCATTTTAAATGGGACTAAAACGAGGGTCTCGGTTCGTGAGCTAAACAATTACAATGAGTGGAAACATTTGCTTTTGAACGACAGTGGCGAAGTTACACTTTCTCGTTGGCTCACTGTTAATGATTGGCCTTACGAAACAGGCTTGTTTATTGTATTCTCCAACGACGGAGATTTTCCGATTTTTATGGAAATACATTACATAATAATGTCAGATCATCCCTTGCTTATCGGAAAGGAGTGGTACACAATCGGAATCGATGACCAAATACATGCCTATTTGATAGAGCCCGATTCCCCGTGGAGGTCGACACATATATCGAAATTACAACAGTTCGAAC
Organism: Ephialtes manifestator; assembly: GCA_963970395.1. Lineage (NCBI taxonomy): Eukaryota > Metazoa > Arthropoda > Insecta > Hymenoptera > Ichneumonidae > Ephialtes > Ephialtes manifestator. The sequence continues at coordinate 3,974,762 of OZ019981.1, forward strand.
CGATGCACAAGATGCAATGCAAGTTAATTATTGATGCACTTTTACACTTACTGATGGATTATAATTGATGCATGATGAATAAAAAAAACATTAATTAATTGAAAAAATAGCGTTGTTTACTTTCTTCCGTCAATGCTGAGTGTGTCGAAATAGAATTCGTGTTTGATAGAAAAGAACATCGTTTTACAATAAAAAGATTCGATTCAAGATACAGTTATTTTTCTTAATATTTTCTCCCTTCATATTATTTGCTGCAAATGACAATCCACTTGACTCAAGCGAGTTCGAAATAGCTTTGGCGTTTGATGCAATTGAAATAATCGTTTTGGATCAAGCAGATTTACTTCAAGAGTCTATTATTCAAAGGATAAAGGGAATTCTTCTGAGGCCTGAGATACGAAGTATGTCTTCTTATGTGAAACGGTTTCTATTCCTTCCAAGAATAATTTTTTCAGTAAGTTCGAAGTAGCTTTCGCGTTTGAGGCAAATAAAATAATCGTTTTGGATCAACCAGATCTACTTCAAGAGTCTATTATTCTAACGATAAAGGCATTTCTTCTTAGGGCTGAGATAAGAAGTATTTCTTCTCAAGTGAAATGGTTTCTATTCCTTCCAAAAATATTTTTCTCAGAGTGTAATACTTATTGATCTTATCAACAAGCGATTCTAGTTTTTCTTGAATTATAAGCGGGCACTGTCCAACTACATAGACAATGAGATCGTCGGCAAATGCTAGGGAGGCAGGAGCCATTGTTATCGTTGAGGCTAAATAAATTCAATAGGTCGCTCGTGAAAATATTGAACAGCACTGGCGAATTGACCGTCCCCTACTGTAGCCCTTCTTGAATTGAGAAGGATTCCGTTGAGAGTAGGGTTCTGTCCCAAGTTTTAAATTTTTTGCCCGAGATCATGTCCCAAATCGTATATATGAGCCATAAAGGGAATTGTTTTTTTTTCTAGTTTATAAATAAGCCCATTGAGCCAGACTGAATCGAATGGTTTTTCTAGATCGATTAGGGCTGCTTCAACTAGATTTCCATTGTGTCTATGAGTGTTAAGATCTGAGAGGAGTTTGTGGATCGCATGTACGGTGGAGTGTCCGTACTTGAATCCGAATTGATTGTCCGGGATGACTTTAGAGGAATTACAAAAGTGATTAATCTTTTTATTAATTATTGCTTCAAAAACCTTAGACTCGCCCGTAGTCAGACTGATTGGGCGATAACTGGCCGGATCAGTGGGATTCTTATTTTTTTAAGAATAGGGAGTACTTTAGCTTCTTTGAAAGATTTGGGAAAGTAATAGTTGTTAAGAGCGTTGTTAAAGATTATTATGTACACGTTAATAACGTTAGATGGTAAATGTTTAAGTAGAACTGGGAGTATAAGGTCTATACCGCTTGATATTTTGTTTGGGAGAGACTTAAGAATTTTGGCAATTTCCGCTTGTTTACAGAAGATTAAGGGCTCATTGCTTTGAGCGGGAGTTATCATGGGATCGTGAGAACGATTATCCTCATTAAAAATTGTGTGAGTTGGGTTATTATGTCTAATCGATTCAAAATTAGTTTTAATTATTTGCGCATGGCCATCAACAATATCTTTTATTCTGGTTCCAACATTAGTGTACCGTGGAGAATTAATTGATTCACAGTGTGCACCTATTGCGTTGAGCTTATCTTACGGTGTTGTAAATACGTATTCTGTACCATTTTTTTCGATGTTGTTGAGGTCATATGCTGTTCTTTATAAGATGTTGGCTTTACGTTCCTGGATGTGAATTTTATCAATTTGTAATGACCGTTTAGGCCTAAGTAAATTGTTGATCTTTGGGAAGAAAGCTTCGGTGCTTTTGTAATTAATCTTTCGTAATTGGGATTCCCAAAACTTTACAGAGGCCATCTTGAGCTCATGGTGAATTGAGTTTCTAATTGCTTTGAGTAAGTTATTAGTTTCAATCGTGATAGGTCTACTCGCAGTTGGGTCGGTTGTACGGAGCGAGTGCAAATGCGACATGACGAAAGATTTAATTTTTTGGAGTCTTTTAATTTTCGAGTTCGTATATTTTTGAATCGAGTCTTTAGGTTTAGCAAATGGTACTACATCATTAATGACTGTAGTTATCGCCACATTTATATCATCTAGGCTTTTGTCAATTTCATCAATTGTGAGGTTTCTATCACTGGGAATGGTGAGAGTGAGAATTGGGCTTTCCGTTTTTTAGTGAACCGTTTCCAATTCGTTTTTTTAAAAGATGAAACGTTTGATTTGGTTTAAGGGATTTATAAGGAGAAAACAGTCATTAGAGAGCTTGATCGAGATGCTAATGGCGTTATGATCACTATCATAGGGCATAACTTCAAGTTTGCCGCCAGTGGTATTCAATAGTTTCATTTTTATGTCCATTAAACAGATATCAAGATATGATTGGGCTGGTTTGTATGTTGGCTCTTTAGGAGAGCATACTCGTAGTTTATACTTAATAGATTCGTGGGTTTCCCACTGAATGAATAGTTTGCCTCGATGGTTGCAGGCTCTGTCTCCCCAGCATCTGTGTCTCATATTTAAGTCACCAGCTATAATATAATAGTTATTAGTACAGTTTAGTTTTAGCTTTACAAATAGATTATACAATTCTTTAATAAAAATGTTACGGTTGTTGTTGAGTTAATCAATGAGCGGGTTCATGGATGGTGGAACAGGTGTTATAAATAAAGTTTCTCGAGGCCCAAAAATATGTGTTGAATAATTCGCTTATATTCACTTTAACGATACACAATGAGCAGCACGTAATGGCGGTGAGCGGTCACAAAGAAATCGAGTTTCCCGGACAATTATATTAATCGCCGGTCGAGCACGATGAGCAGAATACAATGAGATGAGCGAGTCGAGCTGTTGTTATTGAGCAGCTTGATTACTCGTGAGCGGAACAATTAACTGAGCAAAACTTTGTTTGAGATGTAACCGAGAGCTGTATACAATGTAAAGAATGCGCGGTCCAAAACGGAAGAGAAGACTAAAAGCCGGTAAGCACGCATGGTGACAAGAGCGCGAGTCAAATCAGCGACTCTCGCACTCGAGTCAAGCGAGCGTCGCGTTGTCGCTGCCCGCGAGGTGCTGCTGCGCCGTGGGCGCCCTCGGAGAAAGCCGTCAGCTGACGGATTCTCCAACATTTCCGCCCGCCATCAGCAAGGGTTGCTGATGAGACTCCTGATGAGCTGGCAGCGGCGACGGCAATGGAGCGAGCTTCGTGAGCGGTCGAGTGATCGTCGTAGTCGCCGTCTTGAGCGTTGCAACCCGGGCGAGTCCATCCTTGCCAGGGTGAAGGTCCAAGACGCGTGCAAGAGACCACTTGCACGGTGGAAGGCGTTCGTCTGAAATCAAAACAAGAGAGCCGACTTGTACGGCATTAGAGGCGTGGTGCCACTTTGAAATTGATTGCTACCTTTGCAAGTAGTGAGCAGACCACTGAGCCCAGAAAGACTGGACTCTCTGCTGTATGAGCTGCCAATGCGCGAGACGAGACTCGTTGAGCTTGAGCAGTGAAGGCTCAGGCACCGTAGTGAGCGCGCTTCCGATGAGAAAATGACCTGGTGTTAAGGCCGAGACGTCTGATGGATCGTCGGTGAGCGGTTCCAGAGGCCGTGAGTTGAGTATCGCCTCGATTTGAGAGAGCAAGGTCGTGAGCTCTTCGAACGTGAGTAAAGTCTCACCCACCGTGCGCCTAAGATGAAATTTAGTCGACTTAACGACGGCTTCCCACTTGCCACCCATGTGAGGAGCGGCCGGCGGGTTGAACTTCCACCCAGTTCGATCTTTCGATAATATCGCTGCAATATCTCGATGTTCTTCAGATGTTGAGCTGAACAGTTTTCGGAGCGCAGAGTCCGCGCCAACGAAGTTTGTGCCGCAATCCGAGTAAAGAACTTGAGCAAGTCCTCGTCGCGCTGCGAATCTTCGATATGCAGCGATGAATCCTTCCGTTGAGCAGTCAGTAACAGCCTCGAGATGAACGGCAGATGTAGAGAAGCACACGAAGACGCAAATCCAACCTTTGTACGTCTTCGCGCCTCTGCCTCTCCAGGTCTTCATTGTGAGCGCTCCTGCGTAGTCGACGCCTGTATGTTCGAACGGATGCGAAGGTATAACTCGAGAGAGAGGTAGTTGGCCCATCAGTTGATGTGCACGGATCCCCCTCTGCCGAGCACACACGACGCACCGTAACACGTGAGACTTCACTGGCGCTCGACCTCCGAGAATCCAACAGGTTTGCCGAACATGAGCGAGTGTGAGCTGAGTTCCTCCATGGAACGTCCGTTGATGAGCTTCGGCGATGAGCATGAGCGGGAGTCGTACATCACGGGGTAAAATTACCGGATGTTTTCCCTCCTCGTTGAGCGTTGACTGGTTGAGCCGACCTCCGACGCGTATCATGCCTTGCCCGTCGACAAAGGCTGTGAGCCGCGAAAATGCGTGACTGCGATGTAGAGCTGTACCATTTGTGAGTGCTTTGATCTCAGATGCGAAATACAAAGCTTGAGTTGCTTTGATCCAGAAGAGCTTGGCACGGTCGAGATCAACCGAAGTTATTTCCACGACCGGCATGTTTAGTAGACCTTTTGCCTTGAGCGCAACTCTGAAACAAAGACTTGTGAGCCGAAACAGTTTATGCAATGTCGAAACAATTGTAGATGAGATCCTAGTGATACTTGACGCTCGGCGCAGCCACGACAAGTGAGATAGCTGGGCGGGACCCATATGCACTGAGGTCGCCCGACGGCGGAGGTTGAGCAGGCCATGAGCTTTCAGATTGAGTCATCCATGGTGGTCCCGTCCACCATAGAGCATGATCCTTGCGCTGCGCAGTAGTTACGCCCCGTGAAGCACAGTCAGCAGGATTGCTGGTGCCTGGAACATGACGCCATTGAGCGTCAGGCGTGAGCTCTTGGATTTGCGACATTCTATTCCGGACGTAGTCTTTCCAGCGTGATGAGTGCGAGCGAATCCACATGAGCGTAACTTGTAAGTCCGTCCACAGGTGAGTAGAATGTACGTCCAATTTCAGCGTCGATTGAACGTACTTGACAAGTTTTGTCAATAGCAGCGCTGCCGTGAGTTCCAACCTCGGGATTTTGAGCTTCGTGAGTGGGGCTACCTTTGTTTTGGAGCACACAAGAGCAGACCGAATTCCTGTGGACATTGAGCAAACAGTGAGATAAACAACCGCAGACATTGCGAGTTGAGATGCGTCAAAGAAGCCATGAATCGAAATTGTTGAGCCGCTCCAAGTGTTTAACCAGCGTGGCAGAGAGAGGCTGGCCAGCCGCGTGAAATCTTCTCTGAGCGTGAGCCACCTTGCCGCAACATCAGGCGGCAAGGCTTCGTCCCAATTGAGCTTGTGGAGCCAAAGCTCTTGTAAAAGCATTTTGGCTCGCACAGTTATCGGTGAGATGAATCCGAGTGGATCGAAGATCTGAGCCACTTCGAAGAGAATATGCCGATTTGTGAGCTTACCCGGTTGAGCAGGAAAGTTTGAGGAGAATACAAACTTATCCTCTTGAGCTAACCTCTAACCCTAACTTCATTCCGAGAATTTTGGTCGCGCAATCGTCGAGTGAGATCAGGCCGGTTGTGCTCGCCGATGAGATGTCGTTGAGAAGTTCGAGGTCTGTTGAATGCCACTTGGCTAGCGGGAATCCGCCCGCGTCGCACAAGTTCTTCAATTGATGAGCGATTTCGATGAGCTGTTCCAATGTATCCGCTCCTCCAAAGATATCGTCGACGTATCTGCCTTGTTGAAGAGCAGGCAGTGCCAGCGGAAACTTATGTCCCTCGTCTTCCGCGAGTTGAAGCAGCGTCCGCACTGATAGGAACGGAGCTGCTTTTGTTCCATAAGTGACCGTGGTGAGCTGATACGGCACTGGGTTGCGATGTCCATCTATCCACAGAATTCTCTGTAGATCCCAGTCGTCTTTATGCACCTTGATTTGACTGAACATCTTTGTAATGTCCGTGGCGAAGAGATGTTTGTGTAGCCGAATCCAAATGAGAACGTCCGAGACATCCAGTTGAAGTTTTGCACCCGCGTGCATGAGATCGTTCACAGAATAGCCTGCGGTGGTGGCGCAAGAACCGTTAAACACCACCCGCAGTTTTGTTGTTGAGCTATCCGGTCTGAGAACGTCATGATGCGGCATATAGTAGTGAATGCCGCTGTGAGAATTTCCATCCGCCTTAATCATGTGTCCAAGAGTCTCGTATTCGTCCATAAATTGCTGGTAGAGTTGTCGATATTCCGTATCCCGCTCGAGCCTTCCCAAAGTTTGTTTCAGGCAGCGATGCGCTGCGCTGTAGGAATCACCTAGTTGAGTGATGTCCAATTTTAACGGGATACGGACGACGTAACGTCCCGTTGAGTCCCTCGAATGAGTAGTGCGAAAATGTTTCTCACACTCCTCTTCCTCGGCAGTGAGCTGTGGTGAGCTGTCAAATGGCAACTCTTCTTGCACCCAGAACCGTGTGAGAAGTTCCTGCAAGACTGAAGTTTCTTGCTGGACCGACGCAGTACGTGCAGAGTACGATGTTAATACCTCGTGCGACACAGGGCCAAGAACGAGCCAACCGAAAATTGAGAGCTGCGCGATTGGCATCGACGCAGAGCCGCGGATAATGTTCGGCTTAATGATTTCTCCGTAAAAATCTGCTCCGATTATAATATCGATTTGCCGTGGGATGAGAAAATCCGGATCTGCGAGTTTGAGCTTTTCGAGATGAGGCCAGCATTGAGCTGAAGCCTCGAATGACGGCAAGATAGTCGTAACCGTTTTCAAAATATGCGCGTGAACCGATACCGAGTGAAACGTGTGAGCGGACAGTAGGTTAAATTGAGCTGTACCTCTTGTTTGTGTGGACTGTGTGCCGCCGATGCCGAGAATCGGAATCGTTGACTGCTGTCGTTGAACCTTGAGCTGGATGATGAGATGTTCCGACACGAACGTCAATTCAGAGCCTGGATCGACGAGCAGTCGAACTTGATGAGCTGTACCAAATGAGCCAGATGAGCGGACGTGAGCTAGTGCTGTGGCGAGCAGCGTTGCGTGAGAGGTGCAGGAGTGCACCGCTGAGCCGACGATCGCACCGACTTCCTATTCTGCAGCCTCCTTACTGCTCGAAGCCGCCGGTTCTTCTTGCGGCTTCGCAGGAGCCGGTGCTTTTTCGTGAAGCATCGTGTGATGCTTTGCGCTGCATTCCATGCAGCCTTGCGTCGAGCGGCAAACGCGCGCACTACGCCGTCCCAGGCAGTTGTAGCACAACCGCTTGTCTACAACTGCCTGCCTGCGTTGAGAGATGGTGAGCGCGCGAAACTTCGCGCACGCGACGACGAAGTGATCTCCGGCACAAACATCGCACGGATATTTCCCCGAGAACTTCGTCGAGTTGCCTTGTTCAGCGGTTCGTTCGTGAGCTGACGCGGAAGCCTGGTGAGCCAACTTTTTGAGCGGAGCCTTAGGTGGATTGCTCGTAGACGAGCCAGCGGTCTCGACGCGTTCTAGAGCGCGAGCGCGAGCAGTCAAAAAAGCCTCGATATTTGAAAAAGTCGGGTACTCCTGAGAGGAGCCCAACGAAGTCTCCCAAGCTTCCCGAGTTGAGCGGTCCAAATTCCTCGAGATGTGATGGACGAGCATGACCTCGCCCAAGTTCTCGCCGACTCCCAATGATATCAACACGGTGTGGGACTCCGTTACCGTCGTAAATAGCTTGCTAAGGCCAGCTGCGCTCCTCGATGTCAGCGGCGTTATGCTGAACATCGAGGCGAAGTGCGACTGGATGTTCAGTCGCTTATTCTCGTACCTCTCTTCGAGAATCTTTAGAGACGGCGCGAGCGAAGCTGCAGTGAGCGGGAATGCGGTGAGCTGCGCCGGTGCTGCGCTAAGACAGCCTCTCAAATAATGCAAACGCTCGACATCGCCCAGCGTAGCGTTGTCGAGAATCAGTGATTTAAAGAGCACGAAGAAAGATGGCCACTGCGTGTACTCACCTTCGAACTTTGGCAACTTTATATTTGGGAGGCGAGCGTGTTGAGTCTCTGATGAGCTGTCCGAGTGAGCAGTCGAGTAAGTTTCCGTCCTTGGAAACGAAGCGCGAAGCTTCGCTGCGGCTCGCGTAAACGTTGAGAATGCTCGGCATGCCTCGCGGTAAACCGATTTTGTGAAATACTCGTGATTCACGAGTATTTCTGGCCACTCCGTTTGAAAATGTTTGTGCTCGGCAATAAACTCGACGTGAGCCTCGTCTATTTGCCGCTCAAGGACGGTGAGCTCCGCTTCCGTATATCTCTCGACGGTTTTCGGCAAGGTCTTGATGGCGTCGAATGCGACCTCGACGCGTTCCATCTGAGTTGCCAACCTCACTGCAAACTCGGCCGGAAACCGTGCTGGAGCGGACCCGCGAGCTGACGGTTTCGTGGTCAGCGTTTTTTCGTCGCCGGGCACCGTCAACGCCGGCGTCGTAGGACGCGACGTCTTCGGTGTGAGCGCGACTTTCTTGACGCCTTCTTCCATTTGGCGACAGGTGATTACGAGCGTACGAGCTCAGTGGCTGGCACGTGGCAAAACCGAAAAAAAAGGGATACAAACGAGAAAAATCGCGCGAGCAATAAGTTTGCACGATTATTCGAGCGGCACGACAGTTTCTATGTGTGATTAATTTGAGCCGCACGGTGAACCGCAAGGTATGCCAGCCACTGCCCTGAGGAGAGTGCCGAACGCTGCGCCAACGAGTATGCCGATCACTGCGTGAGAGGGCTTGATGAGCGCGACAATGATTGGTAGTGTATGCCAGTCACTGCGCCGATGAGTCTGCCGAACGCTGTGCCGACGTGTATGCCAACCACTGTGTGAGAGAGTTTGATGAGCGCGACAATGATTGGCAGTGTATGCCAGTCACTGCGCCGATGAGTCTGCCGAACGCTGTGCCGACGTGTATGCCGACCACTGAGCGAGAGAGAGAGAGTGCTAGACGCGACCGTTGGCACGCAAAGCCACAGGTCTCCTCACGCGCAAATCGCACTATTTTCACGCGATGCCGACACTGAATTTCACGAAAATTCACACACTTTTTGGCCGGAGGGTTCCACCATCCCGCTCGAAGGACCAAATGTTGAGTTAATCAATGAGCGGGTTCGTGGATGGTGGAACAGGTGTTATAAATAAAGTTTCTCGAGGCCCAAAAATATGTGTTGAATAATTCGCTTATATTCACTTTAACGATACACAATGAGCAGCACGTAATGGCGGTGAGCGGTCACAAAGAAATCGAGTTTCCCGGATGATTATATTAATCGCCGGTCGAGCACGATGAGCAGAATACAATGAGATGAGCGAGTCGAGCTGTTGTTATTGAGCAGCTTGATTACGCGTGAGCGGAACAATTAACTGAGCAAAACTTTGTTTGAGATGTAACCGAGAGCTGTATACAATGTAACGAATGCGCGGTCCAAAACGGAAGAGAAGACTAAAAGCCGGTAAGCACGCATGGTGTCAAGAGCGCGAGTCAAATCAGCGACTCTCGCGCTCGAGTTAAGCGGGCGTCGCGTTGTCGCTGCCCGCGAGGTGCTGCTGCGCCGTGGGCGCCCTCGGAGAGAGCCGTCAGCTGACGGATTCTCCAACAGTTGTCATTAGTAGCATATGCACAAATTATAAAAAGGTTACATCTATTTTCGGTGGTAATCTTAACAATAGTATACTCTAATATCACATTGGAGTTGGGCGACGGGTAGTTAATAATTTCGTAGTTCCAAGAATTTTTAATAAGGACCGCGGTGCCTCCACCTTGGGAGGAGTTAATGCGATCTGTTCCTATTAAGATAAAGTTTTCAAAAGAAAGTTTATATTTCTTACTTAATTTGCTTTCTGAAATTAATATTATATCAAAACTTATTTTTAGTGAATTGGAGCAATTGAAGACGTCTATAGTTAGCAATCAAAGAATTAACATTAATGGATGTTATTTTTATAATGTTATTACCATTTTGAAGATTGTTGGCCATAATAATATTTTAGGGTTGGTTATTAGTATCATCTACCTGATATAGCGATAATAGAAATTCAATTTTTGCTGAGGTCGCAGCTACTTGGCTGCTGAGTGGTTGTAGTTGCTCTGCGATGGTGGCGATGAGCTGGTTTTTCATATCGAGAGCCAACAGCAGCGGAGGCTGCTGTTATTGAGGTGGATTTTCTTGGAGTGGCTCATCAAAAGATGATGCAGGACGTCTTGGATTTATGAAGAAAGTTGGTTGAGGCGCCGTAAGGCCACTTCGTTGAGGTACTGTTGTGCGTTGGGCAATTTGAGCATATGATGCTTTGTTGCCGATGAGAGCATTCGGAAGAAGTGCCGTTTTTTTTTTGTGCATTGAGCCGTTGAAGATGTTGGTCATTTTTCAGGTCAAAGGCGTATTTGATTTATGAACATCCTTTGTAGGATGCGGGATGTCCAGATTCACCACAGTTGGCACACATTTGTCAGCGTTTTTAGAAATGGTGCAGTTTCCTGGGCCATGCCCCTGCGCAATTAACACATTTGCATATTAACTTACAGTTTTGGCTAGCGTACCCCAATTTTTGACAATTTCTGCACTGGAAAATTTTTGGCTTGTTCAGTTTTTTCCAGCAGATGGTCTGATATGCGAGACTTTCAATTTTGTATAGCTGAGCGGCTGGGCTGTTGTGGGATATCTGGATCAGATAGTAGAATTTAGATGAGTCAGTTCTGTCGTAGCAAAATTTGTTGAGGCTGATGATTTCGACTCCAGTCAGGTCATGTTCTTTAATTTCTGCTAGGATTTCTTCTGGAGTAATTTCTCCATTGATGCCCTTGATGATAATCGACTTCGGACGGTCATTGGCCGGGGTGAACGTATAAGTTTTGTTGTTCGTGAGATTGTTGGTTATCTCGCGGTGTTTCTCGATGGTGGAGGCACGAATAGTTTGGCTGTTAATATCAGTTTGAGTAAGAGTGAAGTCAGCCTTGACTATACCTTTGGAAGTGAGTTGCTGAATAACCTCGCTGATTTTCGTATTTAGAGTGTGAATGGGCGGCGGTTTAACGGGCTTCGCTCGCTTCTCCACTATTTTTGCCGTGTCAGGGTCTTGATTTTCGCTATCTTGGTTGTCACCTTCTTCCATTAGTGTTTCAAATTTATTGTCGTTTATCGACTCATCTGAGGTGTCATGTTTCGATCGTTTGTTAGCACGGCTAGTTTTTTTTAGGGAAGTGCCATTCTTCTTCCTTGGAATTTTCGTCTAGTTTCGATGCTGATGCTCCGGCGGGAGTCGGTTGCCGGGTGACTTGCTTCGGGAATGATCCGTCTGGTGTCTGTGGCGCTGTCGTCGTTTTTCCGCGTGCCCCGAGATTTGGCGCGATGCTAGGATGCTTGTTCGTTCCTAATTCTTTTAATCTTTGTTTATAGAGTCGCTCCAGCTGTTGTTAATTTCGGGGTTTTCGGCTCTCTTTTAATTAGAAGATTGTTTTCTGTTTGCAGGCTGTCACTAGTGGCCTTTGTGTCGAGCTGTCGCTTAACGTTAGCCCTCACTATCGATGGCGCCATGATGCTCCGTTGTTGTTGGCGGGAGTCGGTTTTCTTGAGAATTTTGGGCGAAAAGGCAAAATTATGGTGAAGCGGTGGCTTTGGGGCCCCACTGAATCGATTGTCAATTAAATTCCAGCTGATTATGCATTCGCGAATATTACAGGATTTGATTATGCGAACTATAGTAATGGGATCGTGTGGTTGACGCGGAACAACACGTCCGTTCACGTTCGCTGTCTCAGCGAGACTCCCCCGCCTCGGCCACTCAGTTCGTTAATACATGTTAAACTCATGTTCCATATAAGTTATCAGCCGAAACGTATGGTATCTTATAAGGAACGTGTGTTGATCATACTCCAACGAACTGAGTAGCCGAGTAAGCAGAGTACTCGACTGGTAATCTGAACGTTGCAAGTTCGAGACCAACCAGCGACACAATTTTGTTATTTTTTTATTTTTGAAAAATGAAAAAAGATCGGTCGTTTTGCAGTTGTTAAACGTAAAACGACTGATCGAACATGAAATGAGGTCGGTCGTTTTGCAGTCGTTTGTTCGTCAACCAGCGAGAAAACGACCGATCGACTATGAAATAGTATCGGTTGTTTTGCAGTGATTTGGCGTAACATTTTTGTACAAAACGACTTCAGTCGCTTTTGCGGTTGTTATCGGTAGCACGACTTGCTAGAGTAGTCACTGATAACCGCTTTGAGAATCTCGGATGGTATGCCGTCAGGTCCGGGAGCCTTGTGGTTGGGCAGACTTCTATGCGATCAGGACGCTGAGCGACTGCAGATAGCTATGAGTTCTTCCTCGGTAAAGAGAGGGTTTCACCTACTGGTTTTATCACTACACGGAGAGAAATTTGGCGATTTTTGTAACGGATTCTGATACGCGATCCAGGAGAGCGCCGCGAGCGCGACAACTACGCGAGTTCAAGCACGGTAAATTCAAAGCGGTCAATTCAAAGCAGAGAGGCTAATCATTGCGGCTAGGGCGAGTTGACTAGTTATATAAATAGTGAAATGTTAAGATATGTTAATGATAAGTATTTTATGATTTAATACAAAAATGTACTTATGAATATATAGATATAGGTTGAGGCAATCCTGTTCCAAGTCGACTGGAAATACCACGCTGCGACGAACGTGCTGCATCAAAGAATTTGTCTACATTTCTTGAAATATAATAAACTCACAAAAAATTGAGACGTGTCGATTGAAGTGGCGAGCACATGCCCCCAAAATGTAAAATCCTTTAGAAAAGCGTTTGCCATACGCATAATAGTTAATAAAAGAAGCATATTATTGTACAATTCTAACCACCACAGCAGCAATCCGACACATTTATTCCTTCACAAACTCTATTCTACACATCGTTTTTCGTTCATATTTCTCATGTTCACACGCTCTTTCAATGACATTTCGATCCTACACATCTCGATACCACACATTTCTTTCCACACAAACAGTTCCAATACACCCGGTTTACCGCGCATTCCGATACGACACATCTCGTAACTTCACATTCGTTCCTCTACAAACTCGATACTACTTATTGCTTTTTCACCACATTTCTGCCGTTCACAGGCCTTTTCCACGACATTTCGATCCTACACATTTCGATTCTACACATTGCTTGCTATACAGACATGATCCTGCACGTTGAGTTGTCTGCACAATCACATTATCCACGAGCACTTATCAATACATTCCATTTCAACTCAAATCAATCGTGCACATTCTTTAATATACAACCCGATTCTACGCAGTAGCGTTCCAGCGCGTTTTAATCCTTCACAGTCGATCCAACCCAAAGTTTTGCAACACATTTCGATCCTACACATTTGCTTAGTCGGTATCAACTCAAGAGAATACCTCTTATCGGAAAGGAAGAACTCCGAGGAAGTTGGCCCGCAGACAGAGGTTCTCACTGGCCATTTACAGCGGCAGCCATAGAGACAGCCCATACTGATACGGACTCGCATGAGAACCTCTGTCTACGGGCCAAATTGCTCGGAGTTCTTCCTTACCGGTAAGAGGTATTCTCTTGAGTTGATACCGACTAAGCTAATGTGTAGGATCGAAATGTGTTGCAAAACTTTGGGTCGGATCGACTGTGAAGGATTAAAACGCGCTGGAACGCTACTGCGTAGAATCGGGTTGTGTATTAAAGAATGTGCACGATTGATTTGAGTTGAAATGGAATGTGTTTATAAGTGCTTGTGGATAATCTGATTGTGCAGACAACTCAACGTGCGGGATCATGCCTGTATAGCAAGCAATGTGTAGAATCGAAATGTGTAGGATCTAAATGTCGTGGAAAAGGCCTGGGAATGGCAGAAATGTGGTGAAAAAGCAGTACGTAGTATCGAGTTTTTAGAGGAACGAATGTGAAGTTACGAGATGCGTCGTATCGGAATGCGCGGTAAACCGGGTGTATTGGAACTGTTTGTGTGGGAAGAAATGTGTAGTATCGAAATGTGTAGGATCGAAATGTCGTGGAAAGAGCGTGTGAACATGAGAAATGTGAACGAAAAACGATGTGTAGAATAGAGTTTGTGAAGGAATGAATGTGTCGGATCGCTGCTGTGGTGGATAGAATTGTGCAGGAAAGAAAGGCTGCCGACACTCCGAAAGAGCCAACCGTCCCTCGACGGAGGGCCATCGGTGTCAAACTGGCCCTCATAAAAATCTTAGAGAAAGTGACTTTCAGGAAGACGTGGACGCTGAAAGCGAGCGTCTTGGACGCTCATGCGTGGGAATGAGCGTCCACGCCAAACTGAGGGTTGATTGGCTAAGGGCGTAACCCCTGGCCCACGAGCATGATGCGGGCCCCGCGAGTTTTTGGAAGTGCAAGCAGATTCTTACGAGCAGTCGCGCGTGACGGAACTGTCTCCGAAATATTTCTCTCCATTTTTGTAACGAAATCGGTTCCATTTTTGTATTGAAAGTGTGCTTATAAAATTATTAAAATATAAAATTTAACCAGTGAAATAAATACGCATTCAAGTTGTGTTAACATTCTGAGTTTGAATTCATTAATTTCACTAATTCGCAAATTCCAATAAAGCCCGGACGAGGTGAGCTTCAGCTCTTAATCGTGGACTAGACGTCGGTGGTTTCCACTCTCTTGAGCTGGTCTTCGAAAACCCGTTTGAATTCTCGCGCTTAAAACGGCCGAGTGTGTTACATGTTACTGGCCCGCGCGCCACTGCTGTGGCACGAATAAGGACGAAGCATCCCGACTTCGAAATCGAGCCATCACTGTCGTACTTGCGGAGCGATTCTTTCCTGAAACGGGGCGACAGCGTCCCCGTTTGGCCCGTGCCCGTCAGATAGGGAAGGCTGCTCGACGTAAGTCAATCGCGTTGTGACGCGATTTCGCACGGGTGCGGTGTCGTTTCGGTCGGCAACTATCATTACTACACAGAGGCCGGTAGCGTCGTCGCATTGTAACGTGTAACGTCTTGATTGAATTGAATGTGTAACGTCTTGATTCGCGGTAATATTGAATCATATCCAAGGATGTCCTTTCCTGGGTCCAGTTGATAAAGGGTAAAAACCCACCATGTGAATCAGGAAGGATTCTCAAACAATAAAGTGAGATCCGTTCGCTTTCGGTGTTATAATTGTTCTGCTTTATTCTTTGAAGATTTTTTGAGCCTAGGCTAGAAGCCTAGCCTAGCCTAGCACACAACGGCTCTCTTACCCAACGCTCTCGCAGCCAATCACGCACGAGTTCAATAAGAGCAAGGCAGCACTTTCTATTCTGTGCATTTTCTCACGGACGCGATAAGAGAAAGGCCAGCCGTCACCACTCCACTTATCGAAGGCTAGACTTAGGGATAATCATTTATATAAACTCGAAACTCTGAAATAAACATACATGCGTCCGACATCTTTTCAATAATAAAGATAATAACTAAATATATATACGACGAGATAATCATGTCTTTGTATTCATTCTTTGCCTTTAAGAAATATCTAATATTATTGCAACATATTATTATAAGTCACCATTTATTAATTTCGAATCTCTCAGGGTATAATTATTCTATTTAATTTAGCCAATTTATACCAATAGCTTTATTCTGCAATACGAATCTTTGAATAAACCGCATTAAGATAATAGTAAAGTGACGCACGCGTCACAGCATTTCTCTCCGTGTATAAGCGCTCTTTCGGGATGTTCCTGGCGATGTGTTCGATGGTTGCGGGGTCCTTTGGCCCCTCGGAACCAAGACCTCCCAGCTTCTTCGTCTGTCTTGTGTCCCTTACAGAAAAAAAACTATTAAACTATTAAACTATTAAACTATTAAACTTTTAAACTATTAAACTATTAAACTATTAAACTTTTAAACTATTAAACTATTAAACTATTAAACTATTAAACTATTAAACTATTAAACTATTAAACTATTAAACTATTAAACTATTAAACTATTAAACTATTAAACTATTAAACTATTAAACTATTAAACTATTAAACTATTAAACTATTAAACTATTAAACTATTAAACTATTAAACTATTAAACTATTAAACTATTAAACTATTAAACTATTAAACTATTAAACTATTAAACTATTGAACTATTAAACTATTAAACTATTAAACTATTAAACTATTAAACTATTAAACTATTAAACTATTAAACTATTAAACTATTAAACTATTAAACTATTAAACTATTAAACTATTAAACTATTAAACTATTAAACTATTAAACTATTAAACTATTAAACTATTAAACTATTAAACTATTAAACTATTAAACTATTAAACTATTAAACTATTAAACTATTAAACTATTAAACTATTAAACTATTAAACTATTAAACTATTAAACTATTAAACTATTAAACTATTAAACTATTAAACTATTAAACTATTAAACTATTAAACTATTAAACTATTAAACTATTAAACTATTAAACTATTAAACTATT
The DNA here is from genome assembly GCA_963970395.1 of Ephialtes manifestator. Taxonomy (NCBI): domain Eukaryota; kingdom Metazoa; phylum Arthropoda; class Insecta; order Hymenoptera; family Ichneumonidae; genus Ephialtes; species Ephialtes manifestator. The sequence continues at coordinate 3,991,296 of OZ019981.1, forward strand.
AAACTATTAAACTATTAAACTATTAAACTATTAAACTATTAAACTATTAAACTATTAAACTATTAAACTATTAAACTATTTAACTATTTAACTATTTAACTATTTAACTATTTAACTATTTAACTATTTAACTATTTAACTATTTAACTATTTAACTATTTAACTATTTAACTATTAAACTATTAAACTATTAAACTATTTAACTATTTAACTATTTAACTATTTAACTATTTAACTATTTAACTATTTAACTATTTAACTATTTAACTATTTAACTATTTAACTATTTAACTATTTAACTATTTAACTATTTAACTATTTAACTATTTAACTATTTAACTATTTAACTATTTAACTATTTAACTATTTAACTATTTAACTATTTAACTATTTAACTATTTAACTATTTAACTATTTAACTATTTAACTATTTAACTATTTAACTATTTAACTATTTAACTATTTAACTATTTAACTATTTAACTATTTAACTATTTAACTATTTAACTATTTAACTATTTAACTATTTAACTATTTAACTATTTAACTATTTAACTATTTAACTATTTAACTATTTAACTATTTAACTATTTAACTATTTAACTATTTAACTATTTAACTATTTAACTATTTAACTATTTAACTATTTAACTATTTAACTATTTAACTATTTAACTATTTAACTATTTAACTATTTAACTATTTAACTATTTAACTATTTAACTATTTAACTATTTAACTATTTAACTATTTAACTATTTAACTATTTAACTATTTAACTATTTAACTATTTAACTATTTAACTATTTAACTATTTAACTATTTAACTATTTAACTATTTAACTATTTAACTATTTAACTATTTAACTATTTAACTATTTAACTATTTAACTATTTAACTATTTAACTATTTAACTATTTAACTATTTAACTATTTAACTATGCTAAATTGGTGGACTATTGGGAGAAACGATTGAACTACACTATTGAGATAAAAGTACACTATTAGAAAGAACTATTACGTCCAGAACTACACTACAGTTTACGATTGAAGAACTACTGAATAGTTATATAGTTCTACCACTATAGTTCTGTAATTCTGTAGTTCTACAGCTGTACAGTTCTATAGTACTTTAATTTATACTATAACAACCTGTAGTCCTGTAGATACCCAACAGATAGCCGATATTTTTACTTAGAATACATACATTGAATTCATACAAATACACATATTTATATTATCAGATGGTAATTTTTTACATTATTTTCATAACGTGAAGAATACATAGATAGTATGATTTTTAAATTACTTTATACTAAGAATGATGAAATTCAATAGCTCTCAAGAGTACTCAAATTATATTGTTACGACCGAGCGAATGAATTAAGCGGATATTTGTTTGTGGGGCGGATATTATTAATTACAAAGGATTCTATTTATCTTTTAACACTTTTGTTCGCACGTCTGCTCGAAGTCCAAGTCCTATCAAGACTTTCTTCTGTCACGTGTACTGTGAAGTTTATCAAGTATTCGTTTGTCGATTGTCATACCGTGTGTTCCTATAAGACCTAATCTCTATATTCATAACAATATTTATAATAACGTTTTATTTGATTATGAATCCTATTTTCATTAGCAAACGGTATCTTGTACAACTTGCAGTTTAGATCTAATTGATTGCGGAATAAATTTTGTACGTTTGCTACTTATAGAACTATTAAAGTTTAGAAATGATGTCACTCAATAATAACTGAGTTACTGCTCAAATAATTACTATTCATGAGGAATAGTATCTACTATTGAACATAAATAATAACTATGTCGAATAATTACTACACAAATGATTACCACTGGTATTTAGTAGTACCTACTATTGAACATTAAATTTCCAAACAGTAACTACCCTAATGGTTACTATTCACTTCTAATAGGCGATACTACTGGTAGTCAATAGTAACTATTTTGAATAATAACTATTCAAATAGTTACTATTGGTTTTCAATAGACAGTGCTATAGCAGTTAATAGTTACTTTTGAATCCGAATAGTAACTATTAAGTGCCCAATAGTTTTTTTTTATAAGGGGTCCGAGACCCCACATATCGGTGTTCAGGTCGTGGCAGAGGGCTCTCCAGCTTTGCGTCTTGGAGCTAGCGATGGCCTTCCCAAGGTCCTTTTTAGAGACTTTGTAGAGCGTCGTAGCGGCTTCTGCAGCATCGGCCGCGCACCGTCTTCTCGTAGACGAAAGCGATCTGCGCCTGAGTATGAGGCACTCCATGCGTATCTCTGCAATGGTGTCTGACCACCAGTAGACAGGCGCTTTGTGCTCTTTCCTAGATCTTCTGGGCATGGATGCGTTACACTCTTTTTCGATGAGCTGCATTGAGCGGGTGACGACCAACTCCGCGTCTTCTTCGCTGGGATCAGGTGGAACTGCTTCTGGGAACAGTCTGCCTTGGCTGCATTCTGTACGTAGCCACTAATGCACTAGTGGTCGCTTGCAGAGAAATTCTCCAGGACCTTCCAGTTTTTTATTACGGCGTCAGTCCTGGATGTGGCCAGGGTTATATCGATAATGGAGTCCGTGGTGTCAACCCTCCTAAACGTCGTCACTAATCCGGTGTTCATGACGATCAGATCCAATCTGACCGCCATCTCTCCCAAACTTATTCCTCTGCCGTGTGTCAACTCCATTCCCCATTCGATCGTCTTGACATTGAAGTCTTCTCCGACGATAACTTCCTCGTCCATTGCTCTGATCGCGTCCTCGAAGTTATCGATCCTAACCTTGAAGATCCCAATGGGGTCTCTTGGGGAGAAGTAGTATCGATCACTGCTACGTCTCCCGGAACCTTCCACATATTAAAACGAAATATTAAAAATAAGAAATCAAGCAACAATATATGGGCGTATCTCACAAACCTTTGACTTTCACGGCCTCAAAAATAAAAATCTAGTTATAGGAGCACTGGATCGCCAATTTTTTGTACTCATCTTAAGACCTTTAGAAAGCAATATTCGTTCATGGACAAAGCTTCATATACAGGGGGCTCGCATAAAAAATCATATTATCATTTTAACTTAAAATCATTTATTTGATGCTAATTCATTGTAGGGACTATGTGTTATTGTCTTTTACATATTGTGTTTAATTTACTTTCAATTAATTTTTTTTTTAAGGATGTTATACAAGTAAACAATTTTGAAGATTTTTGTCCCAATATGTTTTGTCTCATAGAGAAAAGCATGATATTTAAAAAAAATATTTTTATAAAATTTTTACCCACATACTTTCTGAGTTATAAATTATCATAGTTCAGCGATTTAACATGGGCAGTATACGGTGGAGGATGAGGACAGTCGTGTTTTCCGCGAAAGCGCATGTTAGAAGAGAATATACCATGATAAATTTGTACTTTCCGTGTACATTGGAGTCTGAGCTTTACAGAACACTGAAAAAATCCGCGTGCGCCCACATTTTATGAAAGATATTACGTTAAAAGTAAACATTGTCTTTTTCGCCTCTCTCTTGTTTATGTATGTGCATGCCGTTCGCACAGTACCTCCGTCTTCCGGCGTGGGCCACCTTGCCTATACTCCCCGCGGTAACCTGTATAACATCCTTAAATGACCCATTGGAAGGCATAGTTTTATCCCTTCCAATAGGTCATTTTTCTAATTCATTTTTACACAATTCGTATGCAGAAAATGAAAAGTATAACTGATAATGACTCTACTAACTCAAAGTATAATTTAGATAATTTAGGAACGATAATAGTTTGAATTTATTATGCGAATTTATAAACCTGACATTCTCGAACCTGATAATTGAATACATTTTGACCTTGAAAAAAATTGTTTCTCGCTTGAGGTCGGGCACATCTGCGCACATCTAATTCGTGATAAGAATAACGTACTCAGATGGAATTTAATTATCTTACTTGACTAGTTTGGCCGAATAACGATGCGAAATACCTGACATTTATTCTCCACGCAGCAATATGAGTCCACATCGTAGAACGTTGCGAGCAAAATAATTGACTCTACGACATAAATTTCACTTCATTCAATCCGTGATGATCCTACCTTTATGTGCATCCAATTTATTTGGCTCAATTAGCTTGTGCTGATATTCCTGCACCATATAACGGTGGATGTCAGGTTCACCATCGAAACCGAGTGACAGACGTTCACAGGATAACCGCTTAATTTTCTGACATGTTTGGCGATTACAATTAGGTATATTATGTTAATTGCACCTTACCAGAATTTCATGATTTTTTTCTTATTTTTCTGAAGGTGCATATCAATACTACACCTGTACGAAGTGACGCGAAAATCGGAGTTACAAGCGAAATCGTTGTTAATTTCCGCATTTGAACCAGGACAAAACAGTCTATTGGTGCATTATAAAATTAATTTTTTTTTTCAGATAGATTATGCTTCGTACATCTTAGTAAAAGTTAGATACTGGCGTAATTCATTCTGTGTAAATTACTATCGCATTCCGCAGTCGAGTTACACGAAAATCAAAAGTTTGAGAGATATGCCCATATGCATATGGAAGTACTTGGCGAGTTTCTATGCTTATATGACCATTGAATAATGGTGAAACATATAGGATATTTAGCAAACTCGCGAAGTACTTCTGTTTAATTTTTTGAGATGTTGAAATTTATTTATTCATTAATTTTTGTTCTCTATTTATGATTTTTTCTTTGTTACTGATTTTTTTCCTTTAAATGTGAGAAATTCTTTTTAGTTGATATTAAAACTACTATTTATATACACGTATATAATGTATATATATGTTGTACAACATGTACTTGGCATGCTGAATATATGTTTAGTTTATTTCACAACTTTTTGTACCTATACATCGTTTATGGCTCAAGTTTTTGACACACTGTGTTTTTGGGGGTATTAGATACAACTCACGTAAATGTACTTGTCTCCATTTTTTTACCCACGAGGGTTCTTTTGGTAGATTTCACTACTTTTTGCAAAGTTTTTGCTATTTCTTGCGACCAATCAATTCAGAATAAGGGAACTTGCAATTCACTTGCATTCTTTTATATATTCTTTAGCATGGATATTTATTAGCACAACAAATAATAAATATAGGGTTCCTCTTATTCTCCTTCCGCTTACCGAGATGGATTTTATAATATTGACCAAATACCAATTCATAGTTTCAAAATGTATGTCCCACTGTAAGATAATGTGCTGCTACTCGGTCGGTAACATAAACTGTAATGTAAATTTCTTTTCTCCTGACTGCGCTGAAATAACGTGATTCCGTCCCTGAAAAGCGGGAGGAAAGTCGCCGATATCTGACCGCGAGCAGTGCGCATGTCCAGCGGGCAAGATATACGAGCCATAACTCCCTAGGGCATCTTGCCCCCTATTTTTGCCCACTTCGAGGTTCCCAGTGGGAACGCCGCGCAAAAATCAAAACAGGGGGCACGATGCCCGAGCGAGTTTTGCCTCGCATATCTGCCCGCTGCACATGCACACGGCTCACGGCCAGGTATCGTCGAATTTTTCCTCTCGCTTTTCAGCGACCGAAATCACGTCATATTTCAACGCAATCGAAAGAAAAGAATCGTATGCTACGCGGGAGGAAGCGCGATATTCACCTCGTGCTCGTGCAGCCCTCGCTTCGCTCGGACAGCTAACCTCGTACTCTGTGAAAATCGCGCTCTTTCCTCCCTTGTAGCATAATGTACCATTTTTGCGGTAACTTGTTTTTTATACAACACAATTGTTAACTTTTTTTAACAGAACATAGATCGTTTAATCGTAGGCGTACCGTTTAGTTATGCTGTGCAGCTAAGCTGCGGCTATCTCAAGAAATTCCAAAAAAGGTTACTGTTGATTGCAATACATTTTTTTTAAAGTCGTAAGACTTTTGCAAATTTTAACTAAGAATAGGCTTTTCAAGACTAACAGTTCTCTGTCAGTTATAACCGCAAACCGAAAACTATAGAGACATCGACCTGGACACCAAAAACTAGGGAGTGGTCGACCTGGACATCGAAAATTATGGAGAGATTGACCTGAACACCAAAAACTATGGAGAGGTCGATCTGGACACCTGAGACCATGGAGAGTTCGACCTGGACAACGAATACTACGGAGTCGTCGACCTGGACATCGAAAATTATGGAGGAATCGACTTGGGCACCTAAAACTACGGAGAGGTTGATCTAGACCTCGAAGACTATGGAGGAATCGACCTAGACACGGAAAACTACGGAGCGGTCAACGTGGACATCGGAAACTATAAAGAGATCGGCCTAGACACCGAAAACTACGGAGAGGTCAACCTGGACATCTGAAGCCATGGAGAGATCGACCTGGACACCGAAAACTACGAAGCTGTCGACCTGGACATCGAAAAGTACGGAGAAATCGACCTATACACCGAAAACTACAGAGACGTCGACCTGAACAATGAATACTGTGGAGACATCAACCTCGATACGGAAAACTATGGAGAGGTCGACCTGGACATCTGAAACCATGGAAAAATTGACTTGGACACCTAAATCTATGGAGAGTTCGATCTGGACACCGAAAACTATGGAGGAATCGACCTGGACACTTAAAACTATGGAGGAATCGACCTGGACGCTTAAAACTATGTAGAGATCGATCTGGACAACGAAAACTATGGAGAGGTCGACCTGGACATCTTAAACCATGGAGAGATCAACCTGGACACCGAAAACTATGGAGAGGTCGGCCTGCACATCAAACCATGGAGAGGTCGACCTGCACATCTGAAACCATGGAGAGATCGACCTGGACATCGGAAACTATGGAGGCATCGACTTGGGCACCTAAAACTACGGAGAGGTTGATCTAGACCTCGAATACTATGGAGGAATCGACCTAGACACGGAAAACTACGGAGCGGCCAACCTGGACATCGGAAACTATGAAGAGATCGGCCTAGACATCGAAAACTATGGAGGAATCGACTTGGGCACTTAAAACTATGAAGAGATCGACCTGGACAACGAAAACTGCGGAGCCGTCGACCTGGACAACGAAAACTGCGGAGCCGTCGACCTGGACACGAAAAAATACGGAGCGGTCGACCTGGACACGAAAAACTATGGAGCGGTCGACCTGGACGTCGGAAAATATGGACGAATTTACATGGAGACCAAAGCTGTACAGCAATCGTTTATTAACTTTAACGATGTATATACTATTGCTTCGCCGTGTATTTCATAAACTGGCTCATCACTGGATGACGTTATGATTTTCTTATAGTGATTAGTAGGTTGCGAAACATAGTGGTTGGCAGGTTGCGAAAGATCGGTGTGCGAAATCACAGAGTCGACCACTGAAAAAGTGTAATATTTCAGAGAAGTTTTGAAATATAAATGACCATATCATCTAAACGACTGAATGTAGAACGCTCGTTTTGGTCTTAAACGAATTATTTTGGCCTGTAGTATCTGATTATATCTAAAAAAGACTTGAAAACGCTATAATTTAGTCAATATAACATTCTAACCTCGAAAAAAGTGGCCAAAACAAGTTGGCTCGAGTAAATGATCTGCGGCAGTGTAAATGTACTTGTCTCGAGACGCTGCCGCGTCTCTTGATATTATATAAACGTTACATTTTTAAGAGAAATTAGTTATTCTTCATACGACCGTCTTGCTGCTACGAGAGCGCGCAAAGCTCTTCCACGAAACTGTACCAACAGCATCGAAATAAAGTACAATCACGTATCGATATCGTACGTATCGGTTCACGAACAAATCATTTACTCTGCACGTTGATCAGCTTTGCCTCAGTCTATCGTTGAGTCTCCATCGCATTCATAAGTGTACGGTAGTACATGGCGAGGTCTCTGTCCCCGATGTAAAGGGCTAACGCCTTGACTCGAAGGAGAGACTGCCGTTACGATTTCCTATCGTACAACTCTGGAGAGTTTGCCACCTGGACGTAACATCACCACTAGCTTCTTCCGCTCCCGGACCCAGATTGCGGCCCAGCCTGTTTTGTCCTTATACCAGTTTGGGCAGTTCTCATCCCGATTTAGTGTGCAGATGACTAGGAGGTCTGCCTTGTGTTCAAACGTTATTTGCGGTAGAAGCTACTGAGCAAGCCTTGACTGGATCAGTGTAAACTGCAATATCGCCACCATCGCGTTTTGGTCGTAGTGGCAGCAACGGAAAAGGCTGCACACCTGCTAGAGCCGAGTACATGGTCCGTCAGACTTCCTTTTTGGAGCTTGGCGCACTGAAGCCTAGTGGCTTGGCGTCTTCTGGAGCCTAATGTTCATGTCCTCACAACTGCCTACTGCTAGAGCTTTGATAAAGGCGGCTTCGATTTCCTCCTGGTCAGAAATAACATCGATATCTCTGATCTCGATCATCGACCTTGGTGTTAACTTCTGGGCGGTCCTGTTTTTTCCGATTGCTGCCTGTATGGCTTCCATTACATCAGCCTAATTCTTGTATGCAGCTGGCCTTATTAGCCCTTAAAGGCCCAAAATGGCATAGATTTTATGTTTTGTTCAAGCGCTGTGTTCACGTGGTAAACATTTTTTTAACTGACCCAGACCATGTATCCTGAAGTAATTTTTCCTGCTCTTTTCGAATCTGGCCTCAGATTCATGATATCCGCCGCCATTTTTGGAAAATGGCGGCTTGAAGGCTAAAAAATGTTTAAAAAACCAGTTTTGTTTCCAAAGAATCGTAAACTTGCACATAAAAGCAATGTTGTAGGGTGCTGAATCTCTGTATCTGGTGGAATAAATAGTTTCTCTAAAAGATAGGACCACTAGTGGGCTGAAATTCCATATGGTAGATCCAAGATGGCGGCCAAGGTCACATGAAAAATTTGGTTTTTCAAAAAATCAACCAATTCGCACGAAATTTGGTTTATAGGGGTTTTCGATGATGTTGATCACAAATATGACAGCAGTTTTGCGAAATTCCAAGATGGCGGCCCACTCCTGCGCATGCGCGCTTGAAAAATGCGCGTCGCTTGGCCTGATTGGCCTGGAATTTTGCACTCAGGGGTTTTCGAGGATGCTGAGCACAAACATGACACAAGTTTGACAATATTTCAAGATGGCGACCCGGTACTGCGCATGCGCACAAAACAAGTTTTATTTCTTTGCTCGACAGCTTGCTTGAGTCATTTTTTCTCTTCCATTCATTTTGATTTCGCCCGTTTGCCGCATCATAATAATGCGTTGTCCAACTCATACCAGCGTGGAGGTCGACGATCTAATAAGTCTTTGTTTTCGTTTTTTTTTTTTTTCATTTTTTTGTATTTTTTTATTTAAAAATTTTTTTTTTGTATTTTTTTCAATTTAAAATTTTTTTTTTTGTATTTTTTAAATTAAAAAAAAATTTTTTTGTAGTTTTGTCAGTTTCAAATTTTTTTTTAGTATTTTTCAAATTTCCTTTAATTTTTTTATAGTGTTTTCAGTTTTTTCTTCATTTTTGAGGGATTTTTGCATTTTTAGAACTTTTCTTCCCACTGTGAGCCCTTTAATTATAATCTGCAAGATCTCTAAGTGCATTATTATTTTCCTGAATTCTTTACATGTAATGTCGTGAAACAATTGCGACAGTAGTACTTACTGCAATCCAGGCAGTATCGGGTTGTTCTCTGTTTGCATTCTGAAACTGAACAAGTTTGTCTATTCTTAGTTGTGTGTTTGTGTGCTGCATCATATACATCTGTTGATTCTTGAGAATACGCCTTACTCACTTCAATGCATAAGTCCCTGGTTTTTACTTTTTCTGTCTCGTTTTCGTAGCATATGTTCCAGAGTACGGAGACATTCACGAGAGATGATTGTAAAAACCGGATGAGAACAGACCATGTCCATTTCCTTGATTTGATACACGGGGCAACTTTTTTACATTTGAAGTCATGCAAGTCAACTCCGCCCATAAACTTGTTATATATAGAAAACGCTAATGGGAATTTCAGTTCAACCTTATCATGGACCCTCCCTGAATATCTTTTGACTGATGACATGGGCCTCACACCAGCTGCCGTGGAAAGGAGGGAAACTTGTTTTGAATCAAGAACGCTAATATAGTTGATACCACTATTTGCATCGTGGTGTACTTGGTAAGAACCTCTTGGTGCTTTTTTGTCTATTTTATGTTGTTCGTTAATCCGATTTTTACGAAGGGTACCGGTTGCTTTCAGACCAATTTTTTTCAATTGAACGAATAGATCTGGACTCGTAAAGTAATTATCCATATATAAATGATACTGACCCAGCTTCCTCATGTTTGTATTCAAGAGGAGGTTATTTACCATTTGTAAAACAACTCTGGAACCAAGAGCACACAAGGATAATTTCCCTTCCTGTTTTTCGCAATTCTTCCCACAATAAACATCTAAATCAAAGATATACCCATCAGCTGAGCACAAGGCCCAGAATTTCAATCCAAATTTATCCGGTTTATTTGGTATGTATTGTTTCAGAGTGGTTCGGCCGAAAAACCGGACCATCATTTCATCAACAGAAAGGGCTGTTGAGAAAATCCCAAACTGTTGTATGTTCTTTCTAAATATGTTTAGAAGGGTACGGACTCTCCAACCCTTGTCATTGGGATCGCGATCAGTTTTCTCACTTGATTTCCAATATTTTATTTTCGATTTGATAAGCAGGAATTTATTCCGGCTCATTGCAGAAGAAATAGCGTCACATTTTAAGAAATTGTCTTTAGACCAATAATCACGTTGATTCTTCCGAATGTTAAAAGATGTTACTAGTATAATCCCTATAAACGTGTTGAACTCTTGTAATGATAACTCTAAACCATTTTCATTGGTGGCATCAATTATATGCTTCTTTATCTCATTGTTAAAGAATAACTCAAATAACTGTACAGGAGTGCATTGTCGAATTTCTTTTTGGTTTCTTCACGCAGATTACTTAGATCATTTTGCAAGAGATCAGTATCATATTTTTTTTCTCCTTCAACCCACGAGAAGATGTGATGTGGCTCCAATTTTTGTTGCTTACTGGTATAGCTTTGAGCAACGTTTTTGTAAGATTTTTTATAAGAGATATTTGGGGAGGAACATTCATCGTCAGATTTTTCATTTTTTGTGCAACCTTCTACATCAGAGTTATCTGATTGAGGTAAAACACAGTCATCAACATCATCATCAGATGATAATTCACTATCGGAATCCTGGTCTACTAGGTTGGAAGCTTTACGTTTTGACATGTCTATCGCGAAACGAGATGAAAAAATGGGTATAAGCGATTAGGCTGTGCACATGTGATAATTGCCGAACCTGAACTTCGTAACAACAAGATGTTGGGGATGTCAGTGACCGAGTCAGGAAGTTGAGGAAGGACTGTGGAGTTTACTGGGATCTTTGTCACTAGCGGGATCAAAGAGCCGCGGGTGCTAAATCTCAGTCCAATTCGTCGGAGCTACCTGGTTTCCTGAATTACTCCAGTAATAGATTCATAAAAACGTGGTGTCGCGATAATACTAACCTATTTACTCATACGGGAAATGCTTCAGGATTGAAGAAAAACAAAACTCATTTGCCTTGGTGGCCCGCCATCTTGGAATTTCGTAAGACTGATGTCATATTCGTGATCAGCGTCATCGAGAACCCCCGAATCCAAAATTTCAGTTCAACCACGTAAAGCGACATGTATTTTTGTAGTGCGAATGCGCAGTACTGGGTCGCCATGTTGAAATTTTGTCAAACTGGTGTCATATTCGTGATTAGCGTCATCGAGAACCCCCGAGTCTAAAATTCCAGGCCAATCAGGCCAAGCGAGACGCATTTTGCAGGCACGCATCCGCAGGAGTGAGCCGTCATCTTGGAATTTTGTAAGAATGGTGTCATATTCGCGCTCAGCATCCGCGAAAACCCCGAGTCTAAAATTTCAGGTCAATTATTTGTAGCTGCAGAGTTTTCTCAGTGCGCATGCGCAGTACCGGGTCGCAAACTTGGAATTTTGTCAAACTGGTGTCATATTTGTGCTCAGCATCCTCGAAAACCCCTCAGTGCAAAATTCCAGGCCAAGCGACGCGCATTTTTCAAGCGCGCATGCGCAGTAGTGGGCCGCCATCTTGAAATTTCACAAAACTGATGTCATATTCGTGATCAGCTTCATCGAAAACCCATATAAACCAAATTTGGTGCGAATTGGTTGATTTTTTGAAAAACCAAATTTTTCATGTGACCTTGGCCGCCATCTTGGATCTGCCATATGGAATTTCAGCCCACTTGTGGTCCTATCTTTTAGAGAAACCATTTATTCCACCAGATACAGAGATTCAGCACCCTACAACATTGCTTTTATGTGCAAGTTTACGATTCTTTGGAAACAAAACTGGTTTTTTTAACATTTTTTAGCCTTCAAGCCGCCGTTTTCCAAAAATGGCGGCAGATATCATGAATCTGAGGCCAGATTCAAAAAGAGCAGGAAAAATTACTTCAGGATACATGGTCTGGGTCAGTTAAAAAAATGTTTACCACGTGAACACAGCGCTTGAACAAAACATAAAATCTATGGTCTTTTTCCCCCTGGTGGCTTGGTGCGTCCAAGATACCGTATCTTTCTCTGGGGATTTAAGTGGCTTAGGCGGCTTCCTCGGAGCGCGCTCCTTCTGCTTCTCCCTGTAGCCTCAAATTCCTGTGAGATTGGCATCTCCTTGGTGGTTCACTTGCGTTTGCTAGCAGGGGTTGCAACTCGGCGAGGGATATCCTGCTGGATACTAGGTGACCGGAGTACCTTATTTCGGACAGTTTTGAATTTCAGGAAGCGGACCTTCATTGCCCTGAGTATATCTCGAAGGTTTGGAGGTGCGCTGTTTCGTCCTCCTCGTGTTGAAGAGCTTCTCCACAGGTTTTTGCTGCAGGTATTGGGAGATAAGGATCTCCCCAGATGTTTGGTTGTTTAGCATTTTTCAATTTTTTTTATTTGCTGGACTTTTCACAATGCTGTTTTTCTCCCCGTCCTGTGTGATAAGTGTTGGTGGTCGGTATTCCCGTCCCCTCTGAATACCGCCGTCACGACCATCAGGCTCCCCACGTCGCAGCAGACTTTGAGGACAATGGCCTCGGAGGAGCCCTTCCCCACAAGCAGCAAGGCTCTATCCGGGTGTCATCCGGCACTACTATTCCCGAGGAGATTTTTGCCGTCTGGGGCCCTATTCTCGAGAGTGTGTGATATTTTTCGTATACGAGAAATTTCGATGACCGTATATCGTATACGACATCGAAATGCTATTTTCAACTGCCATGCGATAAGAGGGCTTCGATAATTCTCGCATACGATATACTTACATCGTTGCCACATAGAATGGATGGGCTATCCCGTTAAAGAAATTTCGAGGACTAATAAATGTACAGATTTTATGACTTCCAAATACCCGCGAGATTCGGTTTGGTTATTTCAAAGATATGTGTCTATAAGTATGTCGCAAAATTGGAAACACCGATTTAACCCAATTGAATTACAAGCGGAGCATCGCACGTGACATTATGTATTATTGACGTGCATATTTGGTGAAGCAAAACTTTTAATTTTCTAGAAATATACATTGTTCATGCACAATACATGTACAAACCAAAGATATTGCAATAAAAAAATCTTTGCGGTAAAAGGGTCTGCCTGAAAATGCAAAGATCTCATGGTGACCAGATGCTTTATTGTTGTAAAAGTCCATGAGTTTTCACCAATCTCTGGCGACCAAATGTTTTATTGCACTTTGCCCACTAAGGGGTTTTCTTCACACTGTTTGAAAGGACTAGAAGTTTTTATGCATAAACTCGCTATCGAACTTTATTATATTGTGGTATAAAATTCATGTACTTATCCAGTCAAATTAAAGTAAATCATTGAATGCGCTGTATCATTCATCAATTTTCCATCACACTTGTATAATAAATTTAATATACTCGTTTATGCATAAAAAGTTCCAGTAAAAGTACATTAAATTTCAAGTACATTTTTTTTACAGTGCAGGTATGCGCGAACTCAAGAACGGCGAGAGTAAAAAAATTAAAGTTTTTGATTCTTTATTATTTTCTCTCAGTCGTTAGTCAGCCGTCGTTCCGTAAATTAATAATTTACAATTTTTTTCGTGATATATTTAATACTTACGATTATCAAAAACAAACTTTGTAAGCAAACTAAACGGCCGCAAGTAGGAGATAATATTGAAAAATGTATACGAGATCTTGATATCGTATGTAACTACCCACCCGATACGAAGTATTCGATAATTATCGTATACGACCGACGTATCACCGCTGAGAATACAGTTTTGATGAGGCATGCGATAATTTAGTAACTTTCACAAAATATCGCATACGATAAAATCGAGAATAGGCCCCCTGGTGAGGCAACCAGATTATTGGTGAGTAGGCAGACCCGGGCCTCTGTACTATGCGGCAGTCTAGGTCCGCTGAACCTATTTTTTTCCTCTGCACCCTCTATCGTCCAGACCACAGCGACGAAAGGGAGCATCCAGTCGGACGAAAGCGCCCCGGCTGAGTGGACCCCGCATTTGCTTGTGTTTTGCTCATGAGTAATGCAGTGTGGTGCATAAATGAGCTGAGTGGTGAGCTGTTTCTTAGTCACATACGTCACGTCCAAGTCTCCATCTTTTCGTGGCCACTGGGGGCCGTGCGAGACCTCCGGTATGCTTCAGCTTAAGCCTCCTCATCCACACTCGCGAGGGTTGTACCCCCTCCCAGGAAGTTGCACGTCGCAGACATCTCGGCAAGGTCCTACAGCTCCTAAAGGAGGACTCGCACACTGACTAACGTGTTCAACGGAGCCTCTCTCCCGTTCCGTCCCACAATTTTGGCCCACATATCTTTAATGAACATGTGAATTATGTTATGCCGGAGCTACAACAAATGGGATTTTTTAATAATCCTCAAAGTCGAGCGCGAAATTCCATAGGTTTCTCAACTTCCGACCCGGTAAATTCGGACAGTTACATCCATCGATGGAGCGAAAAGATGAAAGAATACGCACAAATGAAATCCCTTTATCGAATCTTGAGAGCATTGCAAAAGAAAAGTAAATCAAGCAAATCATTCCGCGGAGAAGAAATGGGTGTTAAAAATTATTAGCGGTGCAAAACTGTAAACACAGGTTTGGCCAAAACATTGTCGAGTACTTTTATGAAAAATTATCACGCTGCAGTAATGCTCGCATGGGGAATCTCTGAGATCATCTAGTGAGTGTTTGATGAATTGGACAACGTTGACGCAGACCGAAATGCAAAAGGTACCTAAATTGGAATGAGAGACTGGGTACGTAAAGAATTTTGACCTTGTTTAATACGAATCTGAAGCTGAGGTTTAAAATTTCAGAAAGGCGTCCAAAAATGCAAGATCTGACTTGATTTGAATGGATCCTCATGTAGGAATGCCGACCTCTTGCCGTTCTTGGACAACCGTCTACGTCTTAGGCCAGTATTAGCAGACAACACGCGACTGTAAGGATATGCCCAAGCCCCAACAGGATAATGGATCATGAATGGGCTAGTCCCTAATCTAAGATTCGGCGCCGAATATCAACCACGTAAAGAACCAACATTGGCTCAGGAAATAGTAGGCATCCGTTGAAGTAGCAGAATAACGTTATGCCAGGACATGCCCAAGCTTGACCAGAGATTTGGCCAAAAAATGGGTCACGCATTATTTTAGGAATCTTCTGGTACTCCAACGGATGCCCAGTAAACACATAATTGAACAGCAATGTAACCTGGAAGTTATATGTGATTGTAACAATGTAACGCTTGCATTATGTTGTGGCTATGTAACGTAGGAGTAACATGTGATGTTTTATTTGTTATATGCAGGTAATGTTACCTTTATGTGACATATTTTCGTTGTAGTTGCATAACAAAAGCTATGAAACCGCAACGCAATGTGCAAGTAACAATTGGGACGTCACTTTTGTGCTAGGAAGGCAATGTTACAGTTATGTAACGTGGCAACATTGCAAGAACGTTGCAAGGGAATGTTACATTTACGTAACAGGCATATTACAGTGGTTATGTAAGTGTTATATTTCGGAGTTCCGTCACCGTTATGTAACAAAAGTGTGTAACTGTAATGCAACACATATGTAACGATTGTAATGTAACTCCGGCTACAGTCCAGTCATATTACAATTATGTAACGTTGCAAGGGAATGTAACATTTACGTAACATGCACATTACAAAGATTATGTAACATCGTAAACATGCACGTTATGTAACTGTTATATGCTGTAGTTACGATACAGTTACATAACGAAAGTGTGTAGCTAATGCAACATGTATGTAACGATTGTAATGTAACTGTGGTGATAGTCGAGTCATGTTACAGTTATGTAACGTGGCAACGTAGCAAGAACGTTACATATTTATACAGAATGTTATGTCCGTTAGGTGGCTGACGACTCAAACCTTTCTCGCAAGCGATTCGTGACCCTAGCGTCTATAAGACTGAACGACTTCGCAGCTCTAAATAAACAGTGAGAGATACCCTTCGGAGGTGCCCCATCTGGTTGGCATTATTCGCCAGTAGCTTGTTCTGCTTTTAATTGTAGCAGCTATTTTTTTTACCTTTTAAGGATAGCGATTTTGCAACCCGTGAAGCTCTTTTATGAACTTTCAGTCTACAAAAGAATTTCACGCGAAGTTACCTTTCGAAGTTGCGGTTTCGTAATTTTTACGTTACTTGTTTCACATCAGTAGTATTACTGTTGGGTGGGAAATAATAACTTACATGTAAGTTACAGGTGATGTTACTTGTAACTTTCGGTTACATTGCTGTTACGTTGCGGTTACATTGCACAAGACACTAGCAATATTAGGGGAAAACGGAGGAATAACGAACACCTAAGAAAGAATCGAAATTAAACACACGAAAAAGAAAGTAATTGAATATTTTAAGAATCAAATTCACAGCTTGACATGTCTTGTTTGACACAGTGACAACATTTTTCGATATACTATCGAAAAATAAACTTTTTCCGCGGCTGTAGAAAATATGCCAATGTACGGCATTACCCTCACCGTCGGGTAATAGCGAACAGGGAGTGGGCAATCCCGAACAATGCTTTCGGAGATCTAAAAAATAAGGTTTTAGGCACTCCAATAGACTCAAACTAGGAGAATAATCAGGAACTTTTATTTTTATCGAATACTCAACACAATTATAATTTAAACATGGGTAATTTTTATTTGTTTGACTAAAATAAATGTATCTCTTTGTCGCTCTATCATCTATCACATTAATTTATATCACAGTTTCCACGTTTCGTCTTTTCCATACTCGCAATATACGAATCACTTTCTTGCTCGAACTCTCGCTGCTCGTTTAAGCTTTGGTTTTTTTTATCACTTCTCGATTCCTTGTTTTGCGCCTTTGACTTTTTCGGTGCCACTTCCGTTTTCTTCCTCTTCTCTAATACATTCTTAGGCGGCGAGCTCTTCTTTCCCTTCACACTTTTTTCTTTTGAAGTCTCCTTGGACGTTTGGCGCTCCTTTTTCAGCAGTAATTGCTGTTTTACCGGAGAACTTGTGATCACAATGAAATGCTGTTTCTTTCTTCCTTTTCTCGGAGGAGCCACGTCTTTGACCATATTGTCCTCCGCGACAATCTGTTAAAGGATCGATAAGCTTGTTTGAGACATCGGACCCACAGCGATCAAAGAATCCTTCGGCTCGATCTCCATTTCAATGAATTGTTGATCAAAATTCGGCGATTGGGGAATGACTCGCGAAACCGTATTTTATGCCCCACGTCCTCGAACATTATCGGAATATCCTCGATGTTGTACGAAACGGTTTCTTCTGCGAGCTCATTAGATAAAGCGAAAGACAATGCTTCCGGGCCAGAAATCACGATACTGCCAGGAGTTTGAAGAGCGTCGGATGCGAGAAAGTCTTGGTCCGTAAACACGCCGCGATTCACTGGACAAATTCCAGTGCATTCGAAGCCTGACACAGCGTTTCGAATATCAGCGACGGCTATGTATGCCTTGTTGAAAATCGATGCCAAATCATAATGAGTGATTCGCTGCAACACCTTCGATCTGATGAAAAAGTCAATCTCTTTTTTGAACGCTTTTTTAAGTGGTCCGTAGAATGTGACGTCCAGTGGTTGCATACGGTGGGAAGTATGCGGAGGGAGCGACAGCATAACGATGCCATTTTCTTTACAGAATTCGAAGCTATCCAGAGAGATGTGACTGGCATGATTATCCAATATCAGCAGGCAGGAGTCCTCTTTCGAAGGCTTGGCGTGATTCTTGAAATGTTTCAGCCACACCAAAAAGAGGTTCTCGTTTATCCATCCGTTGGAAGAGCAGTAGTAAATGACATCGTGTGGTCCTCCAGTCGCTAGCTGTGGTGTCATTCGCTTTCGGGGGAATATAAAAATCGGATGAATATATGTCCCCGAAGCATTCATCGTACACACTACTGTGACATTTTTGCCACGCTCGCCGATCCTCACTGCTCCGATCCTCTTCTGGCAAGTATCACACCTGGCTCTTGAACCGTGGTGATCCGTGGTGACCAGTTTCATCGACGTTGAAAATTTTTGACCGTGCAAACAGACGCTGTGACATAACAGACTCCAAATTGTCGTAGAACAGTGTCACTTCCTCTCGATTGAATGCTGAGATACGATTAATGTTTGTGGCTTCAGGCTTTCGAACGCTGACGGATGGATTTCGCTTCATAAAGCCATGCAGCCAATCGCGCCCAGCACACTTTTTTTCTGAATTAAAGTTGTGTCGAAAGTTGCTGTTCGGCGTACTCATACGTCGTGGAACCAATTTCTTAATGGTTTCTGCCATCAGATTTTCTTCCGTTGCCGTAAGAACTGGCTTGCATCCCATTTGCGGACCCGAAATCTGAAGTTCTGGAGACGAATTCAATCGTCCATGCAGTGTCGTAGTGAGAATGCCGAATTGTTTTGTCGCTTTTCAAATCGACGTGCCTTCTTACACACACTGCATTGCGTTTTCTAATTGGGTAGCTGTCCACGACGCTTTTTGCGTCGTTCGCTCTCGATGTCGAGGCATCTGTAATAACATTTTCATAGAGTATTTAGTAAATAATAAATTCTACATACGTGACCTTGAAATTCCGTAATAAACGAACTGTATTCGCGAATAAACTAATACTCAATACATCAGAATAATATAATTCCGTCGACCACACATATTAGACCATAAAATAACATTATTTCATCGATACCACGAGTTAAATAGACAATAAATATAATACTAACCTCGGTCGCTGCGTCCGCTCGGCGTTAGACGTCACTCGTGCCATGCGTTCGCGATTGCCAACAAATGCTGTTCGCTATTACCCCGAAACGCCTTCACAACGTAATATTTGTCTGCAGCCGGTAATATTTGGGCGAGAACAATTTTTCAAAAACAATATGAAAGTAAAAATAGTAACGAATACATCTGAATATCTTAAGTAAAATATTAGCGAATACAAATAGGAAGAAATCCTCATTTCGTTTGAGGTGAATTTTTTTAGATCGTGAATCGACAAAAAATGTCAGATCTCTTTTTAAATGTTTTTATAATTATTTAATTTAAAAAAACAACAATTTAGTCACACTTCATGTACATTAATCGACGAAAAAGATTGTAATCCGATATTATCAATACATAATGAGTTATCGGGGTGTCCGGTATTACCCACTGTACGCCATTGCCCCGTTCTCCCCTATGCAAATATAACGGTTGTGTTATGTAAGTGTTGTAACATATGTATGTTACTTGTTACATAGCAGTTACATTACGCAACGTATGGGCAACATAACTCAAATGTAACGGTTACGTAACGCATGTTACATAACACGGTAACATTGTTGAGTGGAAAATAATAACGAACATGTAAGTTACAGGTGATATTACTTGTTCCTGGACCAATGTTGGTTCGTTGCTTGGTTGATATTTGGCGATAGTTTGGCGCCGAATGTCAAATTAGAGACTGGCCCATTGACGATCCATTATCCTGTTGAGGCTTGGGCCTATCCTGACAGCCGCGTGGTGTCTGCTAATACTGGTCCAATACACAGACGGTTATCCAAGAACGGCAAGGGATCGGCATTCCTACATGGGATGCCGGGCTGAAGGCTGTGCTCTTAATCGGGCCAACGTCGGCCCAGATTAGAAATCTAATGCCTGGCTGCTAAGCTTCGTCCACGCGTCACATTTTGGTGGATTGCCCATGATAAATGCCAAGCATTGGCCAATACAGTTCAATGCCTAGCCAAGGCTGGGCCGCTAGTCAATTCCTACATAGGCTATAGGTACAACACGAGAAGTCTTCCTGAGTCAAAATTTTAACCCCCGGTTAGCCCTCCGGGAATCCCAGATCGTTTGACGAGGCCAAACCCGACGCCGGTTTCATCCTCCGTACAGCCGACAGTGACCCTACTTGGAGGTTCAACCGTTATTTGCCACCCTCCGTACAGTCTTCCTCACTCCGTGTAGAGCCTCAGACGGCCCTAAATGAGGTATAGTACCCGCGTTGAGCCTATGTAACCTATTGAAATGCAGATAACCCGACTTAAGCTGCAAACATAGAAAAAAAACGTGCCCTGATGAAAACTCACGAAGAGTTCAACATCTTATTGGTGTGAATAATATATTTTGAGGAATGCAAACCAATTCACTCGTTACGATAAATCCAGACAAAGTTTTTTACTCATTATCATACTTTCTTCACATGTAATTGTACTGTAGTTGTACTGACAAAGCTGTATCTTTCTTGAGGCTTCGAGCGAATAATTGTTTTTTCCATACTTTCTTAGACGATGCATATTTCGGACTAAAATCGATCAGATTCACATGCAAGAAGATATAGATGTATCTGAATCTAATTTGATTTTGGATTTAATTTAGAAAAAGCAATATTAATAATTTTTTATAAAATAGGAAACAATTTTTTGACTTCGTTGGTATCTCAAATCACCTTTAAATGTTACACTGAGAAAAATGAACGGCTCTGGCAAGAAAACGAAGTATTGCTACATCCATATTACTTATTATAGCCATGGATACAGTTTCATGAGCAACGCGTATTTCTGTAACAGCAATATAGTTTTGCTGGCCATGTATTTGTTACTTTAACCATACGAGGAATTACCCAGAACGATATGGTGTAGTTATTGGAGAAATTTCGTTAGTCGGGTGCAGTGCAAATCCCAGTATAGCTGTGGGAGCTATACGCGCCGGTGCAGGAGCTATACGGTTGGTTGCGAGAGCGGCGCGTACGCTATACTCATGCGCGACGGCGACCGGCATCAACACGTGCAGCATTGTCTTGTGGATATTTCTTTGATTAATAAGCGAATTTTTCATCAATAGATGAGTGGGTGAAGTACAAACTGCAGGCATGGGGTTTGCAGAACTGGCAGAGAAGTTTTGAAGGTAAGTCATAAATTAATTAATAGTAATGTATGCGATTGATGCTGGCCATCCTTCCTAACCTTAAAATAATTTGGCGTAAGCAATAATAATTTTTGTTCCAATTCAACCTCATTTTATTCATTATGCCCAATATTCATAGAGAATTTTGCATGGTCAATGCCAGGTTTTTTGCCTTATATTTATGGTACATATATTTAAGGGGGCCCAACTACCAAAAAAAATCATAAGAAAAAAAAATGTATTAATGATATCCTGCTTTTAAAAAATCGTACATTTAAATCTCATGAAGTACATACCCGCGTAGAAAAAAAGAATCTTGTGAAGAATCTTTTAAAGAATCTTAAAAAAAGTCTTGAAAGAATCTTTACAGGAATCTTGAAAAGAATCACGCATAGGAGCCGGAGCAAGATTCTTTCCAGGATTCTTTTCAAGATTCTTTCCATCCGAAAGCGTTATGAGAATCTTTGAAGGAATCTTAATGAAATTCTTCAGAGGAATCGAGCGAAACCTGTTGTTGCTTTCCAGGATTCTTTTCAAGATTCTTTCCATCGGAAAGCGTTCTGAGAATCTTTTAAAGAATCTTCGAAAGAATCTTGAAAAGCGTCTTTAAGAGAATCGTGAAAAGATTCCGTCCATTAAATAGAAAAATCGTTGAAAAAATTTTAATGAAATTCTTCAGAGGAATCGAGCGAAACCTGTTGTTGCTTTCCCTTGGTGTCGAAACAGTACATTTCGGTATGTCAACGAAGGGTAAACCACTCGTGTATAGTAGAACTCAGGACAGCTTTGCAGTCTTATATACTGTTCAGGCTTCATGTCACTTGCGAGAAACGTTTCGACCGCTCGCCATCTAGCGGAGTATTGAATATAAGTGTTTCGTACGATGCCACTAGATGGCGAGCCGTTAATGCCAAAATTTATATACCATAACTGAAGCACTTTTTAACCCTCTCGGATCTGTTCCATAATTGGCCATATATTAGTACTACTTAATAGTACTGTATGTGAATTTTTTCTGATTTTTTAGTACACGTTTCGAAAATAGGCTTTTTTCCAATCCTGTAATTATGAAACAGATCCGAGAGGGTAAAAAAATAGTGGCGGCTTTGGTGGAGAAATTGGCGGCCTTAAATAATAAATAACATAGTGATTAACAAAATTGATATTTCTTTGTCTCAGCATAACACCGGAACGACTTGAAGCATTATCGGTTATGATCAAGCTGACGTTTCCAACAGAGGATATTTACAGCTATTACGTGCCGTATCTTATGGACATTGTTACAAGAAAAAAAAGTGTGCGCCAACGGAAAATTATACGACATGTATAATACTCATCATTCGTTTCTTCTTCTATCAAAAGCCACCAGTAGCTTGCGAGGGACAAAATGAAAATCTGAAGATTGTTCTGCACCTGTCCGACTGGGTTTTCGGAAAGATTTCACAACTGCTGGTAAATTAATGTTTTTTTATAAACTTTTAAACATCTCGAAAAGTTAGGTAAAGTATTGTTGATGTTATTTATAATATACATTTTTTGTAGACGATACACATTTTGATTGACATTTTTTGTACTTACGAGTATGAAAAAAAGTAGAGTGACTGAAGAATTCAATAGGTCCTTGGTCTACAGTGGAAAAATATCGGGGAGATACATCGAGAGGAAGAATAAAAAAATTGTACTCAACGAAAGATATTTCGAGCGAAACTTATATTGCTAGTTACCGGGCTTCAAAGGATTCGAAAAAAGGAGTGACCCTAGTATGGATAATTAAGTGGTTACCGAAAATTGGATTACCATTGACTTCATGCGTTGTTAGGTTTCACGGAAAGTTTCAATGCGAATTACTCATGTTGTTTTTGCAAGATGGACAAGAGCCAACGGTCTTTAGCAACTATAGAAAGCAAGATTTCCGACGAACTAAAAAATTATATCAAAGAGACCTGTTAGACGATATTTCTCGTACAGGGCTTCAGGGTAATTGTATTTTTCACAGCTTACCTGATTTCCATGTAACTGAAAACTTATTGGTTGATTTGATGCATGATATTCTCGAAGGAGTGTACACATTTAACATGGTTTCTATAATAAAGCATTATATTTCTGGAGTAAAGTTATTTACTCTGGAACAATTAAACATGAATATGGAACTTCACGACTATGGCAGGACTGATTGTAGCAACGCTCCACCTCAGATATTAGCTAGACATCTCAATAATGACACTATAAAAATGTCTGCTGCTGAAATGTCTAATTTTGTTATACATTTCGGAGTGCTCATTGGTCATTTAATTCCTCCTAGTGATCCAGTATGGCAGATGTACTCTATTTTACGTCAGATACTCGCTCTTGTAATTACGATGCGTATTCAACCAGGATGTAGTGAACTTTTGAGATCACTAGTGTAAGAACACCACAGATTGGTGTTGAAAGTCCTGAAAAGAAATCTACGACCGAAAGACCATCTCCTGGTACATTATGGAACTGTCATGTCGGAATGTGGACCGTTGGTCAATCATAAGGAAACATAAGGAATCAAAACAGGTAGCAATCGCGTCAAACTCGACAGTAAATCTATGTAAAACTATCGCAACTAAGCTCCAGTTGAAACTTGCATATCAGTTTTATACGAATAAAATCTTCACTGTAGCTGAGAAATTTGGATCTTCGACCCCTATCATATTGAAAGATTTACCAATTACATTCGACAGTTATTTGAAAAAGAACTTGAAGGGATTGAATGCAAAAGTCGATGTGCTTAAGTGGATCAAGCAAAATGGTAGTACATATAAACCTGATATGGTTCTTTCTGTCGATGGAAATGACAGTGGCCCACGATTCGTCATAATTAACTACATATTTATGAATAAGAATGCAGTTCATTTTATTGTAAAAAAATTGGAAACAATTTTCAACTCGCACGTCTATGCGTATGAATTACTCAATGCATCGAAGACATGTACCGTAATCAGTGACAAGCATTTGATATGTTCTCGCCCTTTGAGCATCATAAAAACGCCAAATAAAAATTATAATATATTAGGGTCTTACTTATAAAAAAAACTGTTAAAATAGATTCTAAGACGAAAATAATAAATGGTTTTTTAAATCGAGTTTTGTGCTTTTTCTTTTGTAAATAATATAACCTGAACAAAAAATTCAACATTGTTTTTGATATCTAAATTTGATTGTGTTGAAATATGTATTTAGTTATTTAAAAAAAATTTTTTTTAGTCAATAAAAAATTATAAATTATTATATGTTTTGTTGGGTAAACAGAAAATTCTTAACAAAAACTAAATATTTATGTTACCATAATCGAATATAGATCGGTTACCTATTAATAACTACTTTTCTCAATATATTTATCAAAACTATTTATGAAAATGCAAGTTGAATATGGCATGGCTGCTAAAAGTTAGTCATCGTTCAGTTCTCACAGCTATACCATTTCGCTCCTGCAAGCGGACGGCGTCAAGCGGAAGGGTTCAGCTGTTAGAACTGGACACTAACTGTGTTGTGCCGTCAGATTTCAATATAGCTCTAGCAAACCGATATTCAGTCGGCAGAGCCGTACATTTTTCTCAGTGTATATGTCTTAAATAGAGATTGTTCCTTTCATCGAAAAAAAATGTATATTAAAATATTGTTGATATCATATAAAAATATATTATATCTATGGCAATATAAAAAGTGTAATAAAGGCTTTTGTCTTTCTGAATTTGTTTCTTATATTCATAATATAAATAATTATACGTCCATTGATGTTTGGGTTAACGAAGGGTGTAATAGTTCTGTAGTAGGCTCAGAGGAGGGTCTGGGACATTCAGCGATAGGCTCAACGGAGGGTCTGGGAGATTCTGCAGTAGGCTCAACGGGGGGCCTGGGAGGTTCTGTGGTAGGTTCTATGAAGTTTTTTTAGGGTCTGCTTCACCCTCCGTGACCCTCCGTTAAGTCGAGATGTCTACTTTGTGCCATTTGGGGAGTCTGGTAGGGTGAAATTCAAATGTTAAACTATGCACGATACCCTCCTTTAACCCTGCAGAATGCCTTCTTTCATCCTCCAGGCTATGGCAGTAGATCTCAGTCATTGTAGGTTAAAAGGAGGGTAAAAATTTCGACTTGGGTTATTTAGTCAGATGACTAGCGGTCGTGCGTCGGCAAAATTTTTCAGCCAATAAGAAAAAGAAGTGTCAGCGCAGAATGGCCCCAGTACTCAGACTGGTGCTGACAAACTTTGTTCGTCGACAATGATCTACCCTAGCGGATCCGAGCAACCGTCATTTTGTAGTTGCTTTACGGTCGTATACTGTTGAAGTTATCTACGAATTGTTATTTATGTTAATAGAGTTCTATATTCTGATTCCTAAAAACAATAGACTCTGTAAAGGTTAGCTGGGAGTGATAGTTTTCTTTTTCATAAACAACTTGCGTTTGTTTTCAGTTTACATCTATCTTTCAGATTGATATGTACGATCTCTAATAAAGTTTCTTTGTATGAACAACTCTAACATATACAAGTAACCGTCATTATGAGGTTCATTTCCAGTTGCTTTGCCGTAACAGAACCATAATGTAACCGACAAAGCGACCGTTGCTTTGGAACAAAAAAGTACTCGATTGCAATTACAAAGCGACCAATGTTTTAACCAAAAACAAATCTCAAAGTAACGTAGAAGTAACCGACAGTTTGCTTACAGTTGTTTTTCGGTTATTTGAAAGCAGGGATGGGCATAATTTATTTAGAAAAATAAATAAATACCGAATAGTTTTTCACTCGTTATTTTTTATTCAGCTTACATAACGAATGATTTTTCATTCATAATTAAAAAAAATAAAACTAACGAATGATTTTTCATTCATTATCTTTTAGAGTTCAAATAACGAGTGAAAAATCATTCGTTATTTAAGATGAAAATAAATAACGAGTGAAAAACTATTCATAATCTTTAGAGTTTTAAATAACGAACCCGAGTCGAAAATTTTACCCTCCTTTTAACCTACAATGACTGAGATCTACTGCCGTAGTCTGGAGGGTGCAAGAAGACATTCTGCAGGGTGAAAGGAGGGTATCATGCATAGTTTAACATTTGAATTTCACCCTACCAGACTCCCCAAATGGCAGAAAGTAGACATCTCGACTTAACGAAGGGTCACGGAGGGTGAAGCAGACTCTAAAAAACCTTCATAGAACCTCTCAGACCCTCCTCTGAGCCTACCACAGAAACCCCCATACTCTTCGTTGATCCTGCGAAAGTTCCTTCCATATACACTATTACACCCTCCGTTAACCCAAACATCAATGGAAATATAATTATTTATATTATGAATACATATAAGAAACAAATTCAGAAAGACAAAAGCGTTTATTAAACTTTTTATATTGCCATAGATATAATATATTTTTATTTAATATCAACAATATTTTAATATACATTTTTTTTTTATAAAAGGAACAATCTCTATTTAAGACATATAACATTTAAAGGTGATGTGAGATACCAACGAAGTCAAAAAATTGTTTCCTATTTTCTTAGAAATTATTAATATTGCTTCTTCCAAATTAAAGACAAAATCAAATTAGATTCAGATACATCTATATCTTCTTGCATGTGAATCTGATCGATTTTAGTCCGAAATATGAATCGTCTAAGAAAGTACGGGAAAAAAAGAAAAAATATAAATAAATAAAATCCGAGCTGAATCTGGCGCAGAGAATCCAATAGGTAAAATCATTGATTCTTCTATTCAATAACGAATGTAAAATTAATAGAAGATTAATGAGAGGTAAATTAACGAGTGGTTGATTGACAATTGCTAAGCAATTGGCAATAATATTTGTGAATTCTGCCGTTTGTATTATTTATGCGATTTTATCCGCTGTGCGCTCTGAAATCGTATGGGTATGCAAATGTTGTAGAAATTTTCATAGATTGGATACAATAATGCGCGCTCAGATTCAAACGTGAGTTCTTTGAAAAAAAGCAATTTCCTTTAATGTTCTCCGCTGTGCGCTCTGACATTGTGGGAATATGGGTGGGTGCTGTGGTATTCTTGTATTCAGAAACCGCTATGCCTAACTTGCTTCTATTTACTCAGCTTCCGTTGAGGAAATAGTAAGCAATAATTTTTCTCAACAATAAAGGTTGTTATAACGAGTGTTGGTTTTACAGGATTAAACACCCTTGGAGAAAGAGAAAGGAGAGTTGTACTGCAGGCCATAAACGACAGAAAACGAGAGGGCTCAATACTGAGCATGCCTACCAGTATCAACAATCCGAACGATGTTAACGAAAAGAACGATGATGCTGAATCAAGCCACGCTGATACGGACAGTAATAAGTCGTATATAACGAGCAGAATGAAATATCGTGACAACACTATCGAAGCTTTGAACAGTGTTGCCAAGGCATTGGAAGAAATGATAGCTGCACAAAATGACATGAGTCATTTTCCTAAAGGGAATAACTACCCTCGTCGATAAGCTGGACGGGCGTTCTTCTCGTACATCAAGCAATCACGATCCTCGAAGCAACGAGCGAAGAAACGAAACGAATACGGTAACTCCAACAGCTAATACAGCTGATGCAGGAACGAGTGATACTGTACTTGGAGTAGGCCGTCGTGAAATAATTGAGTTGATTCAAAACGAGATGAAACGAGCGGGTATCAACTCAAGCAATAACGAGAGTAGACCAAAGTCTTCGGGATCTGATGTGCTAAAAGAAATAAGCGAGAAGATACGAGTAGAGCTTGTGGGCAAAGATTCGAACAAACGAGAGTACAAGTTGACGAATCAAACGAAATTCGAGCATTTTATGGATTTTCTCACATCCGAGTTGCGAATCTTAGATTTGCTTTATATCATTAACTCGGATGAGAGACTTAACTTCGCAGTTGACGATGTGACGAGAGAAAAACACGTCTTTAAAGTTAGAGATATTTTGATCAATCGATTGGATCAAAATCATTACTTGAAAATTGATAAGATCCAATTGAGATTTTGAACAAGATCAGAGAAATTAAACGATGTGAGTCGAACTTGACTTCTATGACGATTCGAAAACGACTCTATAACATGGAATATGATCCGAGCAAAGAAAAGGCAGCGGAGTGTTGGGATCGCTTCGAGGAATTGGTACGAAATTACGATGGTCTACCAAACGTGAACCCTCTCTCGCACGATGAAAAGAGAGATGCGTTCTTTAATGCAATAACTCCAGCTATACCTCAAGGTCAGTCCATTGAATTCATGACGACGAATTCAACTGGCAAAGGTTTGACATATGATCAGCTGAACGCGTTTATCATACAGCACGAAGCCAACAAGACCCTGTGTTTGAGAATGCAAAAATGAAATGATAAGGGCATAGATAGAAGGGTGGCTTCGCTAATTTATTTCGTGACTAGGTATACTTATTTAAACACATACACTTTACACACAAATTGAGGAGTCTTTTAACAATGCGAGAAGTCTGAAAGGTGAGATAACACTGAGATTAGTTTTTGATATTGAGAAAACTTGAGAGTTCAACTGTCTTTTATCGGCAACGGGATGTAGCCACGTGCCCGACGAGATTCACTTTTGTTTCGCAGTAATGCCTGAGCAGCGTGCTCCCGAGAATTATATTAATTCCGCGATGCACTTGATGAGCAGAACTATTAATTTACTTGCGACATGAGTGAATGAGTGGACTCATGAGAAAATGAGACGACACAAGTGAGAGAACCCATGAGTGAGATTCGATGAATCCCACAATGGATGGCGGTTGACGATCGAAGAAAAACTGACGATTGACTCACGACGCCGTCGATCCGTGCGTGACGAGCGCGTCGTCTTGCGCATACTAGGGCGCCTGGAAAGTGCTGCCACAAAAGGTGGCGCAAAAGGGAATTCTTCTTTTGGGAAAGTATTTCTCAAACACCCTGTGACAGGAAAAATTATTTGCGTCACCTCGACGTCGGAACCGCGAACTGACTCCTCGACAAACCGCGCTTTTATTTTAAGTCGCGCGAATTCGACAATTTTACACGACGCTCACCGCGAGCCGTTAGCGCATTGATACATCTACGCGCCTAATCGACGCACTCGAACGCGTAAGAAGACGCTGGCTGCGACAGCGCGCCGCGTCGAAATAGGCCGGTCTATTGACCAATTAGGGCGAAGGGACGCGTCCAAGTCCCTTAACGTAACGTACGACGCTGCGCTATCGAGCGACGATCGAAAATCACTTGCTCGCCGACGTCTGTAACGAGTAGTCTCGCTTTACTTTGTCAATCTTATTTCTGAATTATTGGATTTATTGTGTCCGTCGATTATTGTTCGTCGACATTCTGATAGACGATAGTATTCGTCAAATAATATTTGTGAAATTATTTACCACTCGACCACTGAAGGAAGGTGGAACTAGATTCGACAATCGAGAGGGCTGACGGAGATCGTTTAATAAACGCAGTAACTGTAAATCAAAATTGTCCATTGTAATTCTTTATTTCGCTGTCCCTTGCAATCTTTCCCTTTGGGTGGTTCGATGCAAAGGTTTGCTACCTACAATCCGATCAAGGCACTGAGTTCACCGGAGGATACACAGTGGAAGTCCTGAAGAAAATCGGCGCTGAATCACGATTTTCGAGTCCAGATACTCCTGAGCATAACGGAGTGGCGGAACGGTTTAATCAAACCATTCAGAGAAAGGTGCGAGCATACATGTATCATTCAAAACTTCCTGAAAATATGTGGGATTTGGCTCTTGGAGCAGCTACATATGCATATAATAGGACTCCGCATAAATCGATTGATATGGCGATCCCTATTCAGAGGTTTGCACCGAGGAAAAATCTCTCGTAGTGTTAGCTTTTAGTCGTAGAATTAGCTTGTAAGCGAGCTAGATATATATATATATATATATATATATATATATATATATATACACACACATATATATATATGTGCTATATATATATATGTGTTATATATATATATATATATATATATATATATATATATATATATATATATATATACACACATATGCACACATTTATCCTACCCCTAATAATCGACAAAGTGCTTGAGCCGGTTTACATGCACCGTGCTCGCCTTTCTGCCCTTTTTAATGACCACGGTAACCGGAGATTTTATCTCGACTACCTTATGTGGCCCCGTCCATTTAGGGGTTAATTTTGCAGAACGGCCCCGCCGTACAGTCCCGTCGCGCAGCAGCACTCTGTCACCAACATGATATTCCCGTTCCTCGGAATTTTTATCGAATTGCAGCTTCGATTTTAGTTTTGCGAACTGCAAATTGTCGTGTGCTACGGCCCATGCTGCTCGTAGCCGCTCCCGTAGCTCTCCCGCATAATCCTCATGACTGTACACAGCCCGTGGCTCTTGTTTCACGGCCGTCGGTAATACTGCGTCTCGTCCAAACACCAACGCATACGGAGACAATCCCGTAGCTGTGTGCGGCGTAGTGTTGTACACAAACATGACATACGGTAACCATTCGTCCCAATTCCCTTGATCCTCATCGATGTAATTCTTTAGATATTCGGCTAGAGTTCGATGAGAACGCTCAAGGGCTCCATTACTCTCAGGATGGTATGCTGTTGTTTGAATTTTCCTTATTCGCAGCAATTTGCATACTTTCTTGAAAATAGAGCTTAAAAAATTGGTACCTTGGTCTGAAAGAATTGTTTCCGGTGTACCATATCGGCAAATAACCTCTTCAACCAAAGCTTTTGCTATCGTATTCGCTTCCTGGTTAGGAATGGGGATAGCTGCACTATATTTCGTAAGTGCATCCTGGAACGTAAGTATATATTTATTTCCAGCCAATGTTTCAGGTAAAGGACTCACAATGTCAACCGCGGTCTTCTCAAATGACCTCTGCGGTGTATCCGTAATGACCATTAGAACCCGATCCTTAACCCTTAATTTATTTTTTTGACAGGATTCACATGCAGCGATATAATCCTCAATCTCCTTCCTCATGCCGGGCCATTCATATTTGGCTCGGACCCTTTGTAATGTACGTTTGACGCCCTGATGTCCTCCTAAAGGAGCATTATGATACTCATAGAGTATCTTCTTTCTCTCTTCCACCTCAGGTAGAATTATATTATCGGAGCGGTCACACTCCTCTTCCATATCGCTTTCTTTCTCTCCCGTTGGCGACAAATATAACGAGTGAGAATCTATAGGTGCATCTCCGTTGCACTGCAGTGCTGGCGCGCTCTCACTCTTATCGCGTCTCCTCTTTGTGCGGTGCTTCGTAGGCTCCCCACCGCGGGCCGGCTCAGCGGGGCTACGGCGGCCATGCATAGCGGCACTGTTGCTGTCCTCGTCTGACTCACAGTCACTCTTGCTTCCATCGCTATCTCTCGTGTCCTTCTCGCTCCCGATTCCCGATTCGATGTCGTTATCTCTTTCTACTGCCCGTTTTTTCTCTCTGTCTTGAGCACGGGTAGTAACACAAATGCGACTGAGAGCGTCTGCATTAGTATTACGCTTCCCAGCCTTGTATTCTACATCGAATTCATACTCAGATAATTTTATCTTCCATCGCATCAGTCGCGACCCTGGATCTTTTACCCCGAATAACCAAGTTAGGGGTTGATGGTCCGTTACCACCTTAAACCGCGTTCCATACACGTAGGGTCGAAATTGAGTAATAGCCCATACGATAGCGAGTAATTCCTTTTCCGTTGTCGTATAATTGACCTCGGCTTTAGATAAGGTACGGCTCGCATAACAGATAGGCAAATCTTCACCTATTTTACCTTGCGAAAGTATTGCACCAATAGCCTTATCCGATGCATCCGTCGTTATCAAAAATGGTTTTCCAAAGTCCGGATACTGTAACTCCGGCGCAGTCGTAAGTGCTGTTTTCAATTGCTCGAAGGCAGCATCCCGCACAGCGGTCCACTCGAATTTTTCGTCTTTTCGAATAAGTTCGGTGAGAGGTTTTGCCATCCTGGAAAAATCCTTTATAAATTTTCGATAGTAACCGGCCAATCCCAGAAAAGATTGTACGCCCTTGACGTTTTTAGGTACCGGAAATTCCTTTACCGCAACTAGTTTTTGAGGATCCGCACGAACTCCCTCCTCTGAAATAACATGACCCAAGAAATGTGTTTCTTTGCGTAAAAATTGACATTTACTTGGTTGTATCGAGAGGTTAGCTTCTCGGAGTCGTTGTAATACTTCTCGAAGTCGTTCGTTGTGGTCCTTTAGATTTTTCCCATAAATTACGATGTCATCCAGATATACGTAACATTTTACGCCCTGTAGACCGGCCAATACGGCGTTCATTAACCTCTGAAAAGTTGGCGGTGCATTTTTCAAACCGGAGGGCATTCGATTGTACTCAAAGTGCCCTTTTGGAGTTGAGAACGCTGTCTTCTCTTTATCCTCTTCCGCCATTGGTATTTGATGAAAACCCGAGGCGAGATCGAGGGTGGAAAAGTACTGTGCCTTTCCCAATTGTTCCAATACCCGAGTTGGAAATTAGACCCTCTTTAAAACCTAAATGTAGCAGTTCCGCGGGGTAAACAAAGGTTCCTCCTTTCCTTTGACCCTCGTCAAAACCTCCGAAAATGGAAGATTTTACCCGAATGGAGTAAACGAAGTCTACTGTAGACTGAAATTGTTATGGTTGAACCTCCAATTAGGTTGTACAGAGTGAGATGAGGTTCTTAGACCCTTGAATAAACCTCCAAAAGTGGCACGTTTTACCCATTTTAATTCAATCAAGGGTGTTGGAAGGGTTTAAATTTTAACTCGGGTATCTCCGTAATATTTGGTAAGGGAAACGAGTCTCCGATGGTGACCTCATTAATTTTCCGAAAATCCACCACAACTCGCATTTTCTGTACTCCATTGGCATCAGGTTTCTTGGCGACAAACAATAATGGAGCATTCCACTGACTCCTACTAGGTTGGATAATCCCGTCCTCCAGCATCTCCTCCATCTGCTTATCAATCTCCCTTTTGTGTACTTCAGGTAATCGATAAGGGCGCGATTTGATCGGAAGTGCCCCTTCCTTGAGTGGAATGTGGTGTTCAACCTGTTGAACACCACATTCCACTTCTTCACCGAAACTTCCATGTTGGTGTTCAACATGGAAGTTTCTCTCCCTTTAAATGAAATACATCCTCATATTCATTTAACATTTCCAGCAGTGCCTCTCTCTCCTCCTTATTTAGATGGGCTACGTCGGTTTCTTCTTTCAGTCGCTCCAGTCGCTGCGAGCCCCTCCCCACGGCCACCGTGTTTACATGCAGAGAGTCGGCCATACTGTTGCGCTCGACTTCTGCTATCCCAAGCGGCTCGAGTGACACCTCCGGCCGTTGCACCTCGACCACGTGCTCGGTAGTGTTGACAAGGCTGACTATGCAACTACCGTCTCGAGGTGGAGTAATACAAGCGCCGAGTATCACCCCAAGTGCAATTTCTTCCTTTGCTACCATACCAACGAATTTAGTATATGTTTTCGCTTGAGTGATAGTTTCGCTACGTGGAGGAAGTATGATCCGGTCATTTCCGTTAATTAGCGGCATTACATGACCATATAATCTCAGCTCTCTCCCGCGTAGAATATCTGCCTCATGATGCTTGATAAAGTCCATTCCCAGCAACCCATTGACTTTCAGCGGTACATCATCGGGCACTACCTGAAACCAATGTTTCAACGTCGCTGTGGGGGTACTCAATACCAATTCCGTTTTACATAATGGTACAAATTTTTCACCATTAACACCCTGGAGCTCTACGTCGCTATCTTCTACCGTGGTAGTTGGCTGTAAACATCCTCTTTTTACCACGCAGCATTGAGCTCCCGTATCAGCTTTTAGGGTAAGCAAGCCCTTTTTTGCAGCAGGTGCCTTGATATCAAAATCGCTGGCTGTATCACAAGCTGCCGGTAAAGTAACCTGACACAGTTGCAACGCCTGCTTCTCCGCGGCCCATTCTATCATATCCCATTCAAGCGCGCGTACGCCCAAAGACCCGAGCTCGCGCCGTCTCATGTTGCGGCCTTGCCCCGTGGCCTCTTCCGTTATCTCCGCGTCCTTGTCTTGGTTGGCAGTAACGAGTGTACATATGCCTAAAGTTCCCAACTCGCGCCGATTCGTATTTCCACCAGACCTCGCTGAATTTGCAGGACCTTGAGTAGTGTTTTTTATACCAGGTGGCTTATTATCTTTCTGTCAATGCTGCTGAGGTGCTTTTTGCTGCTGCTCCTCTTCTTTCTTCTGCAATCTCTTCCGGCACTCCTTCCACAAGTGACCCTTATAATTACAAAAAGAATATACAATACTAACTTGATGCAAAGTTTTATTTTGATCGGCCGTCGGTAAAATGACCCGACCTGATTTCCGACAATCCCTCGAAATATGACCAGCTTTTCCGCAATTATAACAAGTTTTCCCTGGTGATTCCTGCCCATTGGTTGATCGCCGAACATTACTAGATCCCAAATTCGTTTTCGGCTGCACCATGTGGGTCAGTTCTATAGCTCCAGTTATTGACTCGTGCAACGTTGCATAATTACGCGAACGCACAAGCACCTGCACTTGGCCATGCAGTCCCTGTTCGAAATTGGCCTGAGCACAGCGGCGGGTTACCATTTCCACCGTTCGAGCCTCAGCTTCCGAAGTAAGCCCTTCACACAGCTTTTCTGTCACCTCTATGGTGATTTTTTCGACCCTTGAAGCATACACGCTGATATCTTCTCCAGGCACTTGGCGTAAAGAATTGAATTCCAATTGTAGGGCAGCTAATGATTTCCGCTTCCCACATAAAGCATCCAATTCTTCCTTAAGCTGATCCAATGACGAGATCGTTTTATGTTTCAATTCCCTGGAGGCTCTATCTCCAAGTTTATTGCTGATTATCAATTCCAACAGCAATTCTCGGTGGTCCATATGCACCCTTCTGAATACGGTTTCACACGAACGCACAAAACAATCCAAC
Source organism: Ephialtes manifestator (assembly GCA_963970395.1). Lineage (NCBI taxonomy): Eukaryota > Metazoa > Arthropoda > Insecta > Hymenoptera > Ichneumonidae > Ephialtes > Ephialtes manifestator. The sequence continues at coordinate 4,026,721 of OZ019981.1, forward strand.
TCATTGGCATTGTTTCCATCGAAATGACGAACCATTTTTATGGCCAGGCCAAGATCCAATACTGGCCCTGCAGCCGGTGATTCGTTCCGTTGATTGATTACCTCTGATGCTCGTATAGCCTGTGTACTTGCATTCCTGTCTGCTATCCGAGTTCGGTCCAGCTCTCGAGACAATTCTTCCATTTTTCGCTCGAGTACCAATATGTATTCCAGTTCGTCCCCGCCCACATCTCGTAATGTGCGTGACAGCAGTTTCCTTGGATCTGCGGAAACATCATGTTGCTTATCATCTCGTAAAGCGTCTCGCTTCGCCGCCATTCCCTCTCGTAGTCTTCCTTGGTACGATGAGGAGTTCCGGATTCATCTTTTCGGTTCGAATTCCGGGGCGGTCTCTTGGGCATAGCAGCTGCGTTTTCTGCTTGCCCTTGAGGTAAGCCCTTGGGGCTTTTTAGTGCATAAGTATCGTCCAAATCTTCATTTCTCGCCCTCTCGGTCTCAGCATCGATCATTTCCTGGGAGATACGATCTGCCCTCTCGAGAGGCCCTTCCGCCATGATTGAGTAGTCTATTTCAAAGTCGTCTGTTCCAAACTCCGTTCCTCTACGTGTGTTTACGGCAAACTGTTGAGTAAGGCTTTTCGCAATTTCTGCTTGCCTTCGGACCGGTATTCTGCCAAATGGTGAGAATTCCCCCAACGCTCGTCTAGATCTGACAACAATGTCACTTAGAGCCGCTTGCAATCCTGTTGTAGGGCTTACAGTTTCGCCTGGCAGAACCGACTCTAACGAGTTACCCCGACGTAGCGGCTGATTAGCGTTATCGTTCGGCATGGAACGTCGCGCGTTGTTCTATGTTTTTAACCACTTGTTCGTAATTGGTAGGGAAAAGGTAATATTCTACAGTATTTTTTCCCTTAAGTGCAACAAAAGATTACAAAAAATTTTTTTTTTTTTTTTTTTTGTGGGTTATGTTGGACGGTGGTTGTAGTTAGCCTTGCCTCCCACCTTTTTTGTGTAATGTTGTTGGTTATGATGGACGGTGGTTGGAGTTAGCCTTGCCTCCCGCCTTGATGTGTGACCCTTATTCTAACGCAAAAACGCACTGGCTTTGGAATTACGCAAGTTATCGGTTTCCGCCACCTACAGAAGGTTGAAGTGCAGCATCTTCTCTCCGGAGGTTGTCTCGTCGCGAGGTCTCAGAGCTGATGGACTGGACACTTTTCGTTGGATCTCTGAAGGTTTCTTTCCTTCCTTCCTTCCCTTCCTCCTTCGTGAACGGCCGGTTTGTTTCTTGTCCAGCGGTATGGTCAGATGAAAATTTTTTGCTCAAATCGACGACTGCGTGTTGATTTCGTACCAGTCACTATTTGTCCCGACGTCTGTGTGTGTCGGGTTTTTTTTTTATTAGCGCTGGATTGTTCCTCGCGTTCACCAAGATTTCTTTCACTGATCACGTTGACGGATCCCACCGCTGCCACCAAAATGTTATGCCGCCCGTTGCGTACTTATGTATTGCAAGCGGATTACAACATTTATTTTATTATTTGGGGATCGTTGTCAATGAAGAGTTAAATCTCACGTGATAAACAGTAAAAAATCTTTATTTGTTTTCGATGAATCGAGTTTGTTGGTTGATTGTTGTTAACAATTACTTTAGTTAACTTTGACTTAAAAACGAGTCCTCACGTCGGACATGCCCGATCGTGGTCGAAGTTGTTAAAAGACTGCCTCGTTCGCAGTGAACGAGTGAATTTATATCGCCAAATATATGTTAGTTTATAAACAATAAACTTATGTTTACTAAATAAATTAGTTGCGATAAACCCGCGAAGCGCATTCCATGCGAGGAGTCTTGCAATGCTCCGATTTAACGCTATTGGGGTCGCCTTGAGTGCAAAGGGGACCGCGCTATTGGGGTCGCCGGGAGCGCGAAAGGGACAACGCTATAGCGAGTTCTCACCGCGCGACTACGGTTCGCGAGTACGTCACCTGACCGTTGCGCAAATGGCCTCATTAATGTCTATAAGACATTCTTCTTATTGTACACTGTTAAATTATTACTACTAATGATTTAACAATCCAAAAATTATTAATCTAATTTCTGGGGCGCAAAATAGGATATACTCCTTCGGGATTTATCCTATTGAGACCTGAAGAAGGAAAGTTTTACGAGAGCAGAGATGTTCGTTTTAATGAGAAGCTTGTTTATGGAAATAAATACCGTAAACGGAGTATTAAAGATTGGATCTTTGCATCTGACGAAATCAACAAGGAAAAGTGGTTTGTTGAATTCGGACAAGAAACGAGTGAAAAACAGTCTGAAATCTCAAAAACGGAGGGAGAATTTAAGAGAAAAAGAGGCAGACCAAGGAAAAATCCAATCAACATAGAAATTCTAAAGAGCGTTAGAAACGATGCGGTTCCAGCTACAAGCGAGCGAAACGAGAGAGAAAAAGCAGTGATACCTGACGTAACGAGTGAAATGAGCGACCCGAGTTATCATGCACTGTTAGCCGAAATTAACAGTGATCCGTCTTCTTATAAAGAAGCCATGCAAACGAGAGAGAAATGCAAATGGCAAGAGGCGATTAAGGCAGTAGTCTGCTTTACAGGCTTCAAAAAATCGATTTTTCGTTTTTGTCTTAAATCTATTCCAAAACTATCCAAGAATATGTGTTCAAAATTTTAGAGGCCAATTCGACATATTTTCGAAGCTAGATCAGTTTTAGTGGCCGAGCGTCGAGCAGGTGCGAATGCTCGGGCAGACCCGAGCGCGCGCGCTTCGCCCCTTCATGTATTCTATTGTTTGACTATACTCGTATATACCTGAAAAGGTCGAACCGTCCTTTGAAATATTATTTGGAGTTTCTAGAAGGTCTGTGTTGAGTAGTCGTTGGGATAACGGTATACAATATAACGGTAAACTATAGCTCTCGGCATCGGCTTCTACACTGCTATTTGTAGCATCAGCTTTCAGTTTCATTTTTGATTTTGCCGAGCGCACATCGAAATTTCAAGCTACCCGAAAGGTGATCGATGTACGAGACAGCGTGCTGCGGAATCGCGAAAGCGAAAATTTCACGGCAATCGTTTTACCAGTGTATCATCGGACGACGGAGACTTACACACGAGCCGCACTGAGCAAAAGTTGAAGACAGCAAGCAGCGATGATGTCATTATTCATTCATCGCACTGCTACCGCATTATTGAATTCATATCGGTGTTTCTCGCCCTTTCGGAAATCGCAATTTGCAGATCATGCAACCAAAAATTGACGTTTGCAGAAAGCGGTCATCGAGGCCTAGGATTTAAAATTGTTGTCAAGTGTATGTGTGGTCAACGCACAATCCAGTCAGGACCATTGATAAATACCGGCTACGAAATCAACAGACGGATTGTTTTTGTTATGAGGCTCCTTGGTATCGGACGAGAAGGGATAAACGTATTCTGCGGCCTTATGGATATGTCTCCAGGTTTTGCAAAATCTACTTATCAACAAATCGTTGAGCATTTGTACGCAGCGTCGAAGACACTGTTCGAGAGTACCTGCGAAAAAGCCGTCAAGGAAGAGAAAGAAAAAAACGTTGAACATGGAAGACCTGCGAATCATTTGAAGGTTTCGGACGATGGGTCATGGAAAAAGCGCGGTTATACTTCTTTGTACGGTGTAACAACGCTCATCGGATACTACAGTAGCAAAGTAATCGATCTCATTGTAAAAAGTGGTTATTGTCATTCGTGTGCCATAAATAAAAATAGTTTGGACGAAGATGCATTTGAGGAGTGGTATGAGAATCATGAAGACTCATGCTCCTCAAATCATACAGGTTCGGCAGGGAAGATGGAGGTAGATTCCATAACAGAGATGTTTTCGAGATCCGTCGAGAAATTCGGAGTTATGTACAGTAATTATATCGGCGATGGCGACTCCAAAACTTTTACTGGAATCTTAAATAGCAATCCTTACGGGGACGAGTGCACAGTGACGAAAAATGAGTGTGTTGGACACGTGCAAAAGCGTATGGGTACTCGTTTACGGAATAAAAGAAAAACCGAGAAACTTGGAGGAAAGAAGGGGCTAACGGAGAGTCTCATTAAGAAATTGACGATTTACTACGGTCTGTCAATTCGTCGAAATGTGAACTCAGTTGAAGGTATGAAGAGAGCTATTATGGCAACATTAGACCATTATTGTTCCACCGATAAAAATCCTCGGCATGAAAATTGTCCAGAAGGCGCGGAGAGTTGGTGCGAATGGCGCAAGGCTCAAGCGGCGAATGATCTGGCATCTTTCAAACACCCGGCAAGATTAATTAATGACAATGTAGAGAAGCACATTCGTCCAATTTACGAAGATCTTTCAAATGACGATTTATTGACGCGGTGCTTAGGCGGACACACTCAAAATTCGAACGAATCGTTCAATTCGATTGTGTGGCGCTTAAATCCGAAACACGTAAATTCCGGCTATAAAATCGTCGAAATAGCAGCAAATATGGCTACAGGCATTTTCAACGAGGGTTATTCAGCTGTGCTTTCTACCATGCAGCTCCTCAATATTGTCATCGGGCAGCAGTGCAAAAATTTTGCTGACACCGTCGATGCTGAGCGCATAACGCGGGAGAACCGGCGCGCATCATTTTCCAGCAAGGAGGCTCGTACAGCTCGAAGATCGGAAAGCCGATCTTCGGTAATTTTGATTCGGTATTTTTTTAGTTCATATAGAAAAGGAACTTATAAAAATTTTAAAAAAATTTGGTTCGACTGTTTCAGATGCATCGCACGACCTCCATCACCGGCACCGATTTACAAGTCCAGACTCCAGGCGCCCCAGAAAAATCGTTACAACTTTGGAAAATTTCAATAATTTTTAATAATAAAAATTGTTTTTTAAAGCTTGAATATAATACTCTATCGTCTCAAAATTTCGTTTACCGTAATCATTTCCTTCCCTTTCAAAAAAATTGCTGAAAAAACGCTTTTTTTCGGCTTCTAAAGCAGACTACTGCCTTAACGAAGAGTTGAGGTCAATGAAAGAGAACGAGGTTTGGACATTAGTCGACAGATCTGAACTGACAGCAAAGCAGGAAAGGCCTAACGTGATAGACTCAAGATGGGTATTTAAAAGAAAATACGACACGAATGGACTTACCATATATAAAGCCATGCTGGTTATTCGAGGTTTCAAGGATCTAACGAAGTACGATCTAAAACAAGAGCTGTATATAGAGAAGATCTTGAAAAGGTTTAAATTCGAAAAAATGCATCCGCAACGCACTCCGATGGTAACTGCGCAAGTTGCTAATAAAGTGAGAAAAATTCGAGAAGAATCAAACGAGAGGAACGAGGGCAAATTTATAGAAAACAGTCTATACCGAGAGGCGATTGGAAGTCTGTTATATCTGGCTAATGCGACAAGACCAGATATAATGTACGCGGTTAACGTATTGAGCAGGCACCAGTCCACCCAACCAATAACGAGTGGCAAATGGTTAAATGAGTATTTAGATACCTGAAAGGTACGAAGGATCTGGGGTTACGATTTGTTGGAAATCAAAATGACATGCAAGCTTACTCAGATGCTCGCTTTGCCGACTGCAAGGGGTCTCTTACGACTTGCGGTTATGTCATAAAATTATACGGGGATGCTGTTGCTTGGAAAACGCACAAGCAATCATATGTCGCTTTGTCTACATGTCAAGCTGAGTACGTAGCAATGAGTGAAGCATGTCAAGAGTTGATAGCTCTGGACAACTCACTTAAGTTGATTCTTAATACCTCTTTTTGCCCGATCACACTTTGGTGTGATAACCAAGCGGCCGAAGCAAGCGCAAAAATGAGTGGTACTGGGAAATTGAGACACATGACTGATATCAAAAAACACTATATACGAGAATGTATTCAGCGAAAATTGGTAGAAATAAAATGGATTTCTTCCAAAGAGAAGATTGCGGATATCATGACGAAGCCTCTTTCCTTCGAGTTTCATAATCGATTAACGAGCGAGATTATAAACAAACGAGAGAAATTAACGAGCGAGTATAACGAGCGTGAGTGAGCGATGAATTGTTGAAGATGTCTGTTTTTTAAATTATTTTGTGACATCTGTTACAGGAGGTAAGAAGTAGCGAGAGCCAACGCAAGTGCGGGAGGGAGTGTTAGAATAGGCGCCCTTGCTGGTACGGCCCTGTTACCTCTCCCACTGCCGTTGAGGCGCAAGCCGTTGCATAGCGCCTCACTTCATTGTCTGACTCCAGAGAGTGAAGACGATATCGATCACGATTTATATTCTATGTTAAACTATAAAGAGCAATCTATTTGAATAATAAAGTTTATATTGAACATACAAGGAGAGTTATTTCTTCCCAAAGCACACGGTATCCCAACAATTTAAATTACGAATGATTTTTCATTCGTTATCTTTCAAGATTTAAATAACGAATGATTTTTCATTCGTTATCTTTCAAGATTTAAATACCGATTTTTTTTTCATTCATCATTCATGTCGAGTTTAAATACCGAATGATTTTTGATTCATCATTCGGCCCGACTTCAAATAACGAATGATTTTTCATTCGTCATTTATGTCGAGTTCAAATAACGAATTATTTTTCATTCATTATTTGTGTTAATATGAAATAACGAATTATTTTTCATTCGTTATTCAAGTCATCTCCAAATAACGAATTATTTTTCATCCATCATTCGTGTGGACTGCAAATAACGATTTTTTTTTCATTCGTTATTTATGTCAACTTCAAATAACGATTTTTTTTTCATTCGTCATTTATGTCAACTTCAAATAACGAATTATTTTTCATTCATCATTCGTATCGACTCCAAATAATGTATTACTTTTCATTCGTCATTTGGGTCGACTTCAAATAACGAATTATTTTTCATTCGTCATTAAAGTCGACTCCAAATAACGAATTATTTTTTATTCGTCATTCCGGTCGACTTCAAATAAAGAATTATTCTTCATTCGTCATTCCGGTCAACTTCAAATAACGAATTATTTTTCATTCATCATTCGGATCGACTTCAAATAACCAGAGTTAGAAAAAATGCATTATCGTTTTTTTTACGCATTACTTAAAAAATGCATAATGGAATTCGGAACCATTACCCGTTACTTTCTTAATGAGTAATGGAACTCATATCCGTTACCCATTATTTTTTTATGAGTAATGGAACTCATATCCGTTGCCCATTACTTTAAATGAGTAATGGAACTCACATCCATCACCGATTTATAAAGGGGTAATGAACGTGGTAATGAATATATGATAGTCCCATTACTGTAGAAAAATTTGCTTAATAAATAAATATATAAATAAATAAGTGGAATATCGTTCAAAAAGTTAATAAATAAGTAGATAAATAGCAAAATCGTTCGAAAAATTGAAAAATAAATGAATAAATATAATATGATTAGAAGTCTGCGGTTAAAACAGGTTGCGATAGACGGGCGATCTCTAAGAGACGAACTATCCGGATACCTGAAAATCTTAGCAATAGTCCTTTGCGAGCTGTTTCTTTTCTAACTTTTGACTAACTTTTAACTAACTTCTAACTTTTGACTAACTTTGAACTAACTTCTAGCTTTTGACTAACTTTTAACTAACTTTTGACTAACTTTTGACTAACCTTTGACTAACTTTTGACTAACTTTTGACTAACCGTTGAATAACTTTTGACTAACTTTTGACTAATTTCTAACATTTGACTAATTGTCAACTGACTTCTAACTTTTGACTAACTTTTGACTAACTTCCGACTTTTAAAAGTTAGAAGTTAGTTAGTAGGTAGTCAAAAGTTGGTGATAAGTCAGTAGTCAGTCAAAAGGTAGAAGTTAGTTGAAAGTTAGTGAAATGTTGGAAATTAGTCAAAAGTTAGAAGTTAGTGAAAAGTTAGAAGTTAGTCAAAAGCTAGAAGTTAGTTAAAAGTTAGTCAAAATTTAGAAGTTAGTTAAAAGTCAGAAAAGAAACAGGTCGCAAAGGACTATTGCTAAGATTTTCAGGTATCCGGATAGTTCGTCTCTGAGGGATCGCCCGTCTATCGCGACCTGTTTTAACCGCAGACTTCTAATGATATTATATTTATTCATTTATTTTTCAATTTTTCGAACGATTTTGCTATTTATCTACTTATTTATTAACTTTTTGAACGTTTTTCCGATATATATATTTATTTATTAAGCAAATTTATCTAAAGTAATGGGACTATCATATATCCATTACCACGTTCATTATCCATTATGTAATGACCAGGCGGAGAGTTTGGGGAAGTGTAGATATTGGCATTGCGGATGGACTGACGAAGTATCGAAGAGAGAAAATATATGGTGATCACCGGGAATCGAACCCGGATTATTCAGGTACTAAGTAAGAGCGCTAACCACTGCGCTAATGTCACCTATATATTTCTCTCATTCGAATCGTCTTCTTATATGCAATGTAGGGCCGTCACACACCCCCCTTCACTGTATTCGATGTCCTCGTCGACAGTGCAGAGTTAGGTTTCCTGTTACGCGATTGTAGTGGAGTTATGGTAGATGCTACGCGAAGCCTGTATCCAACGTCGGACCTCTTCCCTCGGCCGTGTTGAATCCCGCGGTGTAGCTCTTCAGTGCCAGGCCTGTATTGGCGGGAATCTGTGTGTGTGCTCCATCGGTACAATGCGGAATTGAGGACGTTTTTGGGCCCGTAACTTCTGACACCATGTAATGACCAGGCGGAGAGTTTGGGGAAGTGTAGATATTGGCATTGCGGATGGACTGACGAAGTATCGAAGAGAGAAAATATATGGTGATCACCGGGAATCGAACCCGGATTATTCAGGTACTAAGTAAGAGCGCTAACCACTGCGCTAATGTCACCTATATATTTCTCTCATTCGAATCGTCTTCTTATATGCAATGTAGGGCCGTCACAATTACTTTAAAAATCGGTGATGGATGTGAGTTCCATTACTCATTAAAAAAGTAATGGGTAATGAATGTGAGTTCGATTACTCATTAAAAAAGGATGCAAAGTAGAACCTTGCACATTGCTTCCTCATTATATTTCGCTGTTTACAAAGCTACGTCTATGAGGAAGTATATTAATCTATGTTGACTTCCTCATAGAGGAAACCAACGATTAAGACACCTCTAATGATAATTTGTTCACGCCTATTTTTTTTTGCACAGTCTATTGTGTGGTCAACACATCAATTTCAAGCTTTGAATCTACTTATTTATTAAGGCCTTAGGCCACCCTAGAGGCTGAAAAAAATAGGCTTTTTTGGGAATTTTTTCCAGAAATATTACGAAATAAATCGAGATTACACAAATGAGACTTTATTATACATATCATTAACTGCATATAATATTTTTTTTGAGGCAATTATTTCAAAATGGCGGCGGTACAGCGTTTTTGCGACGTCTTTTTTTTTCCATGCTCCACGGCCGGAAGAACAGCTCCTGTAATTTAATGAATCATGATTAGGGCCTGAATTTTTTCGATTATATATACTATAAGCTAGAGAAGTACGTAGGATTTTTTCGATATATTGATTTTTGACAAAATGGCGCACTTCTAAAGTGGAAAGTGAGGAATTTGCCTAAAAAATCGTCAGATAATTGTTAATAACAAATGAACTAGGCAATATAAAAAAAAATCCTAAGTACTTCTCTAGACAATGTATTTTCGAAGATATCTTCCAAATTTCAAGTCAATCGGTTGAAAATTGTCTGAGTAATCTTTCCGGACAACTCCAAAAAAGTAGTTTTGAGATAAACGCGTTTAAAGTTTTGAGTAGCAGAAAATCATGGATAATTTTGCAATACCTTTAATCTGCGATGCCTGCACCATACAATTGGCCTTCCAGATTATCTTCTTCGTACATATCTTTTCTGCTTGACCTTGCAGCGATTCTGGCCTCTTTCACCCGGTCAGATAGCGATCTCTCTGCAAGCGTTATGCACTGTTTATCGATCTCCATGCACATTTCGTAGCTGTTCGGGCCGATTTCCAAACCCATTGCCTCCATTATGTGTAGAATTGAAGAAAACCCATCATTAAACACAGAAACTGCAATTTCCGTAGCTATATCCAATACTGTTTTCCCACTTGAAATATTTTTCGGGGCCAACGTCCACAGAGTCAAATTGAAACTTTCATTGTTATTTTGCGTATAACCGCCGATGCATCGAGTTAGAAGATCTTGATTGGTCAGTTCTTCATAAATTGGTTGAATAGCTTCGTACACTTGTATTGGAAGAACTGGCTTGTGTTTGTACTCAGCCAAAGTATTCGTGGCTTTGGCGCGTTGCCATGAGCACCATGAATCCTCTCCAATAGGACATTTGTCGTGCTGCGGTTTGGCATCCGTAGATAATTTGTGATCCAGTGTAGCCCATATACTGCTTCTCATGTTCTCGACTGAATCACTATTTCTACGAATCGCTAATCCATAATAAATAGATAGCTAATCTATAAGTTTTCCAGTCAATTTGCCCCTTCCACCGAGACCTTTTGTCTTTTTTTTTCAAATTACGTAGTCGGGTGCCTATTCGCTTTTGCACGTGATCAATACACTCTTTCTTGAGAACTGTGAGATCTTCATATGGCTTAGCATCTGTAATTCCTTTAAAAGTCTTCGAATCACCGTGACCAATGTAGTGAGAGTATTTGACCTGATGCAAGGTTTCAGAGCGGCGAAACATCTCAACAACTACATCGACTTCCATTGTTCCTGCTGATCCATCGTGATTCACAGCGCATTCTCCTACATGACTTTCTGCCCACTCCGCATATTCGTCGGTATCTTTTTTTTTTTAGACCAATGTTCACACGCCTTATAGTATTTTGATTTCACTACACAATCAACGATTTTTCCGAAGTTGTAGCCAATAAGAGTCACTAACCCCAACAGAGACGTAAATCCACGTTTCGCTAGCGCTAACAAAAGGGACTCGCTGCGGACCAGACGACCTTGTACTAAAACTCGAAAACGGAGTACTTAAAGATTTTTGTCGGCCATAATCTTTTGGGACATCATTCTTGAAGCCTTAAGGGACCCTTTAAGACAAAAAAATCGATTTTTCGAAAATTCTAGGGTGGCCTAAGGCCTTAACTTTTTGAACGATTTTCCGATATATATATTTATTTATTAAGCAAATTTTTCTAAAGTAATGGGTCTATCATATATCCATTACCACGTTCATCAAGAGACGCGACAGCGTCTTGAGACAAGTACATTTACCTCTCTACTTACCGACCGACAAGACGCTGCCGCAGTATCTTTTACACGAAGCAACTCGTTTTTGCCACTTTTTTTCGTGGTTAATATGTTAAATTGAGAAAATGATAGCGTTTTAAAGCTTTTTTTAGGTATAATCAGATACTGCAGCTAGAAATACTTCGTTTGAGACCAAAACGACGTTCGTACCTTCCCTCAGTGCAGTAATATCTTGATTTGTATATTGAAACTTCTCTGAAATATTCTAAAAAATTCAGTCGTTTTTCGCAGGACCGGAATCCTATCCGTCGCAGGACCGGGGTTCCAACCAACCGGTATCCGAACCGCTATATATTCTCATTTTATTTTATATTGGTTGGTTTATTTCCAAACATTGAATTAGAAACAGAAGTAATGAAGTGTTTAATATTTTTTGATAATGCAGTGGATATATTCGCTCAGTTCAAAGTTTTCACTTCACGCTTACACACCAGTGAATGCTTTGATTTGATGTGAAAAGTGATCGAAAAAAGTGATTGTATTGTGTGATGGTTTTTAAGTTTTAATAAATTCAGTTATTCTTTTTTATTTATACGTTCATGATTAGCCATTAATAAATTATTCTATCCCATCCTAACCCCATAATGTCATGTAGCAAAATACACATTTTTTAATGAGACTATTTTATTTATACTGAATCATTAAAAGTTTCTACGGTTAATATGAGCATTCAATAATGATAAACTATATAGGATACTTGGTCATGCTAAATAAAATTTTCGAGGCCGGTACGGTCCCGAACGGCTGGGGCAGAGTGGCTCTAACCATGCTATTCAAAAAAGGCGAAAAAGACGATCCTGCGAATTATCGTGGCATAGCCTTGGTCAGCAGTATGACAAAATTGTTCACGCAAATTATTTGTAATAGACTAAACTTCTGGGCCGAACAATCTCATTTATTACCCGAGTGTCAGGCAGGCTTTCGAAAGGGAAGGGGTTGTCTTGATAATATTTTTTCTTTATTTACGAGAATCCAGTTGCAGCTAAGATTTGAGAGTAACACGGTATTTGCACTTTTTGTCGACTTTAAACGAGCCTTCGACACCGTACCTCACGACAAGCTCTGGAGGAAACTGTGGACACCAGGAGTGAGCGCGAAGGTAATTAACGTCATCAAAAGTCTATACGATAAAGCAACCGTCCAAATAAAGGTTTTTGACAAATTATCTCGGAGTTATGAAGCCAGTGAAGGCGTCTTACAAGGCGAAACCTTGAGCCCGTTATTATTCATTCTTTATATTTCGGATATTGAGGCTTTTTTTAGGAAAAAAGGTTTGACCGGCCTTAACATAAACGGGTACGACGATCTGTTGCTTTTACTCTACGCCGACGACGCGGCACTTTTCGCTCACTCTCCGGTCGATGCAAAAAGAAAAATTCGTGCTCTTGAGGAATACTGCGATGAGAATGGATTGAGGGTGAACATAACGAAGACGAAAGTAGTATCGTGTCAACGCGGTGGTCGAACAGCCTCAAATGATTTTAGGTATAAAGGAGAGCAACTGGAAATCGTTCCGTCGTACACTTATCTGGGCATCCCCTTTGCTTCTTCGGCTTTCGGCGCACAAGCCGCGAACTCTGCGGTAGGAAAAACTAAATTAGCTACAGGAGTTGTTTTATCAATTTTGACGAGAGCCAAGTCCGACTCTTGGTCCAGTCAATTGAAGCTTTATAACAGTATCATCTCCGCGACTTTATTGTACGCGGTACCGGCCTGGGGCTTAGGTTATTTAGAAATAATCGAAAAAGCGCAAGTTAGTTTCTTTAAAAGACTGCTTCTACTGCCAAAAAACACGCCTGGGTATGCACTGAGATTAGAGCTAGGACTTGTGCAAAGTTCCTTTCAAGTCATGTGTCTGATCTGGGGTTGGGTTAAAAGAGTCCTCTCAATGAGCGATGATAGACTGCCTAAAAAAATATTCCTAAGGCTTGTTGAACTAATGAATAACAATGTTGGCGGCCAGAAGTACAATTGGGTGTGGCAGTTAAAAGACATTATTGCGGAAATTGGCTTCGATGAATTGTTAATCAGACCGAACCGCGCAGATTGGACGCGTGCAGAATCACAATTTTTTTGTGCTTACAATCAGTTCCTGAGAGCTAAAGACTTAGACGAGTACACAAATTCCACTTCGCTTCAGTTGTGGTTTCCGAAAGATATCAACGAAGGTGCTGCTCGCTATATGAAAGCTCGCTGCCCTCTTGCCATGAAACGGGTGATTGTTCAAGTGCGGCTGGCTAATTACTACGTCAACACTCTAGCTTTTAACAAAATGACATTCAAATTGGAAGCAAATCAGATTTGTAAAATTTGCAACAGACACGAGCCGGAAACTTTGGAACATATATTCTTGTACTGCTCAATCTACGACCCATACAGGCGTTACTATTTAGGAAATCCCATCTGCCTAGAGAATGTCGCTGAGCTCCTGCTAACGAAAGACCACGGAGCCATAAAGAAAATCTTCTATTTTATAACGAAGTCACTGATGCTGCGTGCATTCGCTCTCAATATGTAACGAATGCCGACTCTTAATGTTTTACCGGTTAGAAAAAATGCTGAATCTCTGTCTTGTAAATATCACTTGTAAATATCACTTATATGTATTACCACCCCTCCCCCGCCCCATTGCTATAAGAATCTCTACTGTATTCTAAAGAAGCAATAAATATTATTATTATTATATAGGATACTTGGCAAACTCGCCAAGTACTGCCGTTTAATTTTTTTGGATGTTGAAATTTATTTTTCAGCAATTTCTTTTCTCGATTTTTGTCATCTGCATTTTTGTCTTCAAAATGCAAGATTTTTTTTGTTACTGATTTTTTCACCTTTAAATGCGAGAATTTATTTTTAGATGATTTAGGTTCTTTTGGTTCTTTAAGTTATTTATTTAAGGTTCTTTAGGTTATTTAAAAAATACTGTCTATATACATATATATATATGTTGAACAACATGTACTTGACTTGCTACAGATATTTTTAGATTATTTCACAACTTTTTGTGCCGATAAATTTTTTATGGTTCTAGTTTTTGACACACTGTTTTTTGTCGGGGTATTGATACCACTCACATAAATGTTCTTGTCTCTATTTTTTTACACATTGTGTTTTTTGGTTACCCATTACTTTAAAAATCGGTGATGGATGTGACCCGGGTAGAAATCTGTCAGGGCTGGCCTTATCAGGATCAGGCCCCGATCGGGGAATCCTACGGCTAACCCTAGCATGGAAAGTCTTCTTTGGCCCTGATCAGGTGATGCCACGGCTAACCCTATTATGCCGGATTCAGCCGCTACTACCATGCAGCAGCAATCGGACACAGTAATAAAAATTCGGAGGAGTCGTGGAGGTCGATGAACCATTTGCCATCCTGGTCGTTTTTCCTTCTAATTATTTTGTCAAACTTGGAACAAGCTATATCACGCCCATTTACTGAATAAGGCTTCCTGCTTCTCGACCGTAACTTGTGAAATTCGCTTCCGGTGGGCCCGTGCGATGTTCGTTGTCGTGCATGCGCATATATCGTCATGAGCACTTCGAACGATTCAATGCGCTGCCAACTGCCACCCACGCTTGGTGGCTGCCACGCTGCTGAACTGCTACACTGCTACGCTGCTTCTCTGCTGCGTTATTTCATGTGCCCATATGCTGTTAGTGTGCTGCGTTGCTGTTCTGCCATGTGCGCAAGCGACTGTCCGTCCTGCAACGCCGCTGTGGCGCGTCTTGCCCACTCGCTCGCGCTCCTGCGCGACGGCCCTACTCAACCGTGCGTGAGTAGGGCCGTCAGTCGTGTCGTCAGACCCCCTCTCCCGGAGCAAGGCTAGTCAGTTTTCAAACTGAGTCACAAGCTTATAATATAGGCGTCCATTTATTATAGTAGATCGGCAACACATATTAAGGAAAGCCTTGCTTGGCCCTGATCAGGCAGTGCCACGGCTAGCCCTATTATGGGAAGACTGAACAGGGCGTGATCCGGCGCAATCCAGAGCCGCCGTATTAGGTGTAAGATCAGGCAACCGTGAAATTGCGCTGATTAGGCTTGCCTTACGAGTGCCTCATTTCCTACTTTATCCAGTGCGACTCAAAGTAGAATTCAGGCAGGTATCATATTCCATACCTATTATACTTATGGATTGTTACCGTAGAAATAAATGATGACGGTTGGTTCCAAATAATCTTTTGTATCGAAATTGTTCGTCGGCATTCGAATTGACAATGTTCGTACCGTTCGCTGCCACGGATACGCTGTTGTCAAAACATAACCTTACTTTCGCATTCTTGGAATACTAATATCAGGTCAATCAAATCACCTGTTTGAATTTT
Organism: Ephialtes manifestator; assembly: GCA_963970395.1. Lineage (NCBI taxonomy): Eukaryota > Metazoa > Arthropoda > Insecta > Hymenoptera > Ichneumonidae > Ephialtes > Ephialtes manifestator. The sequence continues at coordinate 4,042,331 of OZ019981.1, forward strand.
AATCTTTCCAAATATTGTTTGTCCGCCATGTTGATTTTATAAGTTTGAAGTTCAAATTCATAATAAAACTAAGATTGTTCATTTTCGTCCGACATTATTGAACCCACCATATGAACTGTACAAATGAAAAATTCAAATTCGCAATCGTCGAATTAAAAATATCTTTTATAAAATCGAAATATCGCATTCCAGGTGGTGGACAAAGATGCTTTTTGGAATAAATAAATTTCATGGAAATAAAGTCAGTTTTTGCTTTTTCGATCGGTATATTAAATCCGCCGTTTTGATTTTACGAATTTTGAGTTAAAGTCACTTCTGTGCCAGAGAGATTTTGTATAAGGTCGGCGTATTTCAATCCGAAGTTGTTGGCAGAATCACCTTTAAATATTGGTTCCATATATTACCCTCTCGCATCACTCCTTTTATTGTTATCGTAAAATAAACTATTATGGAATTACAGTATGACATATCCACATAGTCGGTTTGGTCTAGTGGTCAGCGTGCTCGGTTAGGTAGTTAGGTAAATAGGTAGGTCCTGTAGGTCTTGGGTTCAAATCTCGCGTGCATCACTTCTCGAATAGTGTTAGGAAAAACCGTCTCCGAAGACGATTCTCTTTTTTTTTGTTTGCTATATTAATAGAATGTTATTGTTCATATTACTACATAATGCCCTGGAATTAATAATGAATTGTAATATTATTTATAATGAACGTAAATACAGCCTTTGGAAGTTATTAGGCATTATCAGGGCAGCCTTATAATAGCCTAGTCAGGCAGCCTGATCAGGGCCATATGTGACACAGCGTTACAGTTCGATTCAGGGCGCTATCAGGTTGCCATAAAAGCGCCCTACCAGGGCAGTCAGGCGGCCTGATAACGCCCTGACTAGGGCCCGAAGATAATTTCTACCCGAGTTATCAGGGCAGCCTTATAATAGCCTAGTCAGGCAGCTCGATCAGGGCCATATGTGACACAGCGTTACAGTTCGATTCAGGGCGCTATCATGTTGCCATGAAAGCGCCCTACCAGGGCAGTCAGGCGGCCCGATAACGCCCTGACTAGGGCCCGAAGATAATTTCTACCCGGGCAGGTTGCCATGAAAACGCCCTACCCGGGCAGTCAGGCGGCCTGATACCGCCCTGACTAGGGCCCGAAAATAATTTCTACCCGGGGAGTTCCATTACTCATTAATAAAATAATGGCAAAGAACATATATTATATGGAAGCGTATAGCCCGTGTTAACTTTTGGCAGAGAAAAAGTAGTATGTTGATAAGGTCGTGACCGATTATTTGGAATCGTGGATGAGTTTTGCGGCAATGTTCGGTCGTAGAGGAAATTAAAAGTATTCCTTTTTACGTTTCGACTCACATCGGAGTCCTCTTCAGAAATATATATTTCTTTTCATTGTTCACAGAAACTGCAATAGTGTTACAAAAATAATAATAAATAAATGTGTACATGTTAATTATGCTTATAGCTATTATTTTTAATAGGTAAATAAGTAATTAATGTATAAATAAATAAACGCGCAGAAGAATATCGTGTAAACAGATCGGGTTCATTTTTTATATAAATAAAACTTACAACTAGATTGATGAATAAATGTTGTGTTGTTTAGTGAACGTCAATGATTAAAATTCTTTTGACGTTATATCTGCATAAGGTAAGCATGAAGACTTAGTAAACCATAGTCAATCAATTAAAAGGTTAGTTATAAATTAAAATCAAAGTTCTCACCTATCGTTATTTTAGTTAAAAGTTTTTAAAAGTTTTTTTGTTTGTGTGTGTCAGAAACTAAAAATTAATTGTCACATTTTTTTTTTAAACTTTTCAACCGGAGAAGCCGGTTGTCTATGCGTGCGCCACTGGTCTGTAGCGGAGATCGCTGACAATTCGGATCGATGTTCCTGTGGATATTGTGGTGCTAGTGGCGCCCCCTAATTTTACCGCATCATTTAAAATTCTTATAACATATCATTTTCCGTCAATCCCGTTGTTTACATTTAATGGTATTATATTATTATATTATCGCGTTATATATAATGCTCAACTTCTCTATATCAGTCCTGAAATTCACTGAGTTGTTATCTGTTTTTATCTTAATCATTTCCATTAATAACCTTTTGCTTAGGATTGGCTCGTAGCATATAACTCTTACTTCTTCAAAATCAAACGTATGTCTTTTATTCTTAACGTGGTTGACTAGAGCCGTGTTATCTCGAGAAAGATGTTTAGTACTATTTTTATGTTCTTGGATTCTTGTTTTTAAGTATCTTTTGGTCTGTCCTATGTAAGTCGCTTCACAGTCCTTACAAGGGATACTATATACTATATTCGATTTTAGTAGCAAGGGAATTTTATCTTTCGTTGTACCTACAATCGAGTGTATGTTGTGTTTGTTGTTTGAAACTAAGTTAATCTCCAATCCTTTGAGTAATCTTATTAATGGGTAATGAATATTTTCTATAAACGAAAAGTTCATAATTCTTTTTGTATCAAAAGCTTCATTTTCTTGTTGTGAAGCTTCTACGTTAATTTTTTGTTTTCTAATTCTAATGTATTTTTCGATAAAATTAGCTGGATAGCAGTTCAGAATTAGGGTGTCAGTTATTAATTTTAAGTTTTGGTCCCAGAATTTCGGGTTTGATAGTCTAAGCGCTCTGTCCACCAACATGTAAATGTTACCAATCTTTTGTTGTATCAGGTGGCTCGAAAAGTTTTTATGTCTTTTATTCTTAACATGGTTGACTAGAGCCGTGTTATCTCGAGAAAGATGTTTAGTACTATTTTTATGTTCTTGGATTCTTGTTTTTAAGTATCTTTTGGTCTGTCCTATGTAAGCTGCTTCATAAATTACTTTTCGAGCCACCCGATACATCAAAAGATTGGTATCATTTACATATTGGTGGACAGAGCGCTTAGACTATCAAACCCGAAATTCTGGGATCAAAACTTAAAATTAATAACTGACACCCTAATTCTGAACTGGTATCCAGCTAATTTTATCGAAAAATACATTAGAATTAGATAACAAAAAATTAACGTAGAAGCTTCACAACAAGAAAATGAAGCTTTTGATACAAAAAGAATTATGAACTTTCCGTTTATAGAAAATATTCATTACCCATTAATAAGATTACTCAAAGGATTGGAGATTAACTTAGTTTCAAACAACAAACACAACATACACTCGATTGTAGGTACAACGAAAGATAAAATTCCCTTGCTACTAAAATCGAATATAGTATATATAGTATCCCTTGTAAGGACTGTGAAGCGACTTACATAGGACAGACCAAAAGATACTTAAAAACAAAAATCCAAGAACATAAAAATAGTACTAAACATCTTTCTCGAGATAACACGGCTCTAGTCAACCACGTTAAGAATAAAAGACATACGTTTGATTTTGAAGAAGTAAGAGTTGTATGCTACGAGCCAATCCTAAGCAAAAGGTTATTAATGGAAATGATTAAGATAAAAACAGATAGCAACTCAGTGAATTTCAGGACTGATATAGAGAAGTTGAGCATTATATATAACGCGATAATATAATAATATAATACCATTAAATGTAAACAACGGGATTGACGGAAAATGATATGTTATAAGAATTTTAAATGGTGCGGTAAAATTAGGGGGCGCCACTAGCACCACAATATCCACAGAAACATCGATCCGAATTGTCAGCGATCTCCGCTACAGACCAGTGGCGCACGCATAGACAACCGGCTTCTCCGGTTGAAAAGTTTTTAAAAAAATGTGACAATTAATTTTTAGTTTCTGACACACACAAACAAAAAAACTTTTAAAAACTTTTAACTAAAATAACGATAGGTGAGAACTTTGATTTTAATTTATAACTAACCTTTTAATTGATTGACTATGGTTTACTAAGTCTTCATGCTTATCTTATGCAGATATAACCTCAAAAGAATTTTAATCATTGACGTTCACTAAACAACACAACATTTATTCATCAATCTAGTTGTAAGTTTTATTTATATAAAAAAAATGTACCCGATCTGTTTATACGATATTCTTCTGCGCGTTTATTTATTTATATATTAATTACTTATTTACCTATGAAAAATAATAGCTATAAGCATAATTAACATGTATACATTTATTTATTATTATTTTTGTAACACTATTGCAGTTTCTGTGAACAATGAAAAGAAATATATATTTCTGAAGAGGACTCCGATGTGAGTCGAAACGTAAAAAGGAATATTTTTAATTTCCTCTACGACCGAACATTGCCGCAAAACTCATCCACAAGAGAAAAAGTAGTTCGGAATTTCGCCGATAGTTCGCGCGGCGATGTATCGGTGTGCCGCACACATTGAAAGAGGAATCCTGCATACGGGCCAGACGTTCCGACTCACTTGCTCTCACGCGGTCGCGCATTCCCAATGCGTGTGGTGGGGATGCTCTACCGCTCATCACTTTAAATCCTTCGCGATTTTTAAAATAATTTCTTTTTTTTTTTGTTTAGAATAACACAATAAAGTGTTTAACTTAACTAATAAGTTGTGAATTTGTTGTTTGCAAGCAAAGCACAATAAATCGTTCAATATTCGTATTGAACGAAGTCCGAAGTACTTTATCATTTTTAATTATATACATTGTAACAAAGTAGATTGTTTACAAGCTTCGCCCTGTAGGCCGGCTCAAAGGCCATCACACGCCGCCCATATTTGGTTTTTTTTTATAATTCGATTATATTCTAGGTTTAGTCGAGATTTATATTTTGTGTAGAGATCACGCTTTCCCTCTCCCCTCCCCATTGATATCCCCGGTATGAGTGCGTAGTTTTAAGGAACGAAGAGCAACGAGGCCCTCAAGGACGAGATAGAGACTACGGCCGCTTAGGCAGAGTGACGTGGGGAGAGTGTGGGCTGGAGAGGAACCATCTGACCCCGGACAGCATCTACAGCCAGCTGATGAGTACACTCCGCACCACACGAGTAGCCTCCACGCTCGTGTGGACATATGTTGGAGTTAGCCGCCCAACTGCGTGAGTGTACTCGCACTACAAGGATCGCCAGCGGCAGTCAAACACCCCGCGGCGATCACACCGTCCAGCTGCGCTACACTGCTCCGCCGCAGCACTGATCGAGCGCCACTGACCAGCCACACTCGATCCGCTGATCGATGCCGATGCGCCGTAGTGCTCTCGAGCCAAAAACATCGAGGAAGAAGACGAAGGACATTTTCTTCACTTCGAGCCTGGCCGTCGTCACAGTTAGAGCGTTTAATTAAAGTATATTTCGAGAGTGACCGGCGGGAATTGTCCCCGGTACTGTTTAGTGTGTGATTGAGTGATCTTTCGAGTGAGTAATTTGTGTGATATTTGGAGCCTTTTTTCCCCTTTAGCCCCGTATTTTTCGAGTATTGTTTTTGTATTGCGTTAACCGGCTGCCACCACGTGGAGACCGGCATTTTTTGATAGAGTTAATTAGTGTTTATTTCGAGTGTTTTCTGTGTGCGAGGTAGTGTGATGGTAATCGCGAATACCTCGGCGATATTTTTTTAGTCCGTTATTTTTTTTTCCTTCCCATTATTATTTTTGCCCGGTATCATTCTGCCATTGTTATTTTTGCCCGTTATTATTCTCCCATTATTATTTTCGCCAGTATTATCCTCCCATTATCAGTTTTGCCCATTATTATCTTCCCATTATTAGTTTTGCCCATTATTATTTTCCCATTATTAGTTTTGCCCATTATTATTTGCCATTATTATTTTCCATTATTATTTTTCCGGTTATTTTGGCCCTGTTAGTGAATATTCCCCCCCCCCCCTTCAGCCACACCGAGGTAATAATTAAGTAGCCGTCGAGTTCGGGAATTCACGTCCTTGAGACCCGTCTCTTCTCCCCGCTAGCCGTGCCCGTGTATTATTATTATTGAGTCCTATTTTCTTTTGGTTTGGGATTGTTAAACGACCGTGAAACATCACCGGTAAAGTAACGTTGCTACACGATACGTAGCTGGCGCCCATTCTCCCCGTAAATTCAATTATTGCCATTTTTCCCCGTAAATTCAATTATTTCTATTTTTCCCCGTAGATTCCATTATTTCTAGTCCCCCCCCCCCCCCCCGTTAGCGAAAATCCCTCCCTTCCCCCTTGCCCTGATATTCATTTAATTCAAGCGATTATATTAAGTTGATTTAGAGTATTTTATCGAGTTTTTTTTTTCTTTTGGTTGTTATTGAGATTTTTGTTATTAAATAGACCTTTTTTTTTCTTATAATTATTCTCTTGTTTATTCAGCATTTTTCACTAACCCCTTCCCCTCCTAATAAAAAGGGAAGCCGGTTATAACATTAAACTTACCTTTGAGTATTAACAACAGAGTTGTAAATCCCTAAACACCAAAAATGTTTTCCTAAAACAAAAATGGTACGCCAAGTTCAAAAAATTGCTTTCAAAAAAATTGCTTACAAAAATATTAAACCAAATCCAATACATTAGCCCAGTTAAACTCGCTACAAAAAAAACTTGGCGTGCCAGGGACTAGTTCCCGTACATAGTCCATTAGCCAACATAAACTCGCTACAAAAAAAACTTGGCGTCCCAGCGACTAGCTCCCGTACATAGTCCATTGAAGTAAGTGCGGGAGAAAACAATTCCTAATGATATTTCGTGTTTCGTATTACAGAACCTACAGCGTGAGCTCAAGTTGCATATCGTACCTTACTCATTACTTTTATCTAATTTATCAGTTAGTATCCCTACTTTCTTTTGACCTCATTTAATCTAATAATATCTTAATATATATAAATCTTTGAAAGATTATTATTCTTCGAACTGTCGGTGCGGTGGGGGTCAACATAGCGAATGGCTAAAGTAGCGAATTTCTGAATTTCAGAATAATGCCCTGGCAAACAGTGTCACCGACTTTTTAACCGGTGTTTTAACCAGTCTCGATTAACCCCCGTTTTCACCCAGTTTAACTGACCTTTTAACCGAAATTGTCATTTTTTAAGCGATTTTTACTGGTGAATTAACCGATTGTAACCGACATTCTTACCGAATTAATAAAACTCAATTTTGCTTGGTGAATTTAACCGATTTTAACTGACAATTAAACCGAACGAAATGTTTTTAATCGGTTAAATTGTCGGTTAAAGCTGAAACAGTGTGCTAATCGAGACTTATGTATTCTCGGTTAAAATGTCGGTTAACTTCAGTTATTTTCGGTTAACACTACGGTGACACAGTTTGCCAGGGTGAACATCTGAATCTAGAATAGCTTTCATTATGAAATTCGCTATTTTAATCATTCGCTATTTTGATTGCTTTGAATAGAATGAGGGTAAAAACAGCGAATGATCCCCCCCCTGCCCAGGCGGTACCCTTCAAAACACGAATAGCGAATTTCAGGATAATAAACATGGCCGCCTTCGGAATAAATAGAGTAGCAGTAGCGACCGTCGCGTCAGGTCTGAATCTAGAATGGCTTTCATAATGAAATTCGCTATTTTAATCATTCGCTATTTTGATTGCTTTGAATAGAATGAGGGTCAAAACACCGAATGATCCCCCCCCCCTGCCCAGGCGGTACCCTTAAAAACACGAATAGCGAATTTCAGGATAATAAACATGGCCGCCTTCGGAATAGAGTAGCAGTAGCGACCGTCGCGTCAGGAGTAACAGCCCGTCCAGTCAAGATCAGACCGACAAATGAAGGCAACATTAATTTCTTTTTTAACTTGGCGTCGAGTCGCTACCGCGACTCTTGACTGAATCTAGAATGGTCATCATTATGAAATTCGCTATTTTGATTGCTGTGAATAGAATGAGGGTCAAAATAGCGAATGATCTCCCCCCCCCCCCCCCCCCGCGCCCCCGCACACCTCTCGGCTTCGCCCCTCGGCCCCACCCACGTGGTGCCCTAAAATCATGAATAGCGAATTTTAGAATAATGAACATCAGAATCTAGAATGGCCTTCATTATGAAATTCGCTATTTTATGGGCAGGGTAAAGTATTTAAATTTTTTTTTCCATTTTTAAAAATTTTTTTTAATGAATGCCTAATGTCTGAAGAATATTGTGTAAAAATTTCAAGTCGATCGGAGTAAAATTGACGAAGCTATGAGTATTTGAGCGTCTATTGCTCCAGGCGGGTCTTATACCTGGGCGGCAGCTGCGCGACGCGCTATTGTATTTTTCGACCCCGAATAAATTTATTGATAAACGGGCCTGTTCCGGTCCCGTTATATATATTCGAGGTATGGTGTATATGGGCGAATCTCCGGAATCTTTAATCTATATGTCTTACGACTTCTCGTATGATTAGCCAATTAAATGAATAATAAAACATCTAAAAAAATGAATAACTATCAAATCGGTTTATCATTACTAGCTTTTTTTACGATTTTACCCACATAGCACATAATATTGCCTGAATATTGCAGGAATATTTCGAATATTTCATTGCACAGATATATTTCCATAAGCTTCCAGTCGAATATTCACAAATATTTAATTGCAATATTGTCAACTTAACGTTCAGAAATATTGTTGGAGGCAAAACAATTGCCAAGCATTTTTTAAATGTTTCTGAACATTACCTATGAATCCCATTCCTTCAATAATATTTCACAAAGTTTCGAATAAAAGATTCCAGATTAGATTTTGCAAATTGTACAATGGATTTTTTTTTGCAGCATACCAATACATTTCAAATGGATATTTTTAAACTAGTTTAAAAAGTTGAATTTGAAATGATCTGCATTTCGCAATAAAAAGAAACTCACCTCGTTCTCTTGAGTATCATTCTTGCGGAAATTGGAAGCTTCATTAGAATATATCGGAAAACGCGGCATGGTATGAATCGATTTTTTTGTTGTTCTATCTTTATTTTTTAATTCATCAGTCTTGGTCGACAGAGCACATGGGCGATAAAACTATAACGTTTGTACAAGTAGTCGATGGTCTAGTGGTTAGTGCGATAGACGTTAGGTCGTTAAATAGGTTTGATTGATACACTGAGAGAAAAATCTGGTAATTAAAAAAAAAATATAGTTAGACCGACGATAATCTAACTATAAACTGTAATTCCCAGGTGGAACGTCTCTATTTCATGGATATAGCAAATAAGATTATCAGGAGTAACAGTCCGTCCAGTCAAGATCAGACAGACAAATCGTCGCGTGAAGGCAACATTAATTTCTTTTTTAACTTGGCGTCGAGTCGCTACCGCGACTCTTAATAGTAGCAATCATCAAAATGATAATAGTTTCAAAAACTATTCTAATCGTTTCAAATATGCCGTTTCGTTGTATATACGATTTCAACGTTTGTTTCTAATAACCTTGCAAGTATCGTTTATTGAACCACATTATCATCGCTTCGACCATAAAACATGCAAGCCAGGTAGATGTAAGTCTTTGAAGCGCAAATTTATGTTTCTTCTAACCGCATTCACCTCTGGAACAAATGTAGTTAATGAAACTTTAATATTGTTATATATTTGTGAAGCGGGATCGCTTTTTAAAATTATTTGTCGTTAATGCGACGTGGGCTACGTAGGTGAGGTTGTGAGTTCGAATTTTGGATGGGATATATATATTTTTCTCCAATAAATAGGATTATTATCGAGGACGTCCAATAGTGCTGCTGAAATACTCTCAATCAAAAAATCATATTCAAAACGGTAGTTTCTTACGAATTAGTCTTGGCGGAAAATGTAATATTCACACAATATTGCTCTGTAATATTATTGAAATATTATATTAGCCACGTTTTGAGTGGACATTGCAAGATTGCTGCAATATTTTAGAAATGTTTCAAACATCTTTCACAATATTTTCGCAATATTGCATTATTGCAAAGGAATATTTTGAGAATGTTTCAGAAATATTCCAGTGCTATGTGGGTAATGATGTCCAAATATTAATTATCCTTGATTTTGACTTCACATACTATACCTGTAACAATATTTAGGCTGTCTTTTCGCGATTTCTTACTTTTATTATACTATTTTGTAATTAATACATTAACTAATTAAAACTTTAAACATGGAAAACAATGAATTTTTAATTCGAAAATTCGATTTAATATATTTTAATGACATCCGTTGTTTAATTTGACATATTCGATCAGTTAAAGTTTGTCTCTCAATTTGAGGTGTCACGACCGAAATCACGGAATTTTCAAAAATAAAGTAAGTAATTGTTAATATAAAGCTAATTTTTTGTATTGCACATGAAATTCAAATCAAATAGAAAAAAAACGTATCGATTTATTTTCAAAAAAAATTTTCTTTATATTGTTTATAGACGAAGACACATTATCTGCCAGCCTGTCTAGGTTACAATGTCACAATTTAAATCCTCGCGGACTTGAACAGTTACCAATAAATTCATTTAAAATTTATATGCACACAATCGTTTTTGTTTCCTTTATCAGTGGGTAAGTGTGCTTTGATAAATTTAGACTATTTTTAAAGATTTTGATGTAACCATTAAATGTCACGACCGAAATTCCGTCACAACCGAAATCTTGTCATAATCAATGTTGAAAAATTCAAATTAAGTAACATAAACTTGGTTTTTATTGAATATATTGATAAAAACTATAATTAAATACGGTTAAAAGTATATATTTTAATTTTTTAAATTCATTTTTTGTAAATATAATTATAATGATTTTCTGGAATTATATTGAAATTTATAAAGATATTTGTAAAATCAGAGCACCTCAAGCATTTCGGAGCTTCTCAAAAACAAATTTCTTTGCACACTGGAGCCATTTTTTATAAGAAAAAAGAGGAAGAAGAAACTGAGTGTATATCTTTATGCACAGTTTCCGAAAATCTGCGACATGATTCTGCATCAATCTGGGCTCACATCGTTCCCATTTTGAAGCTTGTAAAAGTTTTCATTCCGAATTTAGACACTATACACTTTCAGAGTGACGGACCCAGTACCCAGTAAAAAAATAAGACCAATTTTTATTTTTTTCATGCTCGATGCCAAGAACTAGGATTGAGTCACGCGACTTGGAATTTTTCAACTGCTGGTTACGGAAAAAGTTGTGCAGATGGTACAGGTGGAACTGTCAAAGGCATTTGTGATAAAGCAGTTATGTACGATACTGACATCATCTCTGCTGATGATATGATTCGCGTTGTTTCGAAGCAACAAAATTCGAAAGTAAAAATGTTTTTAATTGATAACAACGAAATTGAAAAAGTCGTGAAAACGGTTCCTGATAATCTCAAAACAATTCCGAACACAAAGATGTTGCATCAATTGATTTGGACACGCGAAGATCGACACAAAATATTTTTAAATTATTTATCATGCACAAAATGTATTTAAAATCCAGCTTGTGATCATTTCAGTTTGAATCCAAAATCATTTTTATTTGTAGAAAAAGCTGCAGAAAACAAGAAAAATAAAATTGAATGAATTGACAGACTTTTTGAGCGATGATAAAATGATCTTCAGTGAAAATGAAATAACAAAAAAAATAACAAACCCCGGAAAATTGCAAAAGAGTACAGTAGAAGTAGGGAGAGGAAGAGGGAGAGGGACAGGAAGAGAGAAATATTGAGGACGAAGAATAGATTTAGCAAAAAATTACAGCAAAAGGCTAGTACTAAAAATTTTAAACAAAGCCAAAAAAGTTTATATGTTATGTATTTGCAGTTGAGAAAAGAATGTGGTAAATATTGTAAAAAATGTATTTACAGGAATTCATAATAAGTTAAAACATATATATGTTGAATTGCATTCGAATTTGTGATTTAATTAGATTTTTTACTTATGAAAATTATTGCAAAAAATGACAAATTTAGGTTATGGTTTGTTTATTAATTTCTCAACTGCGGGCACTGAAAAAAACGATGTTCTGCAGCATTTGATGATAGTTTTTCAATTTTGAAACCATAATTTGTGTATTAAACAGATGTGCTTTTAATTTTTTGAATTTTTTTTTCATAATGATGAAAGTTAAAGGTTCCGGAGATTCGCCCATATAAGTATGCACATTAGTCTATACATCAGTTGACCGCTGTATGCCGTGCTAAGCAGTAGCAAGTCACACTAAAAGTTTGAGTCCGTTTTCGTTCGTATTCGTACCTCGAAAAATGCCTCGAAAAATAAGCAGGGAAGATCGTAAGGGTGGTATTGGACAATTGTCCCGACCAAAAAAAAAGCGCCTCCTCAAAAGCGTAAAAACGACGAACCGGTAGCTAGTAGCGCGTCAGCGAAAAAAATGAAAAATAAACCCGCTGTGGTGGTAGAAGACATCCAAAAACATTATCGAATGATAGATTTCGTTCTTGTTTTTTCGTCAATTGCTACTGTCGTCAAATGTGTGAAGTGTGATGGAAAAGTGATATTCCAAACATGCAAAAAAGAAGGTCTTGGTTTCAACATCAAGGTGACATGTGAAAAATGTAAACAGCCTCACTACATCCCATCAAGTGAAAGAATAGACAGTGGTGTATACGATGTCAATTATCGGTTTGCTTTCGTAATGCGAGTGTTGGGCTTAGGTCTAGCCGGATGTAATAAGTTCTGCGGACTAATGGATTTGGCGAGTGCTTTCTTATCGAAACCAGCCTATAATTTATATATGAAAAAACATTGTGAAGCTATACAAAATGTGGCCAAGAAGTTCTTCGCATCGGCTGCACAAGAAGAGAAAAAAGCAATGTCTGACGCAAATAATGTATAAGAAACGTCAGAATTGACTGTATCAGGCGACGGCACTTGGGAAAAAAGAGGATTCTCTTCGTTATTTGGCGTTGCTTCTCTAATTGGATATTGTACTGGAAAGGTACTTGACATTTTTGTAAAAAGCAGTTACTGCCACGGTTGTGAGCCTTGGAAAAACAAATTGGATTCTGCCGAATACGAAGCGTGGTACGAAGAGCATGTGGATAGCGGTGATTGCAAAGCTAACCATGAGGGACCCTCTGGAAACATGGAGGTATCAGCAATAATAGAAATGTTCGAACGATCGGTGGTAAATCTTGGGGTGAAATATTGTAACTACATCGGAGACGGTGACTCAAAGACGTACAGCGGCGTTGTCAATGCAAAACCTTATGGTGAAGATTTCGTGATAAACAAAAAAGAATGCATAGGGCATGTCCAAAAGAGAATGGGAACACGTCTGCGTGGACTAGTAAAAACAAGTGTAGTTGACACAAAAACCAAAGCCGGAAAGACCGTAAAAAGAAAAAGCCTTTCGGGCAAAGGAAAGCTCACTGCTAAAATGATTGACAAATTGACTGTTTACTATGGACTAGCTATTCGACGTAATTATGATTCAGTTGAGAAGATGAAAAATGCCATATGGGCAACTTATCATCACTACAGTTCAACCGACGAGAACCCACAGCACGAGAAATGCCCAAGCGGCAAAGACTCTTGGTGCGAATGGCAGCAAGCTGCAGCTGCAGATGCTCTAGAATCATTCAAACACACCTACGCAGCTCTTCCTACTGACGTTCTAGAAGCCATTGAGCCCATTTATAATGACTTAAGCAACGACGCACTTTTGACGCGATGTCTTGGAGGTTTCACGCAAAATAATAATGAGAGTCTCAATCAACTTATTTGGAAAATCTCTCCAAAGTCAGTCGGTGGCACCTCAACAGTTGTGGAAATTGCAACTAATGTAGCTGCATGTATTTTCAATGAAGGTTGTTTCGCTTTGTTGACCTTTATGGAAGAAATGCAAATCAGTACAGGGCCAAGTTCTCACGAATGGGCCCGACAAGTTGACGATTTGCGAATTAGTAGTGCAGAGAAGCAAGCGGCTCTCGATCATCTTGATGGAAGTCGTTTACTCTACGGACCTGGCATCGACGACTTTCAGTGAGTATAAGAAAATTATCGAGTTTTATTTTGAATTTCTAAAAATTCAAAGATAATTGAAAAGTCTGAAAAAATTCATACGTATACAGAACAATGAACGAATCAGGAAAAAAAAATTAGATTGCGGGGAAATTTGTTGTCTATTTTTTTTTTTTTCATTATTTTGTTAATAACATTTTAGAATTATTATTATGCAAAATTAATCTTTTGAGTACCGTTAATATGCATGAATTTTCTCAGATTTTTATGCAATCGAGAAGTGTTCTCAAACTTATGTGCAATGAGCGCTAAGCGACCAAACTCTTCTGCGTTTTTCAAACCGTTTTTCTGAGACTTGTCATTTTTGAAGTCCGTGAGCACGATTACTCAAAATCTACTGGACCAATCGCTTTGAAATTGTGCACAGTACTTCTTCACATAATTTACCAGGTATTGTCGAGAGCTTTTTTGTTTTTTTTAATAATTACTAATTTTTCAACAACAAATTACCCGATTTTTTAAAGCGAAAATCGGGTTTTTGACTTCCAAGTGCTACGAAAAATCGAAAAATCGAAAAAAAAAACCTCCCGTCATTACCTCAAAAAACATCTCCTTTAACAAATGCATTTTGATTTTTTTGTTTCAGATGATTTTGTTGCGAGTTATGATGCTCACCGCAAACCACCTTTTTTTCGCGGCGGCTCCGGGGATTAATTTTCATTCGCTCAATTTTGAAAATTTTTCAATGAAAATTTGGGAAAATGTTGTTGAAATGTTACTTTATTATATGTAAATTTTTCAATAAACAAACACTATCCGTTACGCCAAAAAAAAATCTTAAAAACATGCCTTTTTTTCGCCGAATTAACTTTACCCTGCCCTTAACCATTTGCTATTTTGATTGCTTTGAATAGAATAAGGGTGAAAACAGCGAACGATCCCCCCCTGCCCAGGCGGTACCCTTAAAAACACGAATAGCGAATTTCAGAATAATAAACATCTGAATCTAGAATGATAATCAAAATGAAATTCGCTATTTTCATTGGTGTGAATAGAATGAGGGTCAAAATAGCGAAAGATCACCCCCCCCCCCCCTGCACGCCTCGGGACTTCGCCCCTCGGCCCCGCCCACGTAGTACCCTTAAAATCATGAATAGCGAATTGTAGAATAATGAACATCGGAATCTAGAATGGCCATCATTATGAAATTCGCTATTTTAGCCATTCGCTATTTTGATTGTTTTCCATAGAACGAGAGTCAAAATAGCAAATAGCAAATGATTCCTCGAAAATCTAGTCATTCAGCTAATTTTTTGCACGTATTCAGTAGAACTATTCAGTAGTTCTTTAATTGTAAACTATTGTATAGTTCTAGACGCAATAGTTCCTTCTAATAGTGTACTTTTATCTCAATAGTGTAGTTCAATAGTTTCTCCCAATAGTCTGCCAATTTAACAATGGTTTATAGTTTAAGGGGAGGGAGTCAGGTAAAAAAAATTGATTTTGGAAATTCAATATCATCCAAATCCTATTGCATATAAAAATGCCCAATGCACTATATTGTTGGTGCTCGATAAAAGGAGTTTTTACTGTCGTCTGACTTGCATATGCTTTTCAATATTATCTTAAGCAAAGTTCTTAGGTTTTCCATTCTGCGCATGATTCAGATGAAACTACTAGGCAGATTGGAATGGTTGACGTCTCATTTTCTTCTTCATGAAAAGATACACCGACTAAATGGAGCAAACTATTTTTTTTTCATTCTGAAAGCAAAGTTAATCACTGATTTAGAAAATAGCATAACATTTATTTATTAATAATTGTGTCACTGAAAAAATATTACCTTTCATTAACATTTGCTCCATTTAGACGGTGTATCTTTTCATGAAGAAGAAAATAAGATGTCAACCATTCCAATCTGCCTAGTAGTTTGATCTGAATTAGAGTTGTGAAATTTTTAATGTGAAAATAATGCATTATTTTTTACGAAAAAAATGGATTATGGAATTCGGATCCACTACCCATTACTTTATTAATGAATAATGGAACACACATCCATTACCCATTACTTTATTAATGAGTAATGGAACACACATCCATTACCCATTACTTTATTAATGAGTAATGGAACTCACATCCATCACCGATTTTTAAAGTAATGTGTAATGAACGTGGTAATGGATATATGATAGTCCCATTACTTTAGAAAAATTTGCTTAATAAATAAATATATAAATAAAAAAGATGCAAAGTAGAACCTTGCACATTGCTTCCTCATTATTTTTCGCTTTTTACAAAGCTCCCTCTGTGAGGAAGCAGTATGTTATTCAATTTTGGCTTCCTCATAGAGGAAGCTTTGTAAAAAGCGAAAAATAATGAGGAAGCAATGTGCAAGGTTCTACTTTGCATCTTTTTTTTTATACACTGAGAAAAATGTACGGCTCTGCCGACTGAATATCTGTTTGCTAGAGCTATATTGAAATCTGACGGCACAACACAGTTAGTGTCCAGTTCTAACAGCTGAACCCTTCCGCTTGACGCCGTCCGCTTGCAGGAGCGAAATGGTATAGCTGTGAGAACTGAACGATGACTAACTTTTAGCAGCCATGCCATATTCAACTTGCATTTTCATAAATAGTTTTGATAAATATATTGAGAAAAGTAGTTATTAATAGGTAACCGATCTATATTCGATTATGGTAACATAAATATTTAGTTTTTGTTAAGAATTTTCTGTTTACCCAACAAAACATATAATAATTTATAATTTTTTATTGACTAAAAAAAATTTTTTTAAAATAACTAAATACATATTTCAACACAATCAAATTTAGATATCAAAAACAATGTTGAATTTTTTGTTCAGGTTATATTATTTACAAAAGAAAAAGCACAAAACTCGATTTAAAAAACCATTTATTATTTTCGTCTTAGAATCTATTTTAACAGTTTTTTTTATAAGTAAGACCCTAATATATTATAATTTTTATTTGGCGTTTTTATGATGCTCAAAGGGCGAGAACATATCAAATGCTTGTCACTGATTACGGTACATGTCTTCGATGCATTGAGTAATTCATACGCATAGACGTGCGAGTTGAAAATTGTTTCCAATTTTTTTACAATAAAATGAACTGCATTCTTATTCATAAATATGTAGTTAATTATGACGAATCGTGGGCCACTGTCATTTCCATCGACAGAAAGAACCATATCAGGTTTATATGTACTACCATTTTGCTTGATCCACTTAAGCACATCGACTTTTGCATTCAATCCCTTCAAGTTCTTTTTCAAATAACTGTCGAATGTAATTGGTAAATCTTTCAATATGATAGGGGTCGAAGATCCAAATTTCTCAGCTACAGTGAAGATTTTATTCGTATAAAACTGATATGCAAGTTTCAACTGGAGCTTAGTTGCGATAGTTTTACATAGATTTACTGTCGAGTTTGACGCGATTGCTACCTGTTTTGATTCCTTATGTTTCCTTATGATTGACCAACGGTCCACATTCCGACATGACAGTTCCATAATGTACCAGGAGATGGTCTTTCGGTCGTAGATTTCTTTTCAGGACTTTCAACACCAATCTGTGGTGTTCTTACACTAGTGATCTCAAAAGTTCACTACATCCTGGTTGAATACGCATCGTAATTACAAGAGCGAGTATCTGACGTAAAATAGAGTACATCTGCCATACTGGATCACTAGGAGGAATTAAATGACCAATGAGCACTCCGAAATGTATAACAAAATTAGACATTTCAGCAGCAGACATTTTTATAGTGTCATTATTGAGATGTCTAGCTAATATCTGAGATGGAGCGTTGCTACAATCAGTCCTGCCATAGTCGTGAAGTTCCATATTCATGTTTAATTGTTCCAGAGTAAATAACTTTACTCCAGAAATATAATGCTTTATTATAGAAACCATGTTAAATGTGTACACTCCTTCGAGAATATCATGCATCAAATCAACCAATAAGTTTTCAGTTACATGGAAATCAGGTAAGCTGTGAAAAATACAATTACCCTGAAGCCCTGTACGAGAAATATCGTCTAACAGGTCTCTTTGATATAATTTTTTAGTTCGTCGGAAATCTTGCTTTCTATAGTTGCTAAAGACCGTTGGCTCTTGTCCATCTTGCAAAAACAACATGAGTAATTCGCATTGAAACTTTCCGTGAAACCTAACAACGCATGAAGTCAATGGTAATCCAATTTTCGGTAACCACTTAATTATCCATACTAGGGTCACTCCTTTTTTCGAATCCTTTGAAGCCCGGTAACTAGCAATATAAGTTTCGCTCGAAATATCTTTCGTTGAGTACAATTTTTTTATTCTTCCTCTCGATGTATCTCCCCGATATTTTTCCACTGTAGACCAAGGACCTATTGAATTCTTCAGTCACTCTACTTTTTTTCATACTCGTAAGTACAAAAAATGTCAATCAAAATGTGTATCGTCTACAAAAAATGTATATTATAAATAACATCAACAATACTTTACCTAACTTTTCGAGATGTTTAAAAGTTTATAAAAAAACATTAATTTACCAGCAGTTGTGAAATCTTTCCGAAAACCCAGTCGGACAGGTGCAGAACAATCTTCAGATTTTCATTTTGTCCCTCGCAAGCTACTGGTGGCTTTTGATAGAAGAAGAAACGAATGATGAGTATTATACATGTCGTATAATTTTCCGTTGGCGCACACTTTTTTTTCTTGTAACAATGTCCATAAGATACGGCACGTAATAGCTGTAAATATCCTCTGTTGGAAACGTCAGCTTGATCATAACCGATAATGCTTCAAGTCGTTCCGGTGTTATGCTGAGACAAAGAAATATCAATTTTGTTAATCACTATGTTATTTATTATTTAAGGCCGCCAATTTCTCCACCAAAGCCGCCACTATTTTTTTACCCTCTCGGATCTGTTTCATAATTACAGGATTGGAAAAAAGCCTATTTTCGAAACGTGTACTAAAAAATCAGAAAAAATTCACATACAGTACTATTAAGTAGTACTAATATATGGCCAATTATGGAACAGATCCGAGAGGGTTAAAAAGTGCTTCAGTTATGGTATATAAATTTTGGCATTAACGGCTCGCCATCTAGTGGCATCGTACGAAACACTTATATTCAATACTCCGCTAGATGGCGAGCGGTCGAAACGTTTCTCGCAAGTGACATGAAGCCTGAACAGTATATAAGACTGCAAAGCTGTCCTGAGTTCTACTATACACGAGTGGTTTACCCTTCGTTGACATACCGAAATGTACTGTTTCGACACCAAGGGAAAGCAACAACAGGTTTCGCTCGATTCCTCTGAAGAATTTCATTAAAATTTTTTCAACGATTTTTCTATTTAATGGACGGAATCTTTTCACGATTCTCTTAAAGACGCTTTTCAAGATTCTTTCGAAGATTCTTTAAAAGATTCTCAGAACGCTTTCCGATGGAAAGAATCTTGAAAAGAATCCTGGAAAGCAACAACAGGTTTCGCTCGATTCCTCTGAAGAATTTCATTAAGATTCCTTCAAAGATTCTCATAACGCTTTCGGATGGAAAGAATCTTGAAAAGAATCCTGGAAAGAATCTTGCTCCGGCTCCTATGCGTGATTCTTTTCAAGATTCCTGTAAAGATTCTTTCAAGACTTTTTTTAAGATTCTTTAAAAGATTCTTCACAAGATTCTTTTTTTCTACGCGGGTATGTACTTCATGAGATTTAAATGTACGATTTTTTAAAAGCAGGATATCATTAATACATTTTTTTTTCTTATGATTTTTTTTGGTAGTTGGGCCCCCTTAAATATATGTACCATAAATATAAGGCAAAAAACCTGGCATTGACCATGCAAAATTCTCTATGAATATTGGGCATAATGAATAAAATGAGGTTGAATTGGAACAAAAATTATTATTGCTTACGCCAAATTATTTTAAGGTTAGGAAGGATGGCCAGCATCAATCGCATACATTACTATTAATTAATTTATGACTTACCTTCAAAACTTCTCTGCCAGTTCTGCAAACCCCATGCCTGCAGTTTGTACTTCACCCACTCATCTATTGATGAAAAATTCGCTTATTAATCAAAGAAATATCCGCAAGACAATGCTGCACGTGTTGATGCCGGTCGCCGTCGCGCATGAGTATAGCGTACGCGCCGCTCTCGCAACCAACCGTATAGCTCCTGCACCGGCGCGTATAGCTCCCACAGCTATACTGGGATTTGCACTGCACCCGACTAACGAAATTTCTCCAATAACTACACCATATCGTTCTGGGTAATTCCTCGTATGGTTAAAGTAACAAATACATGGCCAGCAAAACTATATTGCTGTTACAGAAATACGCGTTGCTCATGAAACTGTATCCATGGCTATAATAAGTAATATGGATGTAGCAATACTTCGTTTTCTTGCCAGAGCCGTTCATTTTTCTCAGTGTACCTTGTGTCTCTTTTGCAGAGGTGTTTTATACAGCTATAAATCACCTCTGCAAACACCGTTACATCTAATTTTGATTAGATACAAATTTTTGTCGTACTTTCTCAACTTTTCCGGAAGTTATAGCGAAAATCTAAATTTTATGAAAATTCAAAATGTTGTAAAATCCGAACGACTTTACCGATCATCACCAAATTTTGTACGTATCAGGGCTGTATGTTACCTTTCGACTGTACCCAATTTCGGTTCATTTATTAAGATACGACGTGATTTAGAGCAAAATGTATTTTTTTCGAAAAATTCAAAATTCTATAAAATCCGAACC